>VZRH01001496.1:193591-229677 GCA_013397555.1 Urocynchramus pylzowi | reverse complement strand
AGGAGAGGAGAGGAGAGGAGAGGAGAGGAGAGGAGAGGAGAGGAGAGGAGAATAAAAAGATTACTCTGTTTTTGGTAGGTAGGATTTACCATGAATATTATGGTCCCTAGCTATCTGAAACCACCGTTTTTCAGGATTTTAACCTTGGAAATAATAAATGAGGAGTTACAAAGGTCTGAAACTGCAGCCTAGAGCCAAACATATGGTGAACTAATGTCTGTGTGAAAACTTCCTTGTAGTCTTCCTCTGCTAATGCCTCTCTTGTTTTACTAAGAACATTCCTGCAGAGAAGCCAGGCTTCCTTTGACAGGAGCCAACAGCTGTGAGGGTGATGGGCAGCAACCAGCTTTACTTATGTGCAACACCTGAAGGAGGGAGGGAGGAAGGGCCAGCCCTTCCCACACCCTGCTTGCCCACTGTGATGCTTTTCTCAGGCCCAAAACACTTGCTGGTTCTCAAGAAATGCAAAATGTGTCTTCTTCCTTGCTGATTGATACCTCTTTCTTTCTAAGTAAGGCATGGAAGTGAAAAAATGATCTTTCCTATTCCGATGAAAAGGTCTTACTTACCCCTCTGTTTAGAAAGTGTTTAGCACTAGAACGTACCTGACACTAACGCTATTTACATAAATCAAATCTATTCTCAGTAATCCTGGGATCAATCTGGGATAACTCCCCTGAAGCTAGTGTTGATTTTCCATTTGAATCATGTAACTGAGAGTTGAATTTGGCACAAAGGATTAATTTCTCACCAAGGAGGGTACATTACAGCAGAAGGCATCAGATGCACTGTTCAGTAGAGAGCACAGTCACAGAGGACCCTTTAGCAATGCATTGTGTTACTGTAGATGGCACTCCTTCCTTGCCTGGGTGCACGAGCACACTGCGACTGCACTTTCTATTATGTAAATGCATCATGCCAAAGCCTTTCGTACTTACAGGACCATGCAGATGATTTTCTCCTTGCATGACATGCATGACAAAGCAGCTATGTGGAAGCAGCACACCAGGACAAAAGAAATCAACATATTTAAACCATCACCCTGCAAAGCTCTCAAGAATGCTTTGCTCTTTAGATTCCTCCTCAAAGAGGACCAAGTCTGTTTTGCTTTCTCCAGCCTTTTTCCTCCCCTAGGTCTTCCCACAAAACTACTTCTGACAACAATTTCACAGGGTAGAGCACCACTCGAAATATTCTTCATCGGACCAGCTGAGACCTGGCTGGCAAATGAAGACCTGCAGCCATCACATACAAAGAGCCCTAACTGTGCATTTACTATTAGACATGCCTGAGAATACTGGCTGTTCTTCACATGTACCAGGCACATTTATCACCCTGTGCTATAGGAAGGGATGTGACTAAGAGGTGGGGACATGCCAGTTAACCTCAGGCACTTGTCCAAGCACAGCGGGAGATCTGAGGTATGCACGAGGGTTGAAATTCCATTACAGGTTTTAAATAATTAAACACTACATGTTTGGAAGCTCGTTCATTCCTATTACTTTCTAAATAATTAATCTGTATTTACATCTAGTGAACTTCACGGAGCTATACACATAACAAATTTGAGTCAAGTTGCAGAAGAGAGATTGTTCCTGTCTGACAGCATTACAAATGTTTTTGTTGTATACAGTGACTTCAGCTATTAGGGATCAGTCAAAAGCCAAATCCAACCTAGATGCTGTACACCACAGCATCTAGGGGTTTTTTATCAAATTATTCACAAGTAATCAAAACACTAAGAGAAACTGTAAATCCTCAGAGAAAAAAATGTGCTTCTTACACCTTAGAATAGTAAAAACTGATTTAAATTGGAAGACAGTGAAATGAAAAACTGCATATATTTTTACTATTGAACATAATCACTATGTTCAAGATAATGTTGTCAGTTCCATGTAACCTGTAGTACAGTCTGATCAAAAAAAATACTAATCTCAAAGCCTGGAATAACATATGTAAAAAAAGAAAATCTTTATCTGTAGTCCTTGTCTTCCTCAACACTTTATTTCCTTCTATTTGCTTCTAGTTCAAGCTGAACCAGACATTAAACACCCAGCAGGTTTCACCCAACTAGAACTACATGTGATACACCAAAACGAATAACCAACACTGTTGAAACCTCCAAAACAATAGAGCACTGAAATAGGTGCTTGAAACCATAGCTCTGCTGTGGGAAATGAATTTGTAGCAATGGCATCAGGATTACATGTTTATTACATGTGTAATTTCTAGCTCCAGTTAGCCTCCATTTGCAAGTAAGCAGATATATATGCATTCACTTACTTGTACAATTCTAGCTGGTATTCCTACAAATTCAGCCCAAAACAAAGTTATTTCCTTTTCAAACTACTAATAGAAATGCTGCTGGCCAAACAGTTCCTTCAATTATAATAAGTGGAGCAAAGTTGCCTTCAAACTGAGATCTCTGTTACACCTGCACAGTTATTCTGTAAGTTAATTAGATTGCACAGGGCTAAATATGGACTTAATGTGCTCTTCAGAGGCCTCATAATAGCAGAAGACATATTAGGAAGAGAAGAAAGAATCCAACTTGAGTTTCAAATCCCAGGCTGGCTTTGCAAGGAAGGGAGCAAAAACATCTGTACTGTAGGTGAAGTCATGCATTAGAGATCACGGAAAGCCCGTGTCACCTTGGAGAGGAAAGGTTTGCTTAAAAAGTACCTTGCAACCTTCTTACTTAGTTATTGTTATTAAAAAATAAAAACCAATGCAAAGACACCTAAATCAAGGGCTAGTGTTGGATCCAATAATGACAAGTCTCCTGTTTGCTCCTTTGACCTGTGCAGCTCTAATTCAGAGTCCTGAGGACAGAAGCTGCACATTTCTGAATGGCAGAAGACAAACAGGGCTGCAGAAGAAGGGACCATGAGGTCAGGTTTCAGTGAAAGCCAGGCTTGCATGCCAGGCACAGAGATCAAGGAGTGACTAATTCAAAGCACAGGAAGAATCAGTGTTTCAGATGTCAGCTGTTTCAAGGATTACAGGTCCTCCTGTTTCCAGTGTCAAGGTAATAATCAGAGCAGTGGATGTGCAGAGGATCCTCGCAGCGATAGCTGAATGTGCAGCCCTCGATTTGGATTCAGTTTGGGGGATTTTGTTTCGTTTTTAGACAAAGCCAACAGTGCCAAGTATTCATATTTCAATGCTGTTTTAAGGATCAAAACCCATCTTACTTAATAAAAAGATGAGCAAGATTCAAAGCAGAAAATTATATGGGAGCTTCACATACAGTAGGTGGAGAGGCAGGATTCTATGACTTTTTGTCAGGGGTTTTCATTTAAAGATTGGTGCTAACAACAGCTTCTTAAAAATGTTCTTGTGTGTGTCCCTTCCTGTCCCATCCCCACCCCCTCCCCCCCATATTCATGTTTTCACATAAATCCTGATTTTGGCATATTACTTTATTGTGGAGACATATTCTGTGTACTGGATGGCTTATGCAAATTAGCCAAATGTCCTATAAATTAGTCTTGAAATGCCTGGGATAATGAGCTGCTTGCATGGTGAGCAGTGCACAGTATTCAAAGAAGGACTTTACAGGTTGGGAGAGTAGGGAAACATGATAAATGTGTCCAGACTGCACAGCAAGGCAGGATGCCTCCCTGGCACTGTGATGCTCACCTCAAAATGCAAGGCTGACTGACAGGAACTGAAAAATGCAATACTAGAAAGCAACCAAAAATTTAAACACACACCGCCTGCCCCACCCTACTCCCCACCCCCCACTTATTACCTGGTAGGCAGGTATGCCTCCAGCTATTGAAGCCCAAGCTTGCAGATCTTCTTAGCTGACTTGGCCACCATATTTAAACTTTTGGGTTTTCTTCCCTGTCTAGTTTGGATTCTCATTGAAGGTCTTCTGACATGTTACATATGTGAATTGTATTGCATGCACTGCTTTCTTTTGGAGATATGTATCTGTCTACCAAAACTCATACCTCCCTTGTGTTCCTTGCCTGAGATGGAGAGAATGCTTCAAAACTATGCTCCCAGTTGTATTTTAAAAGCAGATGTTTTATGTCACTTGCTGCTATCTTGCAAAGTGTAGATTTAAGAGCAAGCTTTTTGCACACAGGGCTGGTTCTCTGCTCCTGACTCAGGTGATGCTCTCTGAGGCATGTGAGGTAAATGGCAATAAACCAGACGACAAATCCAAAATACACCACTTGCTTTTAGTGTGGTCTGTGTTTAATTGGCATTCCATATCGAATTTGTGTGTGGGCACCTTCATTTGCAACATCACAAAAATTAAATTATATTAGCCTTCAGAGGCAGGTGTATGAGAGAAGTACTGTTAGGATTACTTGGTAGCAATGAGAGCTTTAAGGATGCCTTTACCTTGCATTCCTTTATTTTATTATTGCCACAGAACTAAACGGGGGAGGGTAAGGGAAAGAGGCTGGACAACAGGGAGGAAAACCAGAGATGGGTTTTACAAATGGAGTGTTCACCTTGCCTCCCTCCCTCTCCTTCTGGTTCTTCTAAGGCCCCATGTTTTCTGCTAAGGATCCTGTGGAGCAAGCCCTCAAAGGGAGCCATTTTATCCCTTTGTCCTGCAACAACCACTGTGCACTTCTGAGCACCCTGCCCTGGAAACGTCTCTTTTCACTATTCCGAGAGAGCACAGGAAGCTCCTCAAAGCACACGAGAGTGCAGTAACAAATCTGGCTCTCTGCTGTCAGTGCTACTGGGATATGGCGAGTGGCTGGGCCAGCTGCTTGGAGCTTTGTGCTAACTATGGCTAACCCTGATTCCGTGGCGCTTCATCCCCTCTGACAATTGTGCGCACAAAAGGGATGAGCTAAAGGCAAAGCAAGCGGGAGGAATTCATCGTCGCAATTCCACAGGAGCTTCAGAAGTGCAATTATGTTCGTTTCATGAATGGAAGCAGAGACAAAGAGAGAGATAAAGTGACTTGGCTGGGGTCACAGGGAATATCTGGAACAGAGCTGAGTAAAGAACAGGCACCTCATTAAGGACTGATCTAATACCACGCAGTGGGGCAATCTTCCTGGCAAAAAGCTCAGGGCTTGCATTCATAGACCCACCTAGTTTGGTCAAACTGAGAAATCAAGCTGTCAGCTGTGGCAGGTAACTGACAGGCTTCTAGATGGCAAAGCTCACATTTAGCAACATCTGGGCCTTACAACACTTAGGGATGGGGACTTTCCACAGCTAACAGCACTTACAAGCCAAAGACTACAGGAACGACTGGGGGCTTAAAAAAAGTTACGCTATTTATCATGGAACTGAGGAAGAAGATAGTTAAATTGAAAGAAACAAAATAAAGTAGTGGAGGAAGAGAGATATTCAGTAGAGGAAGAGAAGCCTAAGAAAAAAAATGCAAGTAGCAGGAAACCAAAAACAAAGGTCAAAAATAATTTTAAATGGAAAAGAAGCAGGTATACTTAGGTGAAAACAGCTCAGCTGCCTCACTGCACTTTCCATAAAAATGTACCAGCTTGCATGAACCTTGGGCAGAGGAGCTGTTTGTGCTGGAAACAGTCACAAGAGGAGCTGCCCAGGAGATGGAATCCCAGTGCAAGGGTACCAAGGCAGGGGAGGGGCAGCAGCCGTGCCCACCGATGAGCCCCACCTGTTCCCTGCTCAGCATCTGCAGCGAATGTAACATCAGCAGGAGCTGTTTCAATAATGTTTTAAACCTTGCTGCCCTCCTTTTCAGAGCTCCAACATGTAAATTCAAATCCCTGGACATTCACAAGCAATTATTTTCTAACAATGCTAGAAGAAAAGCTTCCAGCTCTATAGCTTCAAAAACCCCTGCCCAGACATGCTCTGTGGTTGACCTTTTTCAAGACCTAAATATATATGAGATACCTAAATAAGATAATTGGCCAAGTATAATGTTGGTGTGAGCTGGAGGCCTTATACCAGAGGTGACAGAGGCCCCCTCTAAGCAGGAGAGAAGCTGCAGGAACTCCATCCTTGCTGGTTTGCCCCCTGCGTTCAAAAGCTTCTCTGATGCTTGCTCCTCTCCTGATTTTGTGTGATTTTATTCATGTGCATCCCGGCTTTAGGTTTCACAGTGGATGTACTTAGCTGTACAAACTGTGCCAAGTGAGCTTACCAGAATGGCAGTGTTGTGCAGGAGATGGTACTTTCGCAAGGGCAGCCCCAAATTTCTATTTTCCACTGCTGCATGAGAACAGCCTATCATGCCATAAAAGATATAAATGTTTTGTGGCCTTGCAGATAAGCTAGACAGATGATCCATCATCATGGCTCTGCATCACCACCATGGTGAAGGGATAAGGAGTGAAAGCTGATGGCTTCTGCACAACAAACAAACAAGCACAGAGACAGTGTTTGCTCATTTCAATGTGCAAAGCTGACTTGTTTAAATATGAATATGTTGCTTATAGACAAATTTTAGTGACAGCAGCCCCATGGCATCTATCACTGTTTGCACTTCTGCTAAAAATAGTTGTGTTGTCTTTGGATTTATTTAGATGCCACATCTGCAGGTAGTTCTCACTCCTTCCACCACATCTCTACCTGTTACCATTTCCTCCATCCTCCAGGGTACATCACAAGGAAGAGGCTAACTACATAAGGTTCATGTGGTGTCACAAACACCTGAAATCACTTCCCTGCCCTCACCAAAAGGCTGTGCCCTTTTCTCTCTCATCTCCTCTCAGTTGTTCTTTTTCTCTGTCATGCTTACAGGCAAGGGACACCAGGCACAGCTTCAAAATGCCCCCAGTGCCTTCACTGAAGAGTGAGGTGGTCTAAAAGGCAGCACAAACTACAGAGACTACAGAGTGGTTTCTCTCAGACCAGATCATGATAATCATTGCTTCTCCATTTACCAAAAAGTGAGCGATTTTCTCTTCCCCCTGTGCCAGCCTACAGCACAATACAGATGCACTTTAGAATCCAAGCACTGTCTGGAGGAACTAACAGAACCTTTCCATTTCTAGGTTTTCACTGTATATATATTCAGATGAAGCACCTGTCTCAAATTCAGGGTGATCTGCCTTAACTCAGGCTCCTCCCAGAACTCATTTGGGCACACCTATGAAAAGGAGCAAATACCACTCAGGAAATAAACAGTAGTGGGAAAACATAAAATGTGATGTCTAAACACTACTGGTTTCCTCCAAGAACCACAATCCAGGCACTCTCTAAACCCCTCTTTTAAGACAGAGTTCCATGGAGTTCCTGAAGGTTCAACAAGGTCCAGGCTATTTTTTATTTGCCCTCTTTGCAGTTTTCAAACCCCAAGAGCACTGGGGGATCCCCATGCCCACAGCACCTCATCCCTCTTCCATGAGTATCTGCCTTCATGGATGGATTTTGGTGCAGGACCAGGGCTTTGCACATCAGGGATGTGGCACCTCCTGCTGTGTCAGTGCACCATGATACTGATGTGCTGTCACTCTGCCACTCAGAAAGGCACTCTGAAAATAAGAAGTGTGTTGCTTATGCCACGCACGATTTTGCTAGCTGGGCACCTAGGAACCAAAACCAGCCAGCAAAGACCATGAACTGCTGCTCCTATTGGTCCACAAACCTTCAAAGAGGCATTTTGCCTTCTGCACACAACCTGCACTAGTGGCAATCCTCAACATTTTACAGCTGAATTATTTTCTCTGCTGTGTTAATCAGATTTGTTTCCAGCAGGTTTTTCTAACAACACAGTGGGGAAATTGGGCCAAACTCCTCTACATAGGGGCTTCTCCCAAAACACACACTGACACAGCTGAACTGGAGGCAAAGAGTAGTGGGGTCATAGTAAATTACATGGAGACAAGCACAACCTGCTTTCCAAATCCATGAGCAAGGTACTGCAGCTCTCCCAAGCAAGCTGCTGTGGCCTTCTAGACCCTACCTCAGCTCCCACCAGCAGTTCAGAGATACCAAAGGAACACATCTCACTAGGGTGGCATTAGAGAGAAAAGACATCACACAGAGGTCACTGAAGCTGTGTGGTGACTTAAGGCAACTGAGATTTCAGCAAGAAACCAACAGAAGGATTCTGATAACGAATATAGACTAATATCTCCATTTATGCAAGGAGCACAACAGCAGCCTTTCCTTTCACTGACCACAGTGGTCTTGAGCTAATCTCATCTGAACTTTGGACAGCTTGCACTCATCTGGTCCCTGGCCATGCCTTTCTGCTGGGGAGTGTTTCAGCCCTTGTTTGTGCTGGAGGAAAAAGGGAACTAAAGCTGGACTGCTGGACTGTGCAAGCACACAAGCTATAACCCCTCATTAAATGTGCATGATGTGGTGACAAAGAAGGAACACAGTGCAGTGGCAATTGCCAGAGCCCTGTGGCAATACAGCAAGCACAGCCACTGGGGAGAGCAGCGCTTGCTCAACGCAGTCTCTCCCTGCAATCTCTCGCAAAGGAAGAAATAGGATACGCGTAAGATAAAACTGAACACGTTCTCCTGGCCCTGTGCAACCCCTGTGTCTGTAAGTGTGTGCCTGTCCCTGCTGAGGGCCCCATTCCTCCCTGGGCACATGCTCTGGGAAAAGCCCTGTATGCTGCAGGTGCAAGCACACCTGAGAACCTGACCTGCTTGCTTTGCTCATGACACTAGATGCTTCCAGTTTAAGGAAGAGACTGGATCCTGAAGGATCCCGTGATTTTACATGAACCCCCCTCCCAGAGATTTATTAATACAAATTAAAAAATAACTAACAAGAGAAGCATTTACCATTTCTATCTATGAAGTCAATCTCTTAGCTCTTTAATGTTTCAGTTTCCAGCATCCTTTGGCCTTTATGGCTTGGTAAAACGATACACCAGCACAATGTCCCTAGCGCTATCTTCCAGCACTACATAATCCTATGTTTGGGACAGATTCTCATCTACTTTGAGACTCCTCTACACCACTCTGGCAGCTGAAAGGGGACCACCTAAGTACATTTCATATGTACCAACTTCTGAGGCTTCTTTCTATTGCCAGAGTGATGAAAGGCATCCCTAGCTTGGGCCAGAACCTGGTCCTTTGCTTAATGTTTTGAACAAATGAAGCTGCTGTTCGAATGCCAAAGACACACGGGGCAGGGGGGGCAGTAGCCAGGTGAACACCCAGTGCTTCTACCCTTGGCAGTCAGGGATCTATGTTGTTATGAAGCAGAAATGTATTGGGATGTGTTACCTTCCCAACCACTAAAAAAGTCTCAGAAAATGACTGCTTTGCATCTTGACTAAGGAGGCATTAATTTCAGTGTCGTGTGCAGTAATGTTCATTTGGGACAGGCCACAGGTGGTCAATTATTCCTCTGCCTGTCTAGAAGAAGTATGTTTATTCCTTATAATAAAGTGCATTAGTACAATATAGAGTTTATAGCTCAATTAGGAAAGTGTCATGCAAAGAGTTACAGCTTCTTGTGGAGAATAGAGCTAAAAACAAATTTTTAAAACTGAGTGAAATACTACCCTCCTCCCCATCAGACACACAGAAAATATACAGCTGGAGAGGCAACTGATAGGTATTTTAGGTTGACTATTTAACCAATTGTACAATTGGTTGTACAATTGAATATTTTATTGTATATTAAACCTCTAGACTATAATTGTATTCCTTTCTCTGTTTAAAACATTTTTAGCTGATTATTCAGGCACTGGTTAAAAAAAAAAAGAAAAAACAAAACAAAAAACCCACAAAATTTAATTTTGGTCCAAGCATAAACAAAGCTGTGCATTGAACAGAATTTGAGAACATTGTGCACACGCACACTTTGATCACTTTTTGGGATCCACACACAGCTCTGCTTACTTCAGTTACTATGTCTGAGCAGTCAAATTGTTTTTAAATACCTGTAAGTAAATCTTGGAACCTGTTTTTTCCTGCATCAGATAATAATTCATAACAAATGAACTTTTCAAATACCAAGGATGTGGTTGTTCACTATTTGGAGTAGAACACAACATTAAATAAGAGGTATCATTTGGCACTTCTAACATTTTAATCTCAAATTCAAATAGCATGCAAAGGCAATTAAATAACAGCATCTCCATCTCAAAGCTGGAGACTAGAATCTAAACATAAAGTTAGCAGATACCTAACTTCCAAGCATACAAGCAGTCCCTCTGAATGGATTTACATGCAAGATTGACGTTGGACACATGCAGGAACATGCAGCTCAGCCAATGACTGTAGTACCTAAAATGTAGGTGTCATATGGAAGGTATTTATCTAGTTAATGAGCAGATACAGGCACGTCTAAACATTGGTTTAACCAATCCTAAATCAACACCTAATTCCCACTCTACAGGTGCTTGCCTTCCTCTGTTAACCACAGAGAGGACCTAGAGAGAGAGTGCAGCCTGGATGCCAAATACTGAGATGCCACAGCCAGGCATGCAAATGGAACCATGTCCTAAAGCAAAGGGTGCTGTGGAACTGGGAAGAAATGTGGCACTGGTGAAAACCAGAGTGAAATGCTGACCTAGCTGAAGCTCAGACTGAAACATCCATCACCTAACTGTGAATGCAACTGAAAACAACATCTGATCACCTGAATCCCACAGGATTATCCTGTTATCCTGAAAGACATCAGGCACAAGGAGACATGCATGGTTTTCAAGCAGGGAAGCAACCTCAGGCATAATGAAGATTTCACTGAAATTGTTAGGGCTAGACTGGGGAAGGGTGCACAGCATAGGAATATTTCAGATTACTACAAGCAAAAAGCTGTGCTCAAAATACTGTGCTCTTGTCTGCATGTACACCCACCTGAAAGATCCCAGTCTGCAAATGAAAGCAAGAACAAGAAAACTTCTTGTAGGGAAACAGACACTTCTTCCCAGGGTGAGGAACAACAGCACATCAAAATCACACTGTGCAAGACAACATTTATAAAAATGCTGATAGATATCATCCCCCTTTTGACTTATGGAGCCATCAAAAGCTCACTTCCACTGAGCATTTTTGGACCCTTTAGTTGCCTAAATCACCAATTTAGAATCTGTCAGACTCCATTATGCAGATTAAGAGTCTCTCCTTGGTTTCATTCGTTATGCATTAATAAGAGAGCACTGGTGCCTGTATCCTCTCTCACAACCAAAGCCTGTCTGCCATTACATAGTAAATTTTGTTCTTTCTCGCATTCAAAAAAAACCCCAACACAACAGCAACACGGCTTAGTTGCTATGCAAAGACTTTAGAGCCTCTGCATAGGGATCAGTTCCAGAGTTCCATTTGATTCCAACCAAGACAGGCAAATTATGCCTGGAAGTGATCTGATAAGACATTCCTGCTCGCCTGTTTCTCCTGTCTACAGGTGTAGCATGTGCTCAGAATGAACCTGGGATCCCCACAACCCTTTACAATCTTTATGCACATTTATGCCTTGCAGCCTAATGCCTGCTACAGTTAAAATTCTGAGTACCAACAGACAGATTTATTATGAATGCTGGTAGGGATCTTTTTTTCTCTCTCATTGACTCAAAAAGTTAATGGTAATTGCTTTCATCTTCATTTAGCAACGAGAGAGAGAGAGAGAGAGAGAAATGGGAGCAATTTGCAGATATGAGAACAGGTCATTACAGGTGTGTTATATTAGTGTATTCATGAGCCCCCTGGGACAGCCATGCTGTGATATCCAATAACTTTTTTAATGTGTAATTACACACCATTGGACTATAATTGATTAATTGAAAAGAGAATGTAGGCAGATGCTAGGCCAAGGCTGCTGCTGCTTGTTAAATGAATATGTCCTTGCTTCTTTATAATAAGTTAAGTGAACTACTCAGAAGCAATTAAGTGAGAACTGAAATTCATTAGATTTTATGTAATTGTTGGTATTAACTTCTATAATAAAATGCAGGATTTATATTTTGGGTTTTTCTTCCCATCCCAAAAGCAATATAACACACGTCACTGCTGAGATGTAAAAAAAGTGTCTGCCACAGAGAGTGAGCTGTGAGATATGTGCTCCTAGCATTCACATCTTCCCCAGATAACTGTGTGGCACTAATCTTCCTTCTTGGGATGTCATTCCTGGAAGCTCTGCACAGCCCCAGGGATTCCCAATCAGATCGAGTCCGGAAAACACACTTAATAATCCCAGAGCAGTCCCAAACCTCCCTGCAGTCTACTTGAATGGTGGCCAAGCTCTTCTCAACCCTCCTTCCCACTGGCTGGATCTTAACTCTGAGAAAAAAAAAGAGTACAGTCTCCTGGTTTTCAAAACCCTACTCTCTTCCTTCTGTATGTTGGCTCTACAAGGGATCAAAGCCTTCAAACTTTTTTCAATGGGGAAGACAACACGTGAGCAAGATGAGATGTAAACCAACTGCACCATTACAAGGAGTCACACTCATTAATTCAGGCACCTGTTCAGACCCAATAAAACCCATTCTAATGAACACTTGCATGACTGAGAGCCAGGGTCAGAGGTGAAAAAGGACCTGAGCCCCTGGACACCAAAGCCAGTTTTATGGCCTGACCCTGTGCTGCAGGTATGGTGGTGGTGAGATGTGTTGCAAGGGATGGTTCCCCCCAGGTAGCTGTCAGGGTATCCCACAAGCCCTACCGAGCCACCTGCATCTCCTGCACAGACCCCAAGAAGAAAATATTTATAGCTTTGGGTGATGACTTGGGAAATTTTATTTCAAATTTATATAGAAGGAATTCCAGTGAATTTTAATTTATCACACTTCACTTCCTTTAGAACAAGATATATCTTTATTCTTTAACATTCTATGAAAACTGACTGGATTTTATTTCACAGAATCACAGAATAAGATGAGTTGGCAGAACCCCACAAGGAATATCAAGTCCAACTAATGTCCTGCACAGGACCACTCCAGAAAACACACCCTGTGCCTGAGAGTGCTGTCCAAATGGTTCTTGAACTCTCTCAGGCTTGGTGCTGTGACCTCTTTCCCTGGGGAGCCTGTTCCAGTGCTCTGGGGGAAGAAACTTTTCCTAATATCCTACCTAAACCTCCCTGGCACGACTTCAGGCCATTCCCTCAGGCCCTGTCACTGGTCACCACAGAGAAGAGATCAGTGCCTGCTGCTCCTCTTCCCTCACGAGGTTGTTGAAGACTGCAATGAGGTCTCCACTCAGTCTCCTCCAGGCTGAACAGACCAAGTGACCTCAGCCATTCCTCATACAGCTTCCTCTCAAGGCCCTTCACCATCTCTGTTGGCCTCCTTTGGACACTCTCCAACAGTTTAATGCCTTTTCTATATTATGATGCCCAAAACTGCACACAGGACTCGAGATGAGGCTGCACCAAAGCAGAGCAGAGCAGGACAATCCCCTCCCTTGCCTGGGTGGCGATGCTGTGCCTGACACAGGTTATGAATGCCAGTTTCCTAAAACTAAGCCACAATTCTCAACTGGTTTTCTTTCCAAGAGACATGAACTTTTTTTTTTTTTTTAAATTTATTTATAGAGGCTTGATTGGGGGAATGGCTGACAGTTTTTTTCCAGGCTTTTTAATTTCAAAATTTATTGAAATCATTATTAAGAAGCAGTCTCCTAATGAACAAATGCATTTTCATCAAGTGGTTTCTTTTTACATGTTTAAATTTGTTGTAAATAAAAAGATTCTGAGGTCTTCTTTTTATATTAAAAAAAAAGTTTTAGTGACAACACGTTTAATTTGAAAATTATAACTTCAGTAAACATATCAAATAAGGAAAGTAAAGAGTAAAACTAGAGTAATACAACACAGTATTGCAGTAAGGATAAATTAAGGTTAGAGAAATTATTCAGAGGTCATCAGTAAGTGCAGATTTATTAATGAAAATTTTAATGCTTGTCCTGGGAAGGAAGATGACAGATTTGGAGCTGTAATGGGATTTAAATTGTTTTCCTTTTTAACAAATCCATTTTGCTTCTCTTTTGAAATCATAATAATAACAGTGATGTTAAAAATTTAAAAACATGCCTCCTTTTGAGGAAAGGCAGGCTTGTGCTCACAAAGTGTCAAATGCCACATCCTAAAATAATGCTCCTGTAGTGGGATGAAGGAAAATGCTAAATTAGAGGCACTGGGGCAAAGTTGTTTCCTATATGTTAGTGGGTGCTGTCGGAAAGGGGATATGACTCACTCTTGGCTCCAGAAGGTCAAACACTGCCTGTAGCCATGGTCTTTCCCAAATCTGTCCCATTCCCATTGTCCCTCTTCCCATGCTGCTCACCCCCCTCACTGTCACACCTTTTAGTCCATCTCCTTAGGGCCCTGAATCATCCTCCTTAATTCGGTTCACTGGATTGAAAAGATGGGGATTATGTAGAGCTCCTGGTGCTACCAGCGTGCTTGGGGAGGAAGCCACATCCCTGGCCATGGGGGAGATTTTATCCTTTTATTCCTTTCCTTTCCTTCCTTCTTCCCTTTCCTCAAGCTCCTGTGAATTTCATACCTTGTATTTTATGTGTTGCTGGGAAGTGGCTCTCCTTGACACTCCCAAGGTGACTGGTGCTCCCCTGCCCACCTCTGCGGGAGCCGTGGGGAATCCCTCGCCCTCCTTAGTGCTGTAGGTCCTGCTCACTCGCTAATCCTGGGTGGAAAAGGAGTGAGGTTTGGCTCTTATTTCCAGCAGAAAATCTGCAACCTCATACCTGCCAAGACAGGGCTTTGTTTTCTGTTAGTTCCTACAACAGATCTCTGATGTTAGCCTTCAGCTTAGATATTATTAATAAAGATCACGTTTTCTACATTTCAAATTAGCTGTTAGCTGGCCTGCTGAGGTTTTTGGTCAGACAGGAGGAAGATGTCTCAAAGTAGTCATTAATCTTCTTTTGTTTACAGAACATAAGGTGTCATTCAGAACCCGCCTCAAGTGAACAGGAGGGAACCGATTGATTTCACTGGGCTTTGGATCAGAGGTTGTGGAGTCCTAAGCACGGTGTGAGTTAAGGAATAAAAGCTTAATACTTTAGTAGCATGGTGGTGCAGGACAGGGGAAGGGGGAGCAGAAGGCCTGAAAGACCAGGGAAATCTCTCAGGACCTCCTGGAAAGTCTCTTGCAGCCCAGGTCCAGTCCATGCTGCCATAATGTGAGGAATGGCTTCACTTCCATTAGATAGAAAAACATATCATTAAAAAAGCAGGGCCAAGAAGGACACAGCCTGTGTGCCGGGCAAGACAGTGGCTGCATTTGTTCTAAACCAGTCAATAGATCTGTGCAGACAGGCCCAGGGACTGTCATTTCCTGGGGACAGCGTGTGGAGGGGTGGCTGGCAGGCTGCAGCTCTGTGTTTGGTCCTGTGGTATCCCAGTGGGATGCCGATCCCTGCACAGATGCCAAGGCACCCGTGGCACCTACCTGTGCCCGCAGGCAGCAGGCAGGGAAGGTCAGCTGGAGCTGGGTGTCAGAGCTCTCTCTCCCCAGGGCTGCAAACAGGCCCATGGTCTGATTGCTGCCTTTTTTCAATGCATTTACACAGCACTCAACAGGAACATGCATATAAGTTGAGCACCACTTAGCCCTTCATTCAGCCTGGCAGCAATCAAGGACAAAAAACCATTTAGAATAATTTTTCCTGGTTTGTTGCCCTTACTTGAAGAGAAACAGAGTGCAAGGTTTTCAGAGGGGTTTTTGGGAGTTTAGTTTCAAAATATTCTGCCATTGCTCATGGACAATTTAGTTTTTGAAAATGAAACACTACAGGCGATTAATCTACCATATGACCTAAGCGTCACTGTTATTTCAGTCACAAGAAAGGTTGAATTTCATGTGGCCAAGATTACTGAGGTTTTAAGAGCATCAGTATCAATTCACTGCTACAATTGCTTTTCTCCATATTTTTGTTCCAGGGCCATAACCACCACTCTGACAGCTCTCTGTGCCTGATCCAAAGACCCTGAAACCAACAGTGGGCTCTCCGAGGGCTGTTGGGGGTTTTGCACAGCCATCTGCTCGAATCACTGCATGTGCCACAGTGCAAGTGATGCAGGAGTACCAGTTGCCCTCAGACTGATGTGATGGCAAACTGAGCAAGAAACTAATGAAATCCATCAGAAAACCACCAAAAAACTGCACCAGCAGTGAGACAAACATTGATTGATGCTGAAACAGCATTTAAACATGGCTGTGGAGGTTTTAAACTCTCATCAGGCTCAGTAGCTCTATGATGTGGAACTCCACAAGGTATCACAGGTCTCTTCCCCCTCTCCTCTCCTGCCCCTCCAAGGCAGCAGAATTGCCTCCTGACCACAGGATTGTACCTGACAGCCTAGATGTGGCCCTGCATCCTCAGAGCTGCTGGGCAGCACTCCTGCTCCAGCTTTCAGGCTGAAAGCCCTGCGCATTCCCATCCTTGGCCAGAATGAAGGAAGTGCTCTCCCTTTCCCTCCACTGCTTTTCACCCCAGAGCGTGAAGGAAGAGCCAGGAAAAGCACAGGAGGAAGCGCACTTCTTCCTCTCTCTCCACTCTGCTAAGAATAAGGAGACAGCAGGGGAGACAAAAAGGGTGGAAAGGCAAGAGACAGCATGAGCAAAGCTATTTCTCCCTAATTCAGTCCTTTTTTGAAGGCACTGTGATTTTAAATGGATTGAGAGGTATTTTCTTCTGCTGCTGAGGCACTAATAGGGAGCGGTTTTGCTTGAGACTGGGGCACAGTAAGTCTATTTTTAAGGTCAGGCACCTTAAAAAAAAATGAATTTAAGCCTCACTTTCTGAAACCAAAACTCTCATGGCCTTCAAGGGATACCAATACGCACATTTACATTTAACTCACTTACAACAGCAAAACCTAGAGGCCTCATCTGATCACAAATACTCTCAGTACTTTCAAATGTCAGTCTAGTAGGTATGAAATCTTTCCCACATTCCAGTGCCATAATTCTGAAGTTAACCTGCCTGCATCCCCCCCTGCCCTGTCTGGTTGCCCCACATTTGCCATTTGTCCTGACTCTGCCTCTAGTGCTGGATCAGCAGAGCACAGTGACACAACTTCAGGCAAAGCATTAGCTGTAGCTCTGGCTCACCACAGCTTTGCCATAGCCTCTCCAAAGGCCTTTTGCTCACAAGAGAACATTCTGCATTTCATGTTCCCATTGTAGATGTGTTTTCAGATGTAGATGTGTTTCCTCTGCCTCTTTTTGTCAATGATTAAAGATAACTAGCCATAGGTGAGTTTCATTAAATCCAATAACAAGCATGTTTTATTTTGAGTCTTTTACATAATAGCTTCCAAGCACCAGGACTTATAATTCATCTCATACTGCATTCACAAATTTATCCTCTCAGAGCAGAACTACTAGGAACAGACTTTTTTATTTTAAAGATGAAAAGATCAGGATTTTACTGCAGGAAAAGCATGGATTCAACTGGGTATAGGACTAGAAATGAATTTTTTTCCCAGGATATTTATGTTTTGTTTGGTTATTTGTTTGCTTTACATATAATCCCACAGCAGTGGGTGGTACTCACATCATCTCCATAAACAAATTATCTGGAAAGCAACCTGATGTTTAATTTCCTTAACCTATCAAACCCTCCTTACCTCATACAGCAGCATGCCAATCTGAAACCTTGACTCAATATTCTGAGTAAATGGGGGGAGGAAGGAGGAACTTCTGGTTTTTCTTTCCCACTTTTGTTAAAAGGCAACCAAGCATGACTCTTCCTACCCTGACTAACCTGGGTAGGTGCCAGATGGATTTTTCCTTTCTCTAGGCAATGGCTCAGGAATTTCATCCGGCTAGAGCTGGGGCTGTGGGTTTCTTGCTGGCCTTTTCACTCCAGCCTCCCCTTTCTCGGCAGTTAATCCCATCTTTCTCCCCACATCCACTATTAGCTGGACTGTACTGTTTCTTGACAATCAGCTTACAGCAGGGACTAAATTCTGCCTTTTCCTTGTGGAAACAAAGAGATGTGCCTGAAAGAAAAGCTTCCAGCCACTCATGGAATAAGAAATTAAAATCCTGAGGCAGTGCCTATGGGAGAAGAATGGATGGCTGGCCAAAACAGCATGCTGACCTGGCTCTTTAAAAATAGATTTCTTTTATGTAGTTCCCAATATTTAGCATAGATAGCTAAACTTAAGACAACATGATTCTCAAAAATACTGTAAAGTCCACAGGGAAAATCAGATGTGCTCATTGATTAGAGTATCTTAACCACTTTGGTTTTTGTGCCCTACAACAAATCCTGTGCCCAGGACACAACATATATGGATTTAGCATGGGAAATGAGTTCCCTGTTCTAATCCCATAACTGCAAAATGGCTTCCTATACTAACCAAAATATTTAATTGTCACTGCTTTTTTTAATGAGCAGAACTACTGAACACACTTCAGGGGTTTCCTCTGCCTTAATTATACCTTTCTTCCTTCTATCTCTTATCCAACTTGCTCACATTCAAAAAAGACAAAACACAAACAGAAAAGCTGAGTTGTACCTCATCAAATTATCTGCTCTTGTGGTGTGTAAACAATGAAGAAAGCATACCATTTGTAATACTCCATGTTACTTTTGTAACACTCTATGTTACCATGCTTTAAAATCTCTCCAAGAATTGAAGAGTTAAAGCTTGCTGTGTGTGCCTGTGACCTGGGATGTTAAGATTCAGCCAGTGTAGCATGGCTCCTGCGGGAGAGCCCTGGCATGCAGACCCAGCAGCAGCAACCCAGCCCTGGATCCTGGCTGGCAGCACTCTCCCAGCATGAGCATTTCCCAAACTGAGGAGCCTGCCTTTGCCGAAACAAACCTCACTGGAAAATGGCAGCTAAACCCTAAAGCAAAGAAAGCATTTTTGAGCTGAAGCCTTCAATTTTACCTGACAGACTAATACTCTCTTTACTTGAACTGCCCTCAGAAAACTCCAAGGATTCCCTCATTTTCAAAAGCATAAACAAGTTTCAGTTTCTCTTTGATTTAAAAAATCTCGTCTTTTCACTCAGCCGGCATCTGACTTGCGCTGTTATACTCTGGGTAAGTTTTTACCATTGGGAAAATATTTTTTTTAGAGGATCAGCTGTCCCCACTCCTTTCTTTCATGTTTGTTTTGGTTTTTTTTCTCCTCTCTCAAGAAATACTGACTAGCCTTTAAGAGAAAGAAGGCTTCTTGATGGCCAGTTCTGGTGAATTTAGCTTTTAAAATTTGAGCACATTTTAATATAGCATTGTTTCCATAAAGTAAAATGTAGAAGGAATAACACTACCTCTCTGTGAAGCCCATAGAACCTTCAACAAATAACACTAGCTCCCCCACCACCCACACCTAGGCTCAACATCATATTTTCACTGAAAGTTACTAAAATACATCTTTAAAGATAGCAGAAGTACATATTCATTATTTGCCTACTATTTTTTTCCACATACAAACTGAGTACAGATTACATCCCTGCCAATTTTGTTTCCAATAGCATAGGAAAAATAAAACTATAACAAATTGCTTTTATTACTTCCTTAAACAAGAATTGAAACTTGTCCAAAAAAAGCACATGAAAGACTAACTTTGATGACTTGAGCTTTTGCCAGGCACAGTGGTGATATAATAAAGCAAAAACTTAAATGCATATTAATAAGAGGAATAAGCAACTGGGCATTAAAAGAATGCTTGATTTTAATAGCACAAAGTGGGTTAATTGGTTCATTGATGGCTTGCACTAAATAGAAAGCAGATTTTCAATGGAAATATTACATGACTTATATCCATGTTGTCTCTATTACTAAGTTTCTCCAGCACCAAGAAGCCCGACTGACTTTGGGAGCATCTTGGTGTGCTGTGATGGTTCGTCAGGCCTGATTAGCAGCACAGTAATTAAGCACGGCCTTGAAGAAAGAGCTTCATTTATTTGGCACAGGAATTATGAGTACACCAGGGAACCACTCTTTGTGTTTGTCTAGTCCCCTCTCCTTAGGATGTAACACTGCTAACCCTGAACCACCAGGAACTTCACAAAGGGTTTGAGAGGAACCGAGACCAGATCTCCTGTGTCACCTTGCTTTTGGCTGGGGAGGATTATATTGGTAACAAACTGAACCTTCCAAGTGACACCTGTGGCTGTAAAAAGCATTGTCTTTACCTAACCAAGGGTTGGCTCAGCACAGGGGACACTTATGAGGTAAGAGAGCGCAAGCCCAGAAGTGCAGGTGTGGCCAAGATGCTCTGCACTCTGGCCAGTGTGGAGAGCAGGGACTGGCCAGCAGCCCTGAGCTGCTGCTTCCTGGTGTGGACTTCTCTGGCCAGCTGACTGAACCTGGAGGCCAACTTCAGCACTGGCTTATTGGCTCATCAGCTCAACTTTCAGTGCTTGTTCCACCTGGGGCACCCAGAGTAGCACTTGGCCTTGCATCCTTGGGGGAGCAGGCAGGGGCTGTAATGCAGATAAAACCCAGCTTGCTCCTCCACTGCCACCCGTCTCTGCTCTGGTTTCAACGAGAAAAAAAGAAATGTTGTTTCAAAGTAAAACCCTGTGTACTGACTCTCCATAAACATTTCCATTTAGCCAATGATACATTTTACTTAAGTACAGACGAGAAGAAAGGGGAATGCAAGGGAGAGATCTACGGATGTATCTAAACCTCCCTTTTCAAAAGCCATGCATGAATCTCTTTTAAATGTATGACAATTCATCCTCTGTTTACTTTAGGCAAACAGAAAAACTCATGGTGGAGCACTAATTTTCACAAGCTAATCAAGAACATTAGGTCCCAACAGATTCATTTAATAGAAATATAATAGGCATTCCTGCTTGCTTTTAATCTCGTCTAGCTGCAAACGCTAAAATGAACAGCGAATTAACCCTGCCTTGGAACAGAGATTCTTTCACAGCTGATATCATCTCTCTTATGGCTTGTAAACACTCCAGGCTCCCTGTAAGTGCTTTCCTGGCTTTCGCTCTTTCCCCCCAGCAGAGGAGAGGAATGGAGAGGAGAGGAGTGGAGAGGAAAGGAAAGGATGCTTTGGGTTGCATGCAGCTATGTATGAAGGGGAGGAACAGGCGAGCTCTGAAGGGAGGACTGCCTGTTAGCAGAACAAAATGCAGCGCCGCCACCCGAAAACAAGGCAGAGCTAAAAGGTGGATGGGAGAGTGAGTTTTGGGGTGCTTTGGGGGAAGGGGTGGGGGGCTTTCCGTGCATCACCAGCCACTCCCTGCGTAGCTCTCCCTGATTTACCAGTGCAAGACAAGGTAGTAAGACAAGGCCATGCTGACATCAAATATATGATATTTTTCAAGCAATTTGAGATGTTAAACTGTTCATGGATAGCAGAACTAGCATTAGAACGCTAAAACAGTAAAAAAAAAAAAAAAAACTATCATATTTCATAATGTATGTCATAATGAACAAAAGCCTTTAAAAAAAACGGTTTTCACTGTGCTAAAGTAACAATCTAGACTTGTTGTAAGTATGTTATTCTTACAAGTAGTTCGCAGTTATTCTTGAAGGCAAGTCTTGGAGTTTCCTTAGCATAGTGCTGCTGGGGAAAATTTTCAGCATGTCCATCTTCATCTCTAGCCTGAAGGGAAATATAATGGCCTATTTAGGGACTTACAAATAATGGAAGGAAAAAAATAGCTAAAAGCATAACAGGCTCAGATCATTAAAACAGACGGGAATCCCAAAATACAACATTATTAAAAAGTTTCTTTAAATAGTCAGTACACCTTTTAGATATGAGAACTTGGGATGCTGTTTTCTTACATAGCTTAGATTGAACATGCAAATTCATTGTGGAGTAATAATCAGAACAACAAAAGACAAAACCAAAATGAAATATTTGAGCTGGAAACTGAGTAACTCAGGGTTTCAATTTACTCCATGGCATTTTTCAGGATTACATTGCATATGTACTCGTTTAAACTTTTTGACATGCTTAAGCAATCCCTAGATGATGTACTTATATTTTCAGTTTAACAGTAAGGCCAAAAAAAAAAAAAAAAAAAAAAAAAAAAAAAACTTTTAAACTAAAAATTTAAAAAAAAAATTNNNNTTTTTTTTTTTTAATATAAAAAAAAAGCAAAAAAAAAAAAAAAAAAAAAAAAAAAAAGCTTTCATACTCATAATTTACATATAATACTATTACAAATAAATGGATTCCCCCTCCATGTTTAAGTGAAGCTTTGAAAGGAGCAATCATTGAGTGAGAACAATGATCCTTCGGTCAAATGCGGTCAAAATATTTAATGACAAAGATGCATTAAAAGTTACTGGTTATTTGTAACTACACTGTTAATTAAGAAAGCTGAAGTTTAAATGGAGACATTACCAGAGCCCGTTAGCAATCCTGCTTGCATATAGTATTTTTCCCTTCTCATCTCGAGCGTTTTCTGCTTTTTGAGTTAAAGCAAAAGGGAGAAGCAGGTGAAAGGAGGAGTGTCAGCAATACGCTCATTACACTGTTCATTTGAGTGACACTTGCACTCCGTTCCGCTCCATCTCATCTGATTCCTGACTGTTCACTCTCTCCCTCTCACAGCCTCCCAAAATTCACAGCTGAGCTGTCTCCCTCACATATGGCTTGCATATAATTATGCACATTCCATTTTACACTGCATTAAAATGATGAGCTCCTGGCTCCCTGCCAACCTATTTAAATCAGCCCCTGCCCAAGGAAGCCGGGGAGAGGAGGAGGGCAGAGGCAGGGTGACCGGATCGGGGACGAGGGGTGCGGGCAGGGGCAGGGGGCGAGGAGCAGGCAGCTCTGCCGCCCGTCCCTCCTGCTGTCCCGTGTGTGCTGCCGGGGCAGGGGTGCCCAGGGATGCCCAGGTGCAAGCCGGGCACACCTCAGTGCCTGTGGCAGCGAGAGCTGGCACATCGCTCACCCCTCGCGCAGCGAGAGCTGCCTGTCACCGCGTGTCACGCGCCCGGCGCTCAGGCTTTTCAGCGTTGGCATTTATGAAAGACATTTACACCTTGCAGGCTCCGCCACTTGTTTGTCTTCAAACAGGCTTCTGCCTCTCCCCGAGGAGACGGCTTGGGAAAGGGGAGACATGGGCTAACAGCACTGGAGATTTTCAGGAAAACATGCAGGGTCTGCACCTCAGCGAAAGCCCCTTGACTCCAGCAGCTTTGACTCGGGCCTCTGCTTGTCAGCCATGGGGTGTGAACACGGTTTGCCCAACAGAAAATGCCATTTTTAACAGTGCAAAATTTGTCCAAAGGTGTATTTTGGGAAGTACCTAAAATTGATGATGATTACAAGAACAGGGAAGTAGAAAAAAAGTTTATTCTGTATGTTTCCTAACAGTTTATGGGTATTTTCTTTCAATGCCTTCAATAGTTGTGAGGTGAAAAATGTTTAAATTTTTCCTTTAAAACCACAAGAAAGAGGATTCCTGAGCATCTGAAGTTACTTTTATAATGACAAAGGTTTAAATGTATTCTTCCAATTATTACTTTGAAACTAAAAGCTTTCTTACACAATAAATCTACCTCCGTGCTGCATGGAATATAAAGTTCAAATCTAACCAGGTTTTCTAAAAAGATCACACCTCAAAATTCTTAAAATTTTGAAAATAAATTTTGTCCTTTCCTCCTTGAAGGAATACAGCAACTCAGCAAAGCTCTTCCAGGTCATCTAGAAGACAACCAGGGAATTAATGCCTTAAAAATGCCTTGCACAAATAGAAACAGACCTGTCAGCTCGGGAAAACAGATGCCAATGGAACGCTCAGTGAGGGAGAGCTAGGGAGATACTGGTGGGGCATAGGTGTTGTGTGGGGTTGTGAACACTGTTGGTAGCCCCAGACCCCTGCAATTTTATGTTGGCACGATGCAATCCATGTGATGGCTGGCTGGTAACCTGCCAGTGACCCTCTGGAGCGTTGTCTTGGTGCACGCACACACCTTGTAAAATGAAATGAATATCAGGGTGTTTGGAGTGCATCTGTCAAAATACAGAGACAAACCCCACTGAACTTGACTTGCTCACCAAAATTGCCAGTTACACAAAGGTTATTCACCCCTGCTGACAGAAACATGCTCCTGCTCCTACTGATCTAAACCTTGCTTTATTTAATTTTGGATGTCGCTAAAATTTCCTACTCTCAAAACCTGTTTAGCTACATATTGCCATAATTTGCTCAGGCAGCAGAAATACACCTAATTTAACAAGCTGGTTTCCATTGTAAAAAACACCTATTCTGAGCAGTCAGGATTAATTCTCCAGTATCTTTCCATTAACTCATTACTACCATCTTTCAGTTGTAAATAATTTGCAGAAGGAAACACTCTTATAATGTTCATCACTGTTCTAAGCATATTAAAAAAGTGGCTCAGAATGTATCTTGCAGTGGTAATATTGTGATGCATCTGTGCCTACACTGGCCCACTCTCAATCACTGCTGCACACCTCGTGACTGCCTCAGTTCCCCAGCATCTCACACACAGCAAGCTGGCATCTACAGCTTTGCCATCAGGCCTGGCTGCATGGGATGCTATTGTTCAAAAGAAAACAACTGCAAAAAAACCCAAGCCAAATTTGTGATCACTCTGATTTTTTTAAAAAAATGGTTTAATCCTGCTAAAGTCATTAGAGGAATGCATGCATCAAAAAACGTATGTACTAACTGCTAGATGTGATTGATTGCATACGTGTAATATATGGGACAACTGCTCTCACGGCACATTTTATTCCAGGACAAAAAAAGGCATCAGTGTTCTGAGGCCTGGAACCACGGTTAGCACTGCTAGTTTTATCAGTGCAAAACTGCTGCAACTTCACTGTGGCAGTGCCTCTCCTGGGATTTACTGAATCTCCTAATTCAATACCCTCTACTGGCAGACAGCCGCCTTCCCGTCAGCTGCATGGGATCCAAGGAGGAAACCAGCCCATTGCCAGCCCCTGGGGACACCAGGCTGGACACTTGAAAGGATCATTGGCACACACACACACACACACCACCTCACTACTATTGCCAGAGTAGAGCACAATGCCCAAGGAGTGGTGCTGGTAAAGATGATCTAGTGAGGAAACTGCAGTTGACTTGGTGGAGGTGGTTGGGCTGTAAGGTCAGCCTGATGATGGGTTGTGTGGGAAATCATGGCCTTTAATTGCAGGTTAGATATCAGGAAGCCCTTCTTAATGACAGGTACAGCAAAGCACTGGAGCAGATTGCCTAAGGAGACTGTCAAAGCCCCATCACTGGAGTTTTTTAAGAGCAGATTAGGCAAACATCTGCCAGGAATGACATGCATGGAGTAGCTCCTGATGTGGGGAAGCTGGACAGATGAGAGCATCTCCTTTCCTAGGTCCCTTTTTTCTCTGCTTTCTACTGCAGAGCTTTGAAAGAAAATGGCAGGAGGCTAAGGAAAAAAAAATTTAAAAAAAAAAAAACCAAACCAGAAAACAGGATCTGAAAGGATCTCTCTGAAAATAGCACACCATTTGATGTTCAGAGATATGTGTACTCATTAATAAGTGCATGATGACAACTATCTTTGGCTACAGAAACTGTGCTATTTGTTCGTAAGCCAGCCAGCCTATATTTGTGAAAGATGCCAATAGTTTGGAAACAGACTATATATTCAGTCAAGATTCCTTTTTTTAACACAGCGGAGGAAGAACAATCTACAGCAGAATTTCCTCCTCTCCAAATATATGTGGATATTTGTTTCTCCTTATTCTGAGAGAAAAATTATCTTGATCCAGACAGAGGATTTCTTAGCTTCAGTGCAAGTCCTTTTATGCAGCTTTAGCCTTGGGAGAGGAAATCTGTGCTCATATTTTAGTATTAAGGGCAGGATCTTATGATAGTATAAGTCACAAGGCAGGTTGAACCAAATAATTTATTAAGATGGAACTTGTTAATGCAAAGCTTCCTCTAAAATGGGACAATGCATTTGCAACAAAATCCTACTGCTTAGTCCACAAAACTCTAATGCCACTTAACCAAAACCACCTAACATTAAGAGCAACAGACACTTGAGTAAGGCAGAGTGACAGAATATTAGTCTGCTTACTCTGGATAAAATTGCCACCTAATTTCCATAAATGTCCTTTGAAACAGATGAAACACGACAATGTTACCCCCAGATACGTTAAAGGCAGCAGGCATTAGCTGAATGTCTCTGGTAGGACAGAGAATAAGCTGCAAGGAGCTGAATAGCGTTGCTATAGAAGTGCAGATAATTGCGTCGGGGCTCCTGTCCCGTGGCAACCAACAGAGGAAATTCACATCACCCTTAATACTATTGTCTCCAGAGGCTGGCTGCAGATGGGAACTGAAAGCTCTGTTTCCGTTTCCACCACAAAGGTTATCTCTCCTTTCACTGAAACTTGAAGGAAATCCTCGGGGAGACCCTAATCCTTGAAATTCTAGTTCCTGTGCATTTCTGTTGTCCCAGATAATCAATTATCATGCTCTTTACATTCACTGTACCAGCAATAGTAAAAATAGTACTAAACTTCCACCTGCTGGGTATATTTTTCCCAGAAATATGAACATGCTTGCTCTGTGGGCTGGGTGGTTGGGGAGCCCAACATCAGGGTCGTGGGTGGGGGTGTTGTGCTGGGAATGGAACAGGGCAAGGGAAGACAGTCCAGAGAGGATGTTCCCTGGCTCAGCAAACACGCAGTTACAGGAAGGAGCAAGCCCTCAGCTCAGAGAAAGTCTTCCCTCAGGAAAAGCTCCCACTAATATTTGATGAGAGGTTTGCTCTTCACAAGGATTTCAAGATTTTCCTGAATAACAGAGTGATGGAATAAGCGGTATTTATTTGCTTGTTGCCTCTCTCAGCTGCACTCTATTCACTAATCTCTACAGTTGTAATATTTCACCACTCCAAACTTCTAAAAACTTCCCAAGATCTTTGAAAAAGTCACAGGTATTTTGAAAACATGCCAAAACAAGATTTCATGAAATCTTCCAAGACTCAGATCAGTGGAAAGAAAGTACCTAAAATCACACTGTTTGTTTATCAAGTTGTTATCATTAACAACCCACAAAAATTGAGGTTATCCCTTTGACCTGACCTCTGGTGACCAGTATAAGTTAGAGGTGACCACCCTACCCAACATTTTCCAACCTGTGCTCTCTTTACCAGCAGTGACTTTCTGCACTCTTGGTGGTGGTCTATGGAGAGCTTGCAGGTCACGTGCTACTAACTCCCCTTGTTTCCAGCTGCTAAAATGCATTTAAAGACAGCTAAAAATACATTAAATACTTTCCTAATGTTATTTTTCCATGTAAGCAACTGCTGTAGTCACCACAGGAATGTTATTTGATCGCCAAGAGGAGGGGGAAGTGGTCTGCGAGTCAATCCGTCTACTGGAGGTGATCTACAAAGTTAAAAAGAAATTGGGAATATGCCCTCTTGTAACTTCTTTATTAAGTATACAAAGGAAAACCAGAAGGGCTTTTGCTGACTTGTTGCCTCCTCTTCTCTCCCCAAACATGCCACACAAACACATGTACCAACACACAAGTGCACATCTGCATCCATTACTTAAGTTAGGAACTGAGACCCTGTTTATGCTGGAAGAAGGCATCAGTGGATAGAAACCAGCAGAACACCATCACTGTGACAAGCCAAGCCTTGGGACTGCACATGCAGCCTTCCCCAGCCCCTGAGAAGAGGGGGTAGGAGACAGGTTTTGTTGCCATTTTGTTGTCTGGGGTCTCTCCATAGACTTCCTTGAAATCTCTCCCTGGCACTCAGCTGCTCCTGGCTTCTATACATTACAGTGGTGACTCCACAACTGTGGAATCCCTTTCCCAGAGGGAAGTTTCACGGTCCCCAAGAAGGAGCAAAGATGTCCCTGCAAAGTCCCTAAGCAGAGCCTGAGGTTCAATCCCCTGCGGGTATCCTCATCAAGACAAGGGTCCCTGTTGTCACAGCTCTTGCTCAGAGCTGCTCTTGCCTTACTGTGACATGTCCAGTGCAGACAGCGATGAATCTAGACCCAAACTCCAATCTTTGTTCAAATTTTAGTTGCCATTTCAAAAGTAAATACTAAACCTGAATGCAAAACCACTAATGGCAGATTGGATTAGAAAAACATCTCGAGTCCTCTTGTTTAGGAGAAGGTTTGGTGTGGAAGCGACTTCAGGAGGCAGCGATCTGGCCGGTGTGATAAAGCCCTGAGAAAATATCTAATTCTGAATATCCTGCAAACTTCTCCACTGTGCTGACAGACGAAATACTCCCTGACTTCAAAAATAAATAGTCACCAGGCCAAACCTGCTATTCTAACCAAACCCAGCCCACACCACTTCATCATCCCTTTCTGAACACATGTAAAATCTCCTGACAAACAGGCAGTTTTGCTGAGAAAAGCCAACTCAGAAAAAATGCATTACAACAAAGAAGGAGAAGGTGCCAAACTGTGGAATGATAGGGCAGTGTTTCTGAAATTATCCTTGTCAAAGCAACTGAGGACTGTCACGTTCATTTTCTTGCATAACTGAAGCACACTAAAAAATCCAAACAAATGTGCCTGCAAATCTGAAAAACAGTTATTTAAGGATCTTTTCCTCTTTTTTTTTTTAATGCTTGTCTTCCACAGGCTATGGCTCCAAAGGGTCCAGCTTTATGTATTAAATTTTTCACTCAGGATTTCATGGTATAAAATTCTCCACAGTTTATGTTTAAAATGCAAGCTGCAAACTCTATTATAATGTAAGAAATATTATAAGTGGATCAAAAGGAAATACTAATAACAGTACTACTATAGTGCCTGCTAAAGTAATAACTTCCATCCTACTGCACTTAAAACTTCCACCAAAAAATGCATTCAGCTTTCTGGATTCTATAAAACTTTTCCTCCCCTTCCCCCAGTTTTGTTTCATATATTCTGTAGAAGAACCCCGATTTCCTGCTGGACTTTTCATCCTTCCAGGAAAAACCAGGATTTTCTTTTTATACATTTTGCAATGCTGTACATTTATGGCCCTTTATACCAGGATCATAATATACCTAGAAAAAACTGGTGATCACTTTCAGTCTCCCAGTACATCCAGAAAGAGCAACAGAATTAAAAGTAGCAGAGTCTATGGCCCTGGATTGCTTTTCTAATTTTTGCAGGAAGGGGAGTAGAAGGTTTTAGATGTTAAGTGACTGAAGCCCATATGCAAGATAAGGTGGTACAGCCTCAATCCAGTTGCTCAAGCAGGGAACTGCCTAAAGCACTCAAGTGAGAACTCTGCATTAAACCTCATATTCCCACTGCATTCCAAACTTATGGACTTTTCCTTTCTCTATCAGCCAATACCCAGGCATCATTCCTGCCTTCCACAGGACTGCACTACCCTTTCTCTGACAGTTCATGGCATGGTGATATGTGAGAAGTGTTCAGGTGGCTGCCTCAAAAGCTAATTTTTCAAACTGCACAAACCTTTAACCACATCATAAATTTTTTATAACCACTTCCAAATTGTCAAAGAATAAATACAATAACATTGAAATAATTTGAAATAAACTTTGTTTATTGCCCCTTTGAAGATTTTTTCAACAAGTCACTGCTGTGTGGGATCTTCACAAACGTGAGCCTATCCTGCTAATCTCCCTCCTGATTCACAACAGGCCTGAAACAGAGACACTAATGGACCGTGCCTGACAGTTATTGCAACATATCCAATACCCAGCCTAAAATATGGCCAGGAAAGAAATGAAAATATACGACAGACTTGCCAGTAGCTTCCATTTGTGTAACGGGTAGCTCATACCAGCAATAAGCTTTCCCTCTCTCTTCACTTTCCCTGATTATTATCATTTATGAGATAAAATCAATTTCCAAAGTCTTCTGTGTGCTTCACTGTCAGGTAGCTCAAGTGTCCCTTGTCACTGCTGCCATTTTTACACGGCTTCCCCGGTCCAGGTGACAGATTGGGGTGCAGGGCAATCACACATTTCCAATGAACCCGCCAGAGAAGCAGGGAGACAGAACACAAGAGCAAGGAGGAAAAAAAAAAAAAAAAGAAAAAAACCCCAAAACAAACACCAGAAAAAAAGCCCCATCAGATGTCAGTAAGGGTTACCTAAGGCTCACAGACCAAACAGATAGCTGTCCCTAGTGAATTTGTTTAATGCATTTGCGTATTTCAAGCTTTTGCATTGTAAATACCAGAGCAACAATGCGGATTTTCTCTGATTGCAGTGTCACATATATGATTAATCATCTTGACTCAGAGCATATTTTTTTAAAGCAATTGCAGGCTGCTTTAATGAACTCCTCTCCCACTGGCTTTTATAGACTAGTCATGATCAACATACCATTAAGATAAACCTCGTGCCCCATCCCTCCCCCCTCTGACAGCTTGCCTTATTTGCCTCACAACAGTCAATATCCAATTAAGAGGCAAGGGATTTGATCAATACAGAAGGCAACAATAAGAGTTAAACAGCTGGTAAATTCTACATGTACTCTTTTTCTTCAATTCCCATCTTCGTGGTGTATAAATGCATTACAACCACGCATTTATTTGCTTTGAATAAATGCAGAGAAGGAAAAACAATGGCCAGGTCTGGCTGGTAAAGCTTTCCCTCAAATGGGCAGTGTCTGCAAGCTACTGCACAACCATAAATGCTTGTCTGGGGCCACTGTAAGACAGGCAGGATCCTATTCTGTATATTTTCTGTGGCCTTTTAAAAGGTGAAAATAGAAATCTCTTCCTGGGCTGGTTATAAGCCACATGTCACTTGGGTCATTCACATATGAAAATGGAGGGGCTGTAATATTATTAAAGCAATCATTTATGAGCTGGGCCAAGGGATGACTGGTCTGGAGAGGAGGGCAAAACCCAACAGGAATGGAATATAGGCAAGTGAACAGGCAAGTAGAGGGTGAAAAGAAACAAGGGGAAGCTTTGATACAAATGACATATTCTACAACCTTAATATCATCTCCCAGTCTTTCTGCCAATGATGAATGGCTGCAATAAAAGGTGGGATAGTGGCACATACAAGCAGGAAAAAAGCAAAACCTGCCTAGTGGTGAGGACCATTCATTTTAATTCCCAGCAGCCCAGGTAGAGGTCGGGGACTGAGGTCACAATATCACCACTGCCTTTGGGTCTAACACCAGGTACAGTATTTCTTCCTCATCTCCTGCCACCTTTTTTCAAGGCTTTTATTCAAAGTTTTACTTTCAAAGACGTTTCACTAGGCTGATATAGTCCAAATGAGGTACCCCTCCTTTTCCAGGAGTCCCACTCTATTTTAAATAAAAAGATGCCATGACTATATGGGATGCCATGCTCCCACTGACAAATGGGACCTAACCAAAACACCTCTGAGCTTTCTCCCAAAGTTATTCCTAAATCAGTGGCATGCCTGTCTTCTCTACTGCCCACTGCAACCCTCTGTCATTTGGAGGGATTCCAATAACATATATCATGTCTAAAACCAGGAAACTGTCTGTTCAAACTCACAAGAAAGCTCAGAGCACACAGATCTTTTTAGGCAATGGGAGGCAACTGACTATAATTTATCTTCCCAACTTGCCCTGAGATTTGAGAAGCCCCATTCTGAGTTCTCCTTTCTGTCACAATAAGATGAAATGTGCTGAAAAACACCTCCATCCTCCCAGCTCCCTTCACTACTATCTTCCATGGGGAGCGGTTGCAAGTAGAACTTTGGCCAGGTTTCTGAATCTAAAGTAATCCACTTCTAACTGTTCCCAGCAGTTTACTTCAGGCCCCAAGTTTTATCAGACTACACCTTTTTTTTCAACTCTGTGCATTGCTATTACAGAAAAAAAAAAAAAAATTATACTACTTTGAGTCTTAAAGATAGACTTAAAAAATGGGGATGCTTCCACTCAAAAAAAAGGAACAAAAAGAAACACATTTTTATGTCTTCTGCATTCGCTCAAATGGCTCTGCCCCTGACTCACCTGGCCCCTTAGCAGACAGCAAAAGTCTGCATGTTTTGCCATGTAATCCTGTAACCCGGATTTTGATGGTTGGACTTGATGATCAATTTTGACAGTTGGACTGGATGAAATTAAAGGTCTTTTCCAACCTTAATGATTCGATGATTCTCTTTTCAACTTCTCACTCTCAGCTCCTGTCTTGAAAAGCATCCCTTAGGGCTTCACCAGACTCTGCAAACTCCCAGTTAGCACTGATGTCTCGTCAGGCATATGTACGAGTATTTACATGCCACCCCTACCATTTCATGGTGGCACTGTCAGCTTTTCAAAACTTCCATGTGTTTATTCCAGGCTCTTATGTGATTGCCCCTTAGATAGCTCCTACTTGCCAATATATATTGCAAATACTTAGCCAATAGCCTTGCTTACAGCCCTGACTTTCTCTAATGTTTCCTCACTATTCTGTGGACTATTCAGTGTCACCTCAAACGTGTCACCCATTGTGTTGCTGGGCCTGCAGAAATCCAGCTGTTGGCCTATGCAATAGGTCTGCTGCCACAGGTATGTCTCATTTTCCTCAAAAACCAAGGCACTGCTTCGACAGGGAAGAAAAAAGATGCAGATAGGCACTCCTCTGAAAAACTGGTATCACAGCTGAAGGGCTGGGAACTGCCAAAATCACACCCCCACACTGTGAGTGCCCCTGGGTCCTTCATTCAAGGGCTGGAATTCAGGCAGCCTGGTAGGCTTTGCTATATTGCAATATTTGGAGAGCAAAGTACTCCTGATGTCTCTGCACTCCCGAGCTGTGAACTGAATGCTTGCCTCCTCTGTCTCCAGCACAGGGACTTATCCATCTCAGTTTAGGGCTCAGCTGAAAGGATGTTCCTGTCTAAAAAGAGCTTGGAGAAACCTGCAGAAATGTGGCCTTTGGTCTATTATCCACTGGCACAGCTCCACAAGTTCCCCACTGTTTAACTGAGATGTGGAGTCTCTGTCTTGGTCACAGTGTATATTGCAGTAGGAGGCAGCAAGGCTTGGAGGAAACTGGTACTCTAATTATTACCTCTACATGGATTTCTATCAAATGCATCAAGCAAAGAACCAGCTCTAAACGAACATTTTAAGCACACTCTTACTCTATTAAATATTGCTGCTATATAAAAAACTTCACATAATTTTCTATTCCCTAATTTATTCCATCAAAATTTAAGGCCCAGTTCTCTTGCCTGCATCCAGACCACTTTGCATGGGTTTTGTAAAGCACAGGAATGCGCTTCACCTCTGTTGTTCTTAGTACACTTTTTCCATCTGTGCCTACAGATACTCTTAAGTGAAGAAAGCACCTACTTGCCCTTCACACAATCATCAGTGAAGTTAAGCTTAGGCAAAGGCCAGAGCTAGTAGGATAACCACTGGGATAGTGACAGATGTTCAGCCTAACATAAGATTGAGGCCAGTAGACAGGAAAATCCGTCTGTGTTTCCCAGTATACTAGCAAGAGGAGGACCGTGGTGGTGGCCATCATCTTTTCATTAGCATCAGCCTGGTCAGAGAGAAAAGAAGCCGAGGAATGGTCTTTTCATATTCAGAGTGTGAGTTCCAGGAACAGAATTACCATCTAAATTACTTACATCTAACTATGTAATTAATGTTTGTGTCAGTTTATTACAGGCATCTTCACCATCGACGCTGTGAAATGCAACTTAGTGACTTTTTTTGTGGGGAACGGGCTGGAACAACCATTTGTCTCCCATTGTTTATATATTAATCATTAAATTGCTACTAATATTACTAATCTCATTATCCTAATTACATGTGTTCTGTCTTTTTAGAGTAGCATTCCTTCCAGAATTAGAGTGTTTTGCACATCTCCATTGTTCCCCTCTCTCAGTTTAGAAACTTGATGGGGAATCACTGGCATCGAAGAAAGGTGAAATGAGTACTGAGCACAAGAAGCCACAACATCGGCTGCTTAGCAGGAAGGGGAAATCCGTGAGTGCTCTTTAGCAACCTGCATACACTGGCAGAACATTTCACACGGCAGGAGGTGAGGCTTAAAAAAATTGGTCCACTGTAATCCTTTAAAAGCAGCCTGGGTCTCTTTCTGGAAGCGCAGGTCATGTGCCTGGCACCACCTCGTATGGTGTCTCTCTTCCGCCATTTGTTTATTTGCTTCTGGCAGTTTTGGCAGTGAGGTATCGGAGTGAAATGCACACCACTCCATACATATGGTGGGAAGAATCTAGTGCATCAGTTGAATGCATACTGTACTGTATACACATTCTGTTTTATCTCTGAGCACAGCTGTGCTGTAAAAGCTTACAAAATGTGAAGCCTTCTGTGCAGCAAAAACATCGACAGGAGAAGCTGGCCTATAACTTATTAGGTTGTGACACAAGCCAAAAAAAGACGGAGTTACAGCTGACAACTCCTGGCATCGTGCTGAAAAGCACAGTGGCTCAAGTTAGAGAGGGAGTGTCAGCCCTAACTTCATGTTTTGGACTTTCACTGCCACGGGTCACAAATAGCATCACTGGTTTGTTCTAGGACAATGATTCCCAATCCCAGTGCACAGCTTCCAGCTAGTGACTGAAGCAAACAGGCAAATCATCCCCCTGGTGCCCCACTGTGCTTGCAGGCAGCCTGCACTAGGAAGGGATTCAAGGAGGGGGTGGGCAGGAGCCAAAAAACAATCGTGCCTCTCTTCCTCACCCAGCACAGCAGCTTTCAAGCTGGGATCAGCCCTGCATTCCCTACTGCCCCTGCAAATTGGGCTGAAGGTAGTGGAAACACATGGTAGGAAACTCAGGTTCTGGTTGAAGCAGATGTCTGGTAGGCCTTTTTTCAGCACAACCTTGAAACAGGGACTCTCTATCTAAATCTGAGTAAGAATGGCCACTCTGGGTCAAACCTAAGGTGCCTTAGCTCAGGCTTGTCTCCAGCAGCAAACAATATCACCCTCCTGAGGAGAATCTGAGGAGCAATGGGCTACCAATCCTTCCAGAAGTACAGACCTGCCCTGATGGCAGTGGGAATGGCTGTAAAAGGTTTGATAAGTGAGTTTGGCTTCTGTGTCCATGGATTTTTTTACATGCATCTCTGTGAAGTGCTGAGTTAGGTGAGATCGTAGTACATCTCCTTCCCTACCTACTGACGACTCCATATGTGCATGTAGGCAGAGGAAGTGTGGTGAGTAAGCAAAACAGAGAAGGGAAATGGTGAGATGGCACTTTTAGGACACAGAGGAACTGCCCTAATAGGAAAGCCATGACTGGAGACATCACACTTGCTTCCTGATCCCACAGGAATGAATTCCTTACACTGCTGAGTGCTGGACTTCTCAGGGCTGACCTGTGCTGCTTCCCACAGATGCTGTGAGGGCTCCCCAGCCAAAGAAAAAAATCCCTTCTGTCCAGCCTCTCCACTGCCTGGGGTGATATCAGCTCTCAAGGTGGGCCTCTGGCTCCAGCAGCTTCCTTGACAGACACAGGATGTGGAGGGCACCTTATGGTGGGAGAGCACTCCACAGGCACTGGCACTCCACTGGCACTCACCAGGGAAACCACACACTTTTCTGCTCCTCACAGAAACTTCTTTTGCTCAGGCAGGACCCCACCTGATTCCAAGGGAAAAGGGGAGCTTAACCCTCCTGTCAACAGGAGCTGAGGGAGGAAGTCATCCCACAAGGAAGCTTTCATCCAGCTGCTACCACATCCCTCAGCTGTGAGGAGACTTCCTTCCTCTAACACAGTCATGGTGGCACCTCATGACTCAGCTGCCCCTGGGGGCTGCCCAAATGTCACTGTGGGAGTCCTGCAGCCAGGTGCTGACCCTACAGGGGATGAAATACAACCCCCAGCCAGGTTCAGCCTGTCTGCCTCGTCTCGTGGGAGCACAGTTCCATGGCTTTTACACCGTGCCCACTGCCTTCTTCCCTGCCCTGACGGTGACACCCTGGCTGCTCCATAGCAAAGGGGAAGGGGGACACGAGTGTCACACTTTGGGGGGAAGAGAGACAAGAAGGAGCAATTTAAGGCCCAGTTAGACATTTTGTCACCTCTCCTATCAAATATATGAAAATAAAAGAGAAGCAAGGGAAAGGAAAATTAACAAGTTCTTGCCTCAAGCTCTAATTGCTGCTGATGTCAGTTCATTTTCAACAATTGACTTTAATTGCATGTCCACGCTGGGTAAACTTTCTTTTTCAAAAGTTATTTTAAATACATGGCAGACTGCTCCTTAAAACCTGGCCATGGTCTGCACCAGAGGAAATAGTATAAGTGAAAGGCAATCAGAGTTTTGGAACAGCTCTTACATAAGAGATCCAATAACAAGGACTCGCCCATTTAAAA
>VZRH01001496.1:142443-193478 GCA_013397555.1 Urocynchramus pylzowi | reverse complement strand
AAGAAAAAAAAAAAAAGAGACAATGGATGTGATAGTAGTTTATGTAGTATGCTATATTTTTATAATTCCAGAAAAAAACCTCCCATATTTTTGTTACCCAAGCAAAAGTAGCTATCCATTAACTATCCACTGTCTCTCACAATGTAAAAAGCTAGATGTTCAATAAATGTGCTAAAAATGTTTTTAAAAATATAACTCCTTGCAGGACAAGTCACCAAGCTGGGTGGTGTGCAGGTCAGAACCATGCACTATTCTAGGAGGAGAGTAATGCCTTTTGGAAGGACACATTCATCAGCTATTAACAACAGCAGCACAGGCACTCCCACATGAGAGTAGTTCCAAGGAACCAGCAGACATGGCCTCGATGCAAAGAACCATGAGTGGCCTGCAGGGTGACCTCAGCTGGAGTTTTCAGACACTCAGGCCTCCCTGCAGTCAAACTCTAGGAATTGATTTTGGAAATGGGAACTCTGGATCTGTTTTCAAACCTTAAAAGTAACCCACGGAAATTAGTTGGGGCTATTATTTCTGCCTCCAGAAAAGGGTAATTAAATTGCTTCTGAGACTGGTAAGAGACTTCAGAGATGGGAGCTGCATCTAACTTTTACAGGAAACACAGCCACACTCTGGCTGAGAGGAGGGAGGGTAAAACACAGGTGTGTATCTCCTGATGGTACTGGACACAGATTAGCTTTTTTTCTTATATATGCCCTAGGAAAGGTTTGTCATTGAAAGGCTTTTGAAAGCCAGGAGATCACAGCTTTTGTGGCCTTCCAGCTGTCTGTTCATACCACAAAAAAAATTCTAGGAATCTATGTCTGTTGTGAGAAAGTACAGCACTCTTGAAATTCAACAACTTTGAATATCCTGACTTGAGCCAAAAAGACACAACTAGATTTGAAACACACAAATATCCACAGCAAAACATGCACATATAATGAGTACAACAGAAATAAATTCACTCTGACTCCTAGTTTTCTTTTCTTCATTTTACCTGCATTTCTGAGTTCAATTACATGGTCATCCAGGAAATCAACTTAGATTGCACTCCTAGAGATATGTGAAGCAACCAGAAATGTCATCATTCTTGTGATAGCTTTCAGCAGGGGTTTAAATCTTTCTCTCTCAATCTAAGGAACGTGGTGTTGCTCAGAGGAATTCAGACAATTACAAATGAGCATCCTAGAAAAAAAACACTTCTGGAATGAGAGCTTGCTAGAATATTACCAACTACTAAGAGACTTTCCCTAAAGCATACAAACAGGAAGGGAAAGGGCAGTTGGAGATACAAGGAAATGAATTTGTCTAGACCCTGAGCAGGACCTTTAAAACATGCTTCACTAAAAATGGGATAAAAAAAAAAAAATACCAGCCTTGGACATATTTTTTATAAACTTTAATACGACAGTTTCACTAGTTGTAAAGGACTTTCAAGATTACCTTCAATAATATAATAATATAATATAATATACCCAAAACCACAGTCTCTTGCTACTGTCAGTCACTTGCCTGGTAACAGGTGGAATGTGGCAACATTTATGTAGTTCTGGGAGATGGAAAGTAGAATGTAGTAATGGAAAAGAAGAAAAACCCTTGGCTGTGCCAAGATATGCCATTTCTTTTTAGCTGCTTCTGAGGAAAAGATACAACAGCCTCACTATGTGCATAAATGCATGTATGAACATGAATCTCTAGGTTTAGTTCCATCACTCAGAAAAAGTAATTAGAAACTTTAAAGTTAATTAACATCCTAAACATCCTAAAACTACAACTGTTGTGAAGCAGCTACAACAGTTGCTTCACAAAAGGGTGGAGCTGCCACATGTAGCTGTGGCTGGTCAAATGCTGCGAGAGCTCACAGAAGCCTATGTGGGTTTTATTTCCTTTTTCTATCATTTTTCATCCCTCTTGGTCACCAGGTGCTTGTTGCTGTAGACAGATCACTGCAGGAAGCAGAAGTGTTACAGAAAAGGAGTTTCTAAACCACCCTTGTTGGATCAACTAGATCAGATGAACTTGATTTTTTCCCCCACATCCTTGCTCATCCCCAAACACACCAGGAAAACCTGTGTTATTCTAGATTGGCTGAAATGCAAAACAGACTAATAGGACACTCATATCTAGGCCATGGCAGGGAACAGACCTGGAATACTCACAATAAAATTGACAGGCTTGATGGCTGAATGGATTTAAGCAACAGCTGGAATCTGATGAGTCTAAAATCACAAGTAAGCTGATCAGGACAATAAATCTTTCATGGATTACATTCAATTAAGTGCTCTCACATCACTGAGAGGCAGCTAGACATCCATGCACAATATATGCTAAAACTATCTGGGTTCCAGATTCACCCATTGAGGCTGAAAGCACAGAAATCTGGAGTTTGTCTGCCAGGCTGGGTATTGGGCAGTGCCAATTAATGTGAAAAAGTGACCAACACTTTTGTAAACTCTAAACATCCCTGAAGGGTATCCCCTCTCCATATGCAAAGAGGGATTGTATTTAAACTGAAAGAGGGTAGGCTTATATTGGATATTAGGAAGAAATTCTTCACTATGAGAGTGATGAGACACTGGCACAGGTTTCCCAGAGAAGCTACAGATGCCCCATCACTCTAAGTGTTCAAGGCCAGGTTGGAATTGGACTCCAAGCAACCTGATCTACTGGGGAGGGGTCCCTGCTTATGGCAGGGGAGCTGGAACTGAATGTTCTTGACATTTCTTTCCAAAACAAACCAGGCTACAATTCTCTGATAACAAAGCACCCACATCCTTTATGTTTTTTACATGTAACATGCAGGAGAAGGGCTGATTTCTAAAAGCTGCCACTCAGTAAGAAAGACAGCAAATTTTTATGCCATCTACTTTTAGCCACGGAGCAGAAAGTGGCAGAGCCAAGCCCATCACACACTCAAAGGCTTTCATTCCACAGGCTCCCAGGGCACAGAAGCTGTGGGGTTCTCAGCAAATCTAAAATAGCTTTCATGGCTGGAGAGCAAGTCTCTGCAGTAAAACATNACAGAAATAAATTCACTCTGACTCCTAGTTTTCTTTTCTTCATTTTACCTGCATTTCTGAGTTCAATTACATGGTCATCCAGGAAATCAACTTAGATTGCACTCCTAGAGATATGTGAAGCAACCAGAAATGTCATCATTCTTGTGATAGCTTTCAGCAGGGGTTTAAATCTTTCTCTCTCAATCTAAGGAACGTGGTGTTGCTCAGAGGAATTCAGACAATTACAAATGAGCATCCTAGAAAAAAAACACTTCTGGAATGAGAGCTTGCTAGAATATTACCAACTACTAAGAGACTTTCCCTAAAGCATACAAACAGGAAGGGAAAGGGCAGTTGGAGATACAAGGAAATGAATTTGTCTAGACCCTGAGCAGGACCTTTAAAACATGCTTCACTAAAAATGGGATAAAAAAAAAAAAATACCAGCCTTGGACATATTTTTTATAAACTTTAATACGACAGTTTCACTAGTTGTAAAGGACTTTCAAGATTACCTTCAATAATATAATAATATAATATAATATACCCAAAACCACAGTCTCTTGCTACTGTCAGTCACTTGCCTGGTAACAGGTGGAATGTGGCAACATTTATGTAGTTCTGGGAGATGGAAAGTAGAATGTAGTAATGGAAAAGAAGAAAAACCCTTGGCTGTGCCAAGATATGCCATTTCTTTTTAGCTGCTTCTGAGGAAAAGATACAACAGCCTCACTATGTGCATAAATGCATGTATGAACATGAATCTCTAGGTTTAGTTCCATCACTCAGAAAAAGTAATTAGAAACTTTAAAGTTAATTAACATCCTAAACATCCTAAAACTACAACTGTTGTGAAGCAGCTACAACAGTTGCTTCACAAAAGGGTGGAGCTGCCACATGTAGCTGTGGCTGGTCAAATGCTGCGAGAGCTCACAGAAGCCTATGTGGGTTTTATTTCCTTTTTCTATCATTTTTCATCCCTCTTGGTCACCAGGTGCTTGTTGCTGTAGACAGATCACTGCAGGAAGCAGAAGTGTTACAGAAAAGGAGTTTCTAAACCACCCTTGTTGGATCAACTAGATCAGATGAACTTGATTTTTTCCCCCACATCCTTGCTCATCCCCAAACACACCAGGAAAACCTGTGTTATTCTAGATTGGCTGAAATGCAAAACAGACTAATAGGACACTCATATCTAGGCCATGGCAGGGAACAGACCTGGAATACTCACAATAAAATTGACAGGCTTGATGGCTGAATGGATTTAAGCAACAGCTGGAATCTGATGAGTCTAAAATCACAAGTAAGCTGATCAGGACAATAAATCTTTCATGGATTACATTCAATTAAGTGCTCTCACATCACTGAGAGGCAGCTAGACATCCATGCACAATATATGCTAAAACTATCTGGGTTCCAGATTCACCCATTGAGGCTGAAAGCACAGAAATCTGGAGTTTGTCTGCCAGGCTGGGTATTGGGCAGTGCCAATTAATGTGAAAAAGTGACCAACACTTTTGTAAACTCTAAACATCCCTGAAGGGTATCCCCTCTCCATATGCAAAGAGGGATTGTATTTAAACTGAAAGAGGGTAGGCTTATATTGGATATTAGGAAGAAATTCTTCACTATGAGAGTGATGAGACACTGGCACAGGTTTCCCAGAGAAGCTACAGATGCCCCATCACTCTAAGTGTTCAAGGCCAGGTTGGAATTGGACTCCAAGCAACCTGATCTACTGGGGAGGGGTCCCTGCTTATGGCAGGGGAGCTGGAACTGAATGTTCTTGACATTTCTTTCCAAAACAAACCAGGCTACAATTCTCTGATAACAAAGCACCCACATCCTTTATGTTTTTTACATGTAACATGCAGGAGAAGGGCTGATTTCTAAAAGCTGCCACTCAGTAAGAAAGACAGCAAATTTTTATGCCATCTACTTTTAGCCACGGAGCAGAAAGTGGCAGAGCCAAGCCCATCACACACTCAAAGGCTTTCATTCCACAGGCTCCCAGGGCACAGAAGCTGTGGGGTTCTCAGCAAATCTAAAATAGCTTTCATGGCTGGAGAGCAAGTCTCTGCAGTAAAACATCATGAAAGAGTAAAGACAGAGAGGCAAAGAACTGAACTGAAGCAAAACAAACCAACAACTCACTAGAAAGACAGCATGTCTCTTGAGAAAAGTGTCTAATTGTGACTGATTTTATGATGCTAATATTTTTCATTCATTCCTTTCATTTATTTCTCATTTTTTATTAGAAGAAAGTTTTAAGAGGAACTGAAATTTTTTGCTAAAATTTCCCACATTGTATGTCACAACAGTAATTAAAACATGACAGAAGGAGATTTTGGTGTGATCCCGGATTTATACAACAGTGTTAGAGTCAAGTGCCCATGCAATTCCCTCCAACAAAGTCAATTGGGCTTGAATTTTCAGAAGACCTGGTATAAATTAAGCAAACAAGGTCCATTTTGGACCTGGGGGTTTTCTTTCAGGGGGTTTTCTTTCAGGGAAATCGGTTGCTTAATTTTGTCCTGTGCTTTCAGTAATTTCAGGCTTGGCAAAAGGAGCAAAGTAAACACTTTCCCTCATTCCAGAGCTGTGATGATGACAGGTTAGAAATGCCCAGCTGCATCAGGGCTGCCCAGATGTGGTGTTCCTGTAGGGTGGCTCCCTTCGTGGGTGCTCGGTGGAGGAAGGGGCTTATGTGGTGCAGGACCACCCACCTGGCTTTCATGTGCCTTTGTGGGTGTCTTCCCTCTCCTGATAAGAGCATGTACTTCTCTGACTGCTACAGCTGCCCATCAGAAAGGAAAACAAAGTGGCAGAAGCCCACCTCTGCTTGATATGCAGCTGTTTGTTGGTGGGAGAGGCTCCTCCCCGTGAATCTGTCCAAGCTGAAAATTCACTGCAGATCTTCAGCTGTCAGCTGGCCAGTTCACAATTACCTTAAACACTTTGACCCCTACTGTGTCCTGAGTATCCATCAGGCAGCCACTGCTGTCTCAGACCAGTTCTGAAAGACTCCCCCTTTGACAGTTACTACATCGGATACGCTCAGCTTTGTTTTCCATTATAGCAGTGGCTTTCTGAGGCCAGACAAGGCTGTGCTTTGCTGTCTGTCTTATAAAATCAACCTGTAACTCAAAAATTAAGCTGTGTCCTTTCAAAGATTTTCACTCCTGGTAATAAAAAATCTGCATGTCTGTCAAACTTTCTTGACCATTACCCTGATGATTCTTCCTGAGGTGGGAAGGCATCTGGTGATTCTCCAGGCACACTGACACAGACAAGATCCATCTGGGTCAACACAGGAAGCACATAGAGCATGCAGAATTTCTTCATTAAACAAGAAGGTGCTGTTTTTCTAAATAACCACTTTCTTAACTACAATCTCATTTTAAGCAGAGGTCACTGGCCTCTATTCTTTAAGGAATAAGAGTAGTGTGATAAAATCAGCACCAGGAAGGACAGAGGATTAGAAACCAGGGTCAGGGAACAAGGATTTAGGAAGTTGAGAATGTGTCCCTAAATCTCAGAATATGCTCACTTTCCCCAAACAAAAATCTACTATTTGGGTGTTGAAATCTGAAACTCACAATAGGAACACGAGCTCCGTCAAACCAGCCGGGTTTTCTGCAACTCTGACAAGGAATTTGGTGCAACAGCTCATGAAAACAGGTGGTGAGTGTCCAGTTCAGACTGGGAAGTAGTGTACTACTGTAAAATTCCCATCTTCCCACCCCTTGATTTAAGAATTTCCATGTCAAAAAAAATTGGTCAGCTCAGCAAAGAGACTGAACTATCTTGTAAAAGCCTTGTCTTTTTAATTGCAATAGCTGTGAAAAACACAATGCATCTTTAAGATTTTACAGTGCTGGTAATATAAAAGAACTGAAATATCTGCCATTATCTTACCAAAATATCAGGCCTGCAACTTATAGGAATATTTTATGAATGGTAAGCCAGAAAGACTTGATTTTTCTTTCTTTCTTTGGGTCACATTCACAGCAATGCAAGAGCAAAGAATAAGCCCTTCTCCCTCTTGCAGAATTGATTTGCTCCATTAAAAGCCAAAACCCTCTTTCTCTTGCCAGCTGAAATAGCTGCCTTTGTATCCTTAAGTGAAATCATTAAGAAACATGTCAGACAGAGAGAGATGTGTTTTTCCCAGGTATTCCTAAAGCCATCGAGTACTACAAGACAGAGCTATGAAATTATACTGCACCACTCCAAGCATTTGTTCCTCTTCCCAAACAGAGCATCATTGTTCTTATTTAAAGAAATAATCCTCACAAAGCTGAAATAATTATTCAGCCCAAACAGCCCATAGCAAGTGAAACAGTCTTTAGACAGCTGTCATGGCTCAGTCTTCCGGAAGCTTTGATTTTAATGAAACTCATTAAGGAAAGAAATTAACAGAAATTAACAGGAAAATATCATAATTTGTCTTGTTTCAGAAAGCTTGAATGGAGACAAAAGGCTCTTAACATGACACGTAATGTGACCAGTCAAAACTCTGTGTGTCGCTGAATATCGCAGGCTGAGAAAGTCCGAAGCTGCTTATGCTGCAGCTCCACAGCTTGGTGCAGTGAAATGAAAACAGTAAATGAGAATCCCCTGTCTTTGGGCACTAAGGAGACTCTCTCCTAAGCATCTGTGCACTGTGTGCCTCTACATGCAGGAATGTTCAAGGTAATGAAGATGCTACCTGTAAATATCTTAGGATAATGAAAGATGAAGGGTAATAAACTCTCTTGAGAAGGAAACAATTTTATAGATAGTTCATGACAACTGTTTCTTTTTGCAATACTCTTCAAATGAGGGGAAAAAAACTCCACTTATCTTTTCAGATACATATTAGGTGTCTAAGTAATCTCTGATTTCCCATTCAGAAGCACAAAAAGAAACATTCCATCATGGTTTTTAATCTGAGTGGAATTGAGAGAGGAGCATGCGGTGTTGTAAGCAGCTCAGAAAGGCAGCAATAACAACAGTGACACGTCTTGGTTTAGTGTCCTCAGCCTCTCCTCTGGCTCTTGCTGGCATGCTCTCCCTTAACTCAGCCTGCTACGCTGCTGCCTCATCCCAGGAGAAAGCCACACACACCCTCTACAACGTGGGACTGGCATCTGCTCAGTGGCTGGGCTAAAATCCTGCCCTTCTGCAACCATCTGAGTTTCACCTTTGACTTTCAAAGGGGCCCGGATTGAGACTGGAAGAGTTGTGAAAAGGACAGCCATGGTGCTTGGGACCAGAGGGAAGCAAAAGGGGCATGACAATCCACAGACCACATTCATAAAATAAAATTTTCCCACGAATCACTATTTGTTCCTCATGGGGACCAGTCATTTTTCTACAGAAAACAATAACACTACTAAGAATCTGTTGAAAGCACATATATAAAAGCATTACCTACTTGGCATTTGCCCCTTGCCACCTGCAGTGGCAGTCAGCTCCTGAGGCAGAGCCACGTTATGCTGCCATTGCTTTATGAATCTACTGGCAATATCAGGGCAATAACAGGGTAATACACAGTTACTACAGCTTCCTAGCACAAGGAATTTGTATAAATATAGGTTAAAAGACAAGGTAGTGCTTCCAGGGGGGGGGAAGAAGCCTTACTTATATGGAATTTATAAACATTTTTCCTGTGATTTCCTGTAGAATTCACAGCAGGTGTCAGTGGCATGTAGGAAGTGCTGGGGTCCATAAGGGCAGGTACAGAGAGCAGGTATGACAGACAGGGAAAGTCAAGGGAGTAATCAGAAGCTGTTGGCAGGAGGGAGACAAGGATGGGCACAGGAAATCAAGACTAATGAAAATGCTTCTAAGAGAAGTAAAAAGTGTTGGGCTTTCAGACAAAGCAATTCTTGAGAAACAGACAACAGCTGAATGACTCCTCCTTTAATTCAAATAAAGCCTGAATGATAATACAAGCCATAGAGGATATGGAAACTGGATCCTATCCAAATGGCCTCAGAACAAGCTGAATATGTCTAAACTGGAATCACCTGGACCTTCCTTTGTCCCAGCTGACTAGGACTCTGTTCCCAGCTTTTAGTTAGATAGTTCTCACCTGACATTTATCCAAAATTGTATGCTGTTTCTAATCAAGAATACCAGCAACATCCTCCATACTAACATGCTTAAAGCAATGGTCCACTTGTGAATACAGCTGTTCCCAAGAAAAACCCAATAACTTACTCTATTGAAATCACTCGAGACAAACTGATTAGAATGACCACAATTCAACCCCACAATTCTATACACAATCTGAGAAAGTTCGTGAAGTTTTCCTTATTCTTTTAAACTTTCTGAACTTCAAGGATTGAGGAAAGCTATTGAAATATATCAAAAAAAGAAAGTACCTCCTTACAGTTTCTCAGATTATTTTTATATGTTTTTATCTAGTAACATTATGATCATAGACTGATTAATTTAAACAAACCCTCTTGCACTGTAAGGAAATGCCTGGATGACCTCCAGGAGGTTATTTCTGCCCTAACTAGTTCAATGTCAGAGCCATTTTAGGAATACAAATGAGTGGAGAGATTAGGAATAGATGAATCCTGGATATTGGACTGCTGTGGGTTCACCAGCTCTTTCTGAACTAGCAGCAGTGATTTCTTTCAAAAAGAAATGCCCCAAAATTACCCTCCTATCACCTAGATTGCCTTCTTCCTGACTGAGAGAGCACTGAATTTCTCTTTCATTGGCACTCCTCCTCATGCAATGCATTAGACTATTTACTTAGGCTCTGAAGACTACCTTACGTGTCCTCTACCACACAAAAAAAAAATCCATACATAAATGATTCAGGAGTACATGCCTTATCCATTCCTCCTGTTTAAAAACATGTAAGCCAAATGCTTATCACTTACTGCCACTCAGCTCAAGCTTCCTACTCGCTTCAGCCTGCCTTCAAACTAAAGGCTAAAGATGACCTGACTTTCCCAGATATGGATGTCTAGGTGTAAGCCCCATCACACTTCCTGGAAGATGAGGTGTTTACAACATCTAGGAAAATCAAATTGTTATGATACAGCTCTTTATTCTTTGTTTTGCTTATTGTGGTAAGCAGAAAAAATTTTACCAAAATTCTTTTGCTATCTTGATTTGCTCTCATTTATTTTCGCATGCAATTCACTGTGTGTTTGGACCACTCACTCACAAGAGTTATTTCAAAATTGCTTGCACTTTATCAAGTTTCCTTTTATAGCCTCCCTTTTTCTTATTTCAAGGAGGCCAAATATAATTTTTTCACCTTTTTACAAAAGGAAGCCTGGAATGCTGCTGATCCTGCCCGATACCTCCACAATCAAAACATCATGTCCTTTAGTCTGCAGTGCTTCTGTTTTTCTGCAATCCCTACCTCTAATCTGTCTGCTCCTGGAGGGACCATTCCAGCAGCATGGCTGTACCTCAGAAGGGTCCCTATGAACTGCTCTGTCTCCTTGTTCGGAAAGAGGTGGGCACACCCCTCCCAAATGCAGCTATGGCACAGAGATAGGTACTGACCCACTTCAGTCCCTGCTCTCTCATTTATGAACCCCACTCCAAGGACAGCTGGGAGAGGGACCCATATTTCCATCACTACTCACTCCTCTGTAATACTCAGGTAAGGAGGCCTGTCTGTTCCCTGGGAAAAGCCAGAAACCATTCCAAGAAAATCGTATCAAGAACACAGAGCTCTCGCACATCAAAGAAAACCCCTTCCCTTCCTGTTTATATTGGTGACTTCAAAACAGCCACCTCAGCCTTTGCTGTCACTTTAGCTGTTACAGAAGAGCCTGTTCTCTGCTTTCAGACACATGTATTTTATGTAGCATGACAAGAAAATGCAGTCAAAACTTTTCCTCACTCAAGTCTGGAAAAAAACCCCTTCTCTTCTGTATTATAAAGGAAGAAAAGCTTTGAGAACTTTGCAGGCAGATTTGTTGAAACAGTACTTTAAATACAGAGTGGAAAGCTTTCTTCTTATGATTCTTTTCATTCAGTTTATTTATGGGACAATTTTTTAATTTTGGAAACAAGAGCACATGGCTGCTGCACCTACAATCTTTCAACCAGATTCGCCTCTAGTTAACCTCAGTTTTATGGGAACATAAGTAAACCAATTTCTGTGGGAGTAATACAGTGTAAAACAGGGTGATCCCATGGAGAATTTCTTTCCCAGTGTTCCTCTTGTCACTTATTGCAAAAATAGCAAGATCAAATACAGTGAGACAGTCAACTTTTCCACAGGTATTGTGCACACTGCAGCACGATGCATGATGTAAATGATTTCAAGTAAAACACAAGAAAAATGGAAATGCTCAGAGCACTGGTGTCACTTATGCCTGGTAATTTGTGTGTGTGCATGCATGTGTCCTGGATGCAGGGGACATTGGCCAGCTGGGGATAATGTCTATAAAACCACAGACCCACATTATACCTGGCACAAGGCTTGTTTCACCTCAGGAAGTGTGCTATAACTTAGTGGAGGCTCACTTTTGCCACTGACATTACTCTGGTAGACAGAGACCTCATCTCACAACCAGGACCTATCTCGTATTGGAGCATCTGTGCCTGAGCACTGCCAAACGTGTACATCCTTCCTGACAGGCTACTCAGAGCCAGTTAAGCCTGGCAAATGTGTTTGTGCACGGCACTTTAGCAATACAGCACACGCAAAACCTGCTAGTTTTCTTCCATAATATTTGCAAATTCCATAACAGTTGATTATTTATACATTAACCCACAGACTTCATTTCTTCCATCTTATACCCACCCATTGTAGATGTAGTGTTGTTGCCACTTGCTCTGTTAAGCACGAATTAATGCATCAGAGCCGTGTAATTTATGCACGCTATTTTGTCAAGTCTGTTTGTATGGAATCTGCTTTGGAGAGGCAAGCTGCTCTCTACTCTGGGGCCAGAAATAGTATTAATTTTCCTTTTCTTTTGGTGCTATGGATCAAGGTAACTTCAGAGCAGTCACCAGCAAATCTCTGATGAGATGGAAATTGCAATGTTCTGTGTTTCATGCCGCTTCAGGTAGAGATGATTTGTGTGCATGCAGAAGTATGACACTGACATAGAAGAAAACCCTAGTTGACATGGATATTCGGGGATGCCATTATCAGGGCAGCCAAACGACCAAAGACAAAGCACTGATTTACTAAGTCAGAATATGACTGTGAGCTTCTAGGTTTCAAAAACGAGGGAGGAAACCAAACAGCCTGCCTTTCCCAGGAAGCAGTATTACAAGGCAGACAGCTTGTTCCACTTAAATGCGCCCCACTGCAGTAACAGTATTACTTGTGAAATGAAGACACAACATACAGTCTTTTCTTAGTGCTTACAATTCTCAGGTCAAGTGCTAATACATATTACAGAGCTCTCCCTGGCAAGTATTGTTAGAGCTGTCATTAAAGACCTCCAAAAGTCTTAGCTGTGCAATTCAAAATGTTTCCAAATCCTCTTATCCCAAACATAACAAATCTTGCTGTTGTTAAATCTGATGTTTTGTAAATTCGATACTACTTGGCTTATTGAGGGGGCTGGAGAATTTTTTTTGTGTAATAACACAGATCTCCAGAAAACGAATAAAGCGTCTCTGCAGCAGGGGAATAAGACGGATCTCTGGGAGGGGATTTATGTAGACCCGTGGAAAAGGAAAAATCAAAGACCACCTACAGTACAGAAGGAAGATGATTCTAGGATTAAAAGGCACAATAATGCTACCCAATTACATCTCTGCCTGGGTCATGTGCTATGCATAGCAGAAAGAAGCAAGATGGCAGATACCCTGGGTTATTTTAATTAATTTAATCATGTGACTAATTGGTCTCTGCTGGGTTTCTGTGGTAACTGCTTCCTAAGTGCTGATGGGCAATTGTGTTAAATGTAGCTTGGAAACTGCACGTAGGGTGCAGTGCCTTCTAGGGAGCAAAGGGAATTGTACAGCTGTGTGGAGAAGGTGCTCCTGCTGGGGCACTGATTATCTGCGTGCAGAATGTCTACAGCTGTACTGTCCTCTTTGCTCGTCTGCTTCCCGAAGGAGCACACAGCAAACATGCTAGACTTTTTCCCTCCTGGGCGTGAAAGTAGATTTCCTGTAGGAATATGGGAGGGCACATGTATGCGGCAGAGCACGCGCGATTTGGAAACAAAGGGAGAGCAGCCAGAGCGCCGCGCGTGCAAAACTGAAATGACTCCTGCGTGCACAGTGTGAGGCCCTGCAAGCCAGAATGTCTTCTTAGTGCTGACTCTGTTTGAGGGTAAATCCATTACCAAGCCCTGACACAAACAACGTGTGAAACCGGGTGGTTTTTTGGTTTTTTTTTCCCAACTGCTCCTGCTTCTCTTGTATTATTCATGAAATCCCTAAATCCACACGGGTCATAATTAGCATGGAGTACTGCAAAATGGCACAGAGCTGCCTTCAAAACTGGCAAACATGAAAATGACTTGTAGAAGTCATTCTTTGCTTCACGGGTTGAATTTCAGATCACCACGAACAAGAAGTTGTCATCCTGTTGGATCCAAACTTACGCCCATGTCTCCTCACATGATTAATGTAACAGCAAGAATGGAAAGATGATTAATAATAGCAACCTACATTCCAGCAATCACAATTGCACATAAATGACTGTTTAATGGGGTGGTAAGTTAAACCCCATTAAGGGCACAGAGAAAAAACAACTGAGAATATCCTCTCCTTGATACCTTTCAACAAAAAAAAGCAATCTAAGAAAATATCCTTAAGACAATATAAGACATGCTGCAAATACAGAACACAATAGAGAACAGAAAATGCCATACCTTATCCTAACCTTGCCAATGAAAATGCAGAAAGAGAATAGGAAATGTAGGAAGACATAGCCAGAGAGAGGTTAAAAGTTTGGTAGCTGTATTGTGAAGGCTAGAAAGGTTCCATTTAATAAAGCAAGGGAAAGGATAAGGCAGAATGGTAAAGGAGGAAAAACGTGCATTACCTCCCTGCCCTGGGCTACTAGAGGATAAAGAGCTATCCAGCCTAACTGCAGCAGACCTGAGCTTTATTTTATTTTATATAAATTAGGTTAAATTTAAAATACCTTATACAGCTTTATCAGCAAAAAGTTATAGTTGTAGAGCACAAATATCGAATTCCTCATTTTTCCCATTGTAATGCCACCACTGGCTTGCACTTTGTGATTCAGTTCTCATCCTACTGACATCAGTGGAAATATTGCCCCTGACACTCACAAGACCAAAGTACTTCCTTTGTTTTGAAATGGTGGTCAGCATGCTATTGTATATTCTGTTCTGCAATTTGTATTGAGTTATTCACACCTAAATTCAAGGCTGAAGAAATAAAAAGCTCAAAATAACCACATTTGCTGTAAGCTGTCTTTAGGAAAACAATTTTAGGAAACAACTTACAAACTAGGTGAAATGCTGTAATGTCTACTGTGTTCTTTGGAAAAGTTAGGCATAGTGAAGCTGCTACACATTACATTTTATGCTGAAATGTCCAGATATAACGAATTAGACAGCTCTACGTGACCCTTCTCTAAAAACAGCCCTTATTGTGTGAGATTGAACACAACTTCACATACTGCTTTAGTCTTTTTATAAGAAGTCTTTTACACTTTCCATATTTTCACCAACAGCAAATACTAGAAAATATTGACAATTTCAAAATACTCCAAAAGAGCAGTGTGGTGACCCTGACAACTTCATTATGAAGGCTGAAAATTTTTAAGAGAGACTTGAGAATAACTGAAAGTGAGACAAAACATTTTCATTTGAGTGATATTAACAAAAAACTCCCCAGTAAGACTATACCAAACCTGCTGCTCCTGCAGGCCCAGTAAGAACTAAATGGAGCTATTACAACTCCTACATCAGGCCAGAATTACTGCTGATCCAAGTAGCCCCATTTATTTTAATAAAGCTACGCCTGTTTACACCAGCTATGTATTTGCCCAACCAAATGGGACACGTCAGTTTGGATCTGGATTATGTCACAGAGCCCTTCTTGCTTGCTATGCCAGCAGTGCAACCACTTTGATTAGAAAGATGGGTCTCGCCATAGTGATCAGCCCATTTGTTCATCTCATCTGGCAAATTGCAGCTGACAACAGCCAATACCTGAAGGAAGGAATGAAAAATATCCTATAGTCTACACAGTTACAGGATGCATCTGGGGCTGACATGGCAGGCAACATCTCTCATGCATGATATTTGGTTTCTATTCCTCTTTCACTTGGTTTAGCTATACACTTTGCTAATAATAATCAGTTTTATCAAACCTCTGCAATTACACCATTTAATTTTAGTACCTGTTCAACTGCTACTCCAAACAGAGCATTCCTGTTTATTTCAGCAACTGGTCACTCAGGCCTTTAACTATTTGTAACAGTTGAGTCTAAAAATGGGCGGTGTACTTTTGGGAATTAATAGCTCCTGCTGAATCCGAGCATGCTATCCTTTCATTTCTGCAGGAGACAGAAAATACACAGAGGATGGTGTACGTATCCCCCTGCCAGTGCCAGCCAGTGTTTACTAGTATTTGCTTTTCCCAGCCCAGTCAATCCCAAGCAAACCAGCTCATTTCAGGCCCCAGTTACAAGTGTTAACACTTCAAAGCATTACACATCAAAATTGCAAAAGATGAACCTCTGGTCCAGCCCTCTCCTTCTTCTCCACAGGCTTAACATTTTCGTATTCCCTAAAGCATCTTTGATTCGTCTGATCACTGAACTCTGCGTATCCAAACTCTCTCCAAGTCTTGCCACTCCTCTATCCCCACTACAGCAACAGCAACTCTATCCACACTACAGCAATCACACAACAATCTTCCTCAACACTCCACCACCCCAGACCCTTGCCCATTTAACTACCATTATATCTGCATCATCCAACTTACTGCCCTTCTCCTAGCCTCAGCTTCAAGCTGTTGTCTAGCTTCACTCATTCCCCTAAGATTATTTTTTCAGGTTGCCTTTTTGCCCCCCCAGACATACTACTCGCTTTTGGAAAAGTACAAGTTGGATTTTTTTTATTATTTCTAATTCCTCCAGAGAATTATTTCCTGTTCTGTCTGGTATCTGCAACTCCTCCTAGTTCACTATCAGCTGTGGAGTTTGTGAACTTGTTCTCTGTTCTCTTCTGGAGATCATTAATGAAATATGAAACAAGACCAACCTCATGAAAGTCCCCCTGGCACTTCTCTATCCACAACCTGATACGCTGCTCTTTATCACCACCCTTTATTTTATTCCTTGAGCCTGTTTTCAGGCCACTTGACAGTGTTCATATCCAAAGTAATTTGAATTAATCTGAGGGTAAGATTTCATGAGATGCCATTTCAAGTGCTTTACTAAATTTCAAATCCATTAGAACTTCTAATTTGCCTCCCTCGGCTGATTTCCGTGCGTGTGTACACACTAGTTGTGTTTGCTGGGCAAAACCTCTGCACTCGTCTGTTATTCCTTGCCCATGTGGTATAACTGCAGAAAATAGGAATGTGGTTGAGTGGGTTTGTGCATTGAGTATTTGCCTTTTGTAGGAAAATCCAATTTTTTTCCTAAAAAACAATTCATTTTTCTCAAGAAAATTGAATTAAAATTTTGTGCAGCACATATAAAAACACTCCTCAGCATTGTAAAGCAATTTTTCTTTTGGCAGGAAACTTGAGTTCTTTTCAATGCAAGTAGTTTCTTATTTAAATGTCCTGCTTTCTATGAAAACGTGGACTGAGATATGCTGAATTCACTACTTCCATGAAGGGCATCAAACTATCCATAGACATCAAATAACACATCAAAACCAACTAATCTTATCCAGCAAACATGATCCTGAGTCCAAATAACTGCCTAAATATCTCTGTCTAAAAGCTGTTATGTAAAAAAATTATATCCCAGCTGTTCTTTACAGTGTTACTACCTGCTAGGTCATGCCTGCCTAGCTGAAGTTACCTTATTCTGCTGTTAAGCCAAATAAATAAAAATTATTCAGGAATTCTCATTTCCTGTGCTCAATAAGAAAGTAACCTTATGTCTCCTTTTCTTTTTTTGTTTTTGTTTTGGTTTTTTTAAAGCACCATACAAAAGACTTCCAAATTCTCAGGAACAGTTGCTGGTTTTAATGATATATTGCAGATCCTTGTCAATATCTCTGCTGCTTCACACTTTTATTTCCTTAGGAACACTCGGCTGAGCACCATCTGCTCCTGGTGATTTACTGCTCTCGAGTTGCTGAAGTTGCTCCATAACTTCATCCTAAGAGACTTCAATTTCTGTTATAAGGCCACACTCTGATTTCCTGTGGATAGTGTCCTTGCGACAGGAATTTCCTCATCATCCTCTGTGGTGAAGATGGACACAAGAAATTTAATTTAGTTTCTCTGCTGTTCCACTTTTTCAGAAGAGGTCAGTGCCATGACTGGATGGCCTACAGGCACAGGGGACTTACAGGTGGCTTTTTGTTTTCTACAGAGCCACTTTTGCTATACTTCCTAACTGCCTGGTACCCGCACCTTTCAGATAATTTCTGCACTCCACCTCAGGAACCTTTAGCTATCACTGGTTGGTCATGTTTTTGAATGTTTTGAAGGAAGTGTTTTGTCTTAAAAAGGCAAAACATTTGGTATTTCTGCTACATATATGCCTAGGACCCTGGTGGCATTTCCATCATTTAACAACCACACTTCCAATTTGGAAAAAAATGTTTTTTCCTCTCTTGCTGTGTGAAAAACCACAGAAACAATAGGAAAACAGACCAGATGCAAAATAATTGAATTGCATGTACACAATGTACAGGGCAAATATGCACAGGGCCTGATCTAAAGCTAATTACAAGCAATGGGATGTCACCCGCTGATGCCAATGGAATCTTGATCAGGCCCAAAGAAAGTACACAAAAAAGCAGAGGGAGTTTTTTGTCTCATCTTTCAGTTACAGTAATCATAGGTGTTGTTTGTAACAGTAGTAGGTAACAAATTTTCCAGTAAAAGTGTGATTTTTAAGTTGACAGTGTCCCTTTAAGCTTATACACTTCTTCACTTAACTATGCCAGATTTACTCTCCCCTTTCTACTTTTCCTTGCTCAGAGGTATACATACCATCTGTGCATCTAATATGGTGTTCTTAAATAGCCTCCAGAGAGATTCAATGCTTCTTTTTTTCCCCCTTTTTAAACTTACTCTTGTTTAACCCTTTTCCTCAGTATTTTAGAATATAGTATTTTAGCATTTTAGCTCTTTCAGAGCTCCTGGTCCTTCTTCTTCAGGACGAAGTTATCACCTTCACACACTGAAGTCAGTAGTACAGCTACTTGTTCTTTTAATGCTTGTACATTAGACAAAACTCATAGAGAGTTGCCAGTGATATTGATAAATTGCTTCTGCAAAAGGAGGCATGAGACTGGGCCATTCAACAATAGCCAAAGTCAACCATTATGTTAATACTACACAATGAAATAATTCAAACCTTTCTCCCCATAAATATTTAAATGTCAGTGCACTGTTTTAATCTCTAGATTAATCTTTTAAGACTTGTATTTCTAGTTCTAGGAGCTCTCTTCCACCTAATTTTTAGTAGCACTGTGCACCACAACTGTGAATGCCTGGACGCTACATTAAAAATAATAAGAGTTAGTGAGACTGAGTTGTTGTTTGATTTCTAACTCAACAGGTTTCCCTTTTCATTTGAGACTCTGAATTTCAAGGGAAAGAAGGGCCACAGGCACACAGGACACTGCAGTGCTGTATCCATCCATGGTAAGAGGAAAATCACTGCGCTCAGCCAGTGTAATGGAGATGCTGAGTCCTCGGTGGTTTCCCATGCTCCCCAGGAAAGCTGCACCAGGCTACCATGCCCCTTTCCCTTGCAAAGCCTGGAGAAGGGCTGGAGAGATGCTCTGCTCCTGAAGTAAATGGGCAGCAACAGATCCACGTCTCCCCCTTGTCCTGTGCATGCCAGCCAAAGGACTGGCTCCTGCCTGAGCATCTCCCTCTGTATGACAGAGGCAGGGTCTGAGCTCCTGCTTCTTAGGCTGGAGAGTAAATAAACCAAAAACATCTGAAGACACATGCTTTCCACCTCTGAACCCATCAAATGGCTGTTTCTAAGTATTACTAAACAGATGAGTACATTTATTTTAGATACAACATCACGTCCAGTCTGACAACTCACAACATGTGTTTACTTTCAACTTAAATTCAAATAGGTGAGCTGGAAATGCTTGGGGTTTTGACAGAGCACAGCCAGTCACTGAATTTATCTGGTCACCAAGTGATCAAATATTACTGGAGAAACTATTTTCTGCTGGAAAGACATTTTACATGTTCAGACTTTTGCTCTATAAAACCCACCTCATTCTTCCATCAAGTTTAACGCCTGCACAGTGAGCACGGTTTGATTTATGGCAAGAAACTGACTTCAACTAACAATCCCCAGTAGTACATTTTCCTGTTCATCCAGCAGATTATAAGTTATATCCATTTGGCCTCTCCTAGCCTCATTTAAACTCGCAAGGCCAGACTCAAGGTTAATGGGTGTAAGGGTTTCTTCAGTCTTCCCATAAAACAGCAGATGTTTCCAAACAAACCTAAAAGGGATGAAACTTTCCTGGCTAGAAGGGGCCAAAAAGATGGACAACGTGATTTACTCCCTTGGTCTGAACTCAGTTTCATCCTTGAATTTATTGCAAGATTTCTATGGCTGATGGAGAGGAAAGTCACCACACTGGGAGTGTAATAGAGTGATTAAATACAGACTGTCAGCTGACAAGAAATGTCGCAACACCACCGAATTGCTGCCTCACCTGCACAAATTACTTTGCCACTTGCGAAATGTGACAGCAATGTCATCTCCTGAGACACTTTAGGACTAGAAATTACCTTCCACCTTCAGCTGGGCCCCTCAGGTTTTTTACTTCTGCCCACCGTGCTATCCTGCCTGGGTGGAATTTTGCCTCGTTAAACTACGCCATTAATTCCAGTTTCTGTATTCCACACACCCTTTCAGAAGTGTGTACGAATGGTGTTGCTCACAACATTGTTCCTAATCCAAACACATTCTTGAAAACCATATTTGCTTAATTTTGGTTTTCAAATAAAAATATATAGAGTGAAAAAAATAATCAACCTCCTTTTCAATATTTCCCTAAGTTAATGAGCTGACTGATAAATGAACAGATGCCATTAAGGCAATAATTTATTCAAATGTCATGATATTTTTGAACAAACATTTAATATGCATTTCTTTATTTGCCCAGCTCATATTAGTATTAATGATTGATGTGTTCATTAGGAAAAGGAAGAGTGGCACCAAATATAGTCTGTGCAAATTAGATTCACTTTGGAGATCTACCCTAAGCTTTTGTCAGAACAAGGACTGTTCTTGATGCTCATTCTGCATTAAGCATGTGAAAACAAAGCTGAAATGTGCCTGATTTCATACAAAGGCAAGGTTAATCTAAGGCAACCTGAGCTGAGACATGAAACAGAGGAGAGCAGTATCTTTTTGAGCAATTGGCTAGCTCACATAGGCTGAACCAAAGGGGTTCAGAGCTGAAGTAAGCACCAGTGTGTATTATATCTGCTCATTTTCTGAATGCATCATTGTTATTCATTTAAACTCTTTAATAAAAAATCCCTTGGTGATGTAAAAATGTCATGGATGCAGATCATGAAGTCTATCCTGCCAAATTTTTTAAAGAGCAAAATGTCTGTTATCCTCCAGTGTCCTCCTCCCCCTTTCAAAAATTCACCCTAAGTGATTTAAGCCCTCAGTAAAGCTCTTTAGTAACCTCCAGAAAAATGGCTGCTGGCCATATTTCTCCCTCAGTCACTCTGCAGGTAGCAACATCTTTCACTTCTCCAATACCAAGGTGTCAGAACATCTATTTAAATCCAAATCATTGCTCTAAACTGCATTCACCCAGTGTGCAAGAAACTTAAAAGCATTTCCAGTCAAGTCCTAACACAATTAGTGGTTTTTGTTGTACCATCTGTATGTAAACAAAACTTGCTTCTGGGAAAAAGGAAAAGCGCAATCATTGAAGCTGTCCAAAACTGATGTGAGGACACCTCACATAAACTGGTAGCTTTGTTTGAATCAAATGCCTGCCCCCCAAGAGGCAGCTGTAATTAGCATATTCATCTTGATAGAACCAAAGCAGCCAGAATGCAACACGACTGATGTAATGTGACACGGTGGTTAAAATTAAAAGCGAACACGCCTTTTAATTGGATTGGATACCTGCTAGTAATTCAGACAATGGGAATTTGATTCAAATTTATAGTATTAAATGGCAGCAGATGGACATTAAAATGTCCATTGAGTTTGCAAACTGACAAGCACGCTGGGTTTGCCAGATCCCTTCATTAAGTCACTGGTGGCATCAGTCAGGTGCTGCTGCCCATTTCATTGTTAGCAATGGCAATACAATTTGCTTTGTTGTGGGTGAGCGGCGAGATATTCTGACTGATGGCCTCAGTAGGTTAATTTGGAATTTCATCTGCCTCTTCTAATCACGAAAAATCCTAGCTCTGGTTTAGGGAAGCAGTTCTATGAGATCTCTGGGTTTAGCATCCTGTAAATAACAAGGCCAGCTGATGACAGCAAGACAATGATGCCAATCGTCCTTCTGACCAATGCCACCCATTTTTTTCACACCTCGGGATTTTCTTAATATTTCAGTCTCTGTTCCAGATTCTTGGTCACTATCTGCAGCCTTCAACCCTCCACAAACTTTAAAAAAATCTTCTGAATGAGGTTATTTTCCTTATCCCTCCTTCTCCAGCCAGCTCCTCAAAGAAGTTTGCAATTGTGCCCCACACTTGAGCTGTTTCCCCTGCAGACTCAGCGTCTCATCTGCATTCACTCATCAGCGCTCATTTATATCTCAACAAAGCAATCACAGCTATGGAGACGTTTGTTGTCTTTTTCCCCTCTACCTTCAAGCATTTGCAAGAAACCTTTTCAACTGGCTGCCGTGGCAAATACGCGCACACACGCACGCAGATGTGCGCACACAAATACACGCACGCACGTTCTACGCAAGCCCACAGCAGCAGAAGCCACTTTGTGAACCATTTATTGAATCAGCCCTGCTTTTCTCTACAGCTCCACAGAGCCAAATATGGGCAACTGCATGCAAAGATGGTGGGACACCTGCTCTGTGCTGACCTTACTGAACACCTGATTAACGCAAGTTAAATCTCAAGGAGAAATAGATTTTCTATTCAGAACCTCATGTGTTTCAACTATGGAAAGGAAGGCTAAAGGAACAGCTAAGCTTTCTTTCTTTTTTGGTCAGGGCTTTATTTGCATCAAGTTGCTCTAAGCAATTTTCTGAATTTCAATGAATAATGATCACTTTACAAATTAAATTTTGTAGATGCATAAGAAGAGAGATGAAAGTAGCTTTTTTTTGCCATCACTTATTGACTTAACAGTGAGATTTTTAAATATCTCTCATGCACTGTTAGGCCGCACAATTAAGCTTGAAATCAAGAGAACTTTCTCTGACAGTCCTCCGTAATAATTCTGGGGAATTATAGCTGCTGTTTACTCCCAGTTTATAGCATGTATTTGTATCTAAATGTCCATATTATCACTTAGTGATAGATATTAATTAACCAAAAAATTATGCAGGCAAGAGCGCTAAAGCTATATGATGCTGCATGCTCTTTATCATCATTAAATATAGCTTGAAAATGTGAGGAGTCATCTAATGCAACAGAACTCTGAACTAAATCAATAGGTATGACTTCTTACAGCTCCAATTGATAGTTCACATTCGTTTTTGCCACACAGATGAGATAAAGGACCCTAAACTACACTCCCTGTCTGCGCTACTAACACACAGTGTTGCTCATCACTATACTTTACAGGGAGAAAAGGGTCATCCTTGTTTACATCTTCATGGTGCTAAAGAGTAGCTTACTTTTACTTTTTGATTTATGCCTTTTTGTTTATTAGTATGAATGAAATTGGACTGCTCTGTAAACAAAACCATCTATCTTTCTTCCTAATTGGGAGGCAGCGCGAAGCAGAGACAAGGTCAAGTATAAAATGCTGCCTGAGAGCCTTGCAGTCACTATGTCTTTAAAGTCTTAGTCAAATCAAGTAAATTACTCTTTAATATATCTGTGAACAGAGTTTATAACCTCTTTGAAGTCAGTTCTAGCTCTATGTTTGGCTATTTGGTCATAATAAATTTGTTTTCTGACCCATTGAGTCAAGCAACTTAATTTCAAAATTAATCTTTTCAAGCTTCAGACTCACTGGATCCAATTACGAGTCCAACCATTCCCTTTCAATTTCATATTCTGAAACTTGGTGGTCTAGTGCTTTTTGCCCTTACGTGACTCTCTGGTACTTAACTTTGTATTAGTTGGCCTCTAAAATTAAATCTAAGAAGGAAGCATCCAAATCTTATATTTTGGGTGACTAACACTAGTCCCAAATGCTTGCTTTTCCAACAATGACTCCTTTTAATTGGTATTATTATGCACAACAGGTTGTCATTATACAATATTCATTACATGCATTTGACTGGGCAAACTGGACAAACAGGAGCAGGAATGCAGATTTGGGTTATTTTTGTTTGGGGGTGGCAGTGGTGTTATTTTTAGGTTTCTTTCTAAATTGGATCTTGTCTAAATACTTTGGGTTTCGCTTAATGAGGTAAAAGCTTCAATTTTTTGTTAATTTATCACTAATAATTTAGATAAATTTATTCTGTTGGGGAAGCCTTTATAATTTCAAAACATATATATTTCTATTCTTGCAAGGCATGGCTGCTGGCTCATATAAATTTAAATGGTCATGACTATAAAATACCTGGAGCAAAATTTGCATTTCTTATAAGAAAAGCAACTTAAGGTTGCACCAGACTTCTTCCTTACAAACTTCCCATTCCAGGCATGAAGCTCCCTGACAACCCTGGCTATGCATGGATGCAGAGGATACAGGGGCCCAGCTTCCAGAGCACAAATAGACAAGACTCCAGCAGGACAAAAGGCAGGAAAGCCTGATGGGCACCTCTGACTGAACTCCTTGGGTTCAAAGCTCCCAAGGCCAGGAAGTTACCAGCTTATTCCAGTGTGTTGCTACTCTTGCTAAACCTAGTGCAGAAAGTGCTGACAAGGAGCTAGAAGTTGGGAGCAGCCGGTGCCCAGCTGACCTAGGGCTTTGTGGAGCACTTTCAGGGCACTTCAGCGAGGTCTCATGCCAAGCCTTCTCCCAGTTGGGAATCTGTGGCATGCAGCACTGTAGTGTGCATTTGCCCTGTGTATAGGAAAAGATTTTTTTATTAGAATCATTACAAAAGTCCTCATTCTGAACACAGCAATTGTCATTCAGGGATGGATAATTCACAGCATTACTTGGTGCTGTTTTGAGGCATTAGTGATGACTAATTCTTTAGTGCTTAAACAGTCCCATCATCCGAGGCAAGCACTTATTACAGCACTTCTTATCTAGGGGAAGGAGGGAAGACTGCTTAACATGATCCATTAGGAAACTTAAGCTTTAAATAAAGTGACCACAAAGTCCTATCAGCTCCCAGAAATGCAGCAGCTGTACATATTTAATGTAATACAACACTATATTGTGGCAGAGATCCTCTGTTTAAAACATGCATAAGGCAGGTGAAACGTGACTGTTTTGCTCCTCTGTTTGAAAAATGAGAAAGTGTAGAGTGGCATAACTCCTTAAAATACATAAATAAGCATTAGAGTCATGGAGAAGACAGGTACACTGTTGGAATAGCGGTAACAGAGCAAAGGTCAGCAGTTAAATCTGAAACTATTGCATCCTGGTTCTTTTGATCCTGTTCCTCAAGACTCCACTCTATTACTAACAGGTGAAGTGCGAAACCAGAAGCGTGAGGGTTTGCTGACTTCCACTGTGCTTGTCTTCATTTAACAACAGCACTTCCTAAATATTCTGTCCCTGGATTATCTAATGCCATAAACATACATGCAAGGGGCAGCTACAGATTTCCTCTGCTCAGTCAAATCCTGTGAAATTCCAGGTTCCACAGGTTCAAAGAGAAAGAAAATTTAACTCACTGGCTTAGCTTTGAGGCAGAGCCAATCAACATGATAATGTTTTCTCACCATGTTTTGCCAAGTCCTCCCACATGACATTTTGTTAGTTTGAAACCTCTTTAGTGAATAATAGAACATTTCACTGGGATATGCTGGTATATGAAAATATTAGGAACATCTATTGTGTTTATATATGTATATGTGTATATATTTGTATAGGGGGGTGTGTGTGTGTGTCTGTCTGTCTGTCTGTCTATACACACATACAAAATAATGAATACAGAGAGCTTTTTGGATGGAAATATTTGGCATCTTCCAGAAGAAGTTAACAGAGGTGTAGGAAAGGGAACCAAGGAGACTGTGAAGCTCTAAGTCATCCTTCCTCATAATACAAGGACAAGGAGGCCTCCAATAAAGCCCAAGGGTAATATACAGTAAGTCAGGTAAAAGGAAACTTTTTCATATACTGCCCTACTGATTGAATTAATGGTCATTAACTATTACTGAATTCTAACTAATGGGTTACTAGAAGGTTGAAGTACACCTACGCATTCGGTTAACATGCATTTATTTTCATTTAGTGGAGATCTAAATCTCTTCTTTCAGGATCTAAGCTGTAGGTGAGAAAGAATACACCAAGTCCTTTCATCTGCCTCTCCAAGGTTTTCCAAATTATCTGGTACTCATCCGTTCTGGACACACAGGACCACCTAACCAGGACCACTGACAATGCCTCCATGACTAGGAAGTATCTTATCCATGTAAATTTGTGACTGGAAGTCACAGGAGCATCAGCTGACAGAGATCTGTACCTGTCAGCCCAGAGTGTCTGCACTGTGCCCTGCACATTCTAAGGCACACAGAACTGCATGTGATAGAAGTGCACATGTGCACATGCACATACATCCGTGCAGATTTATTTTCAAATGAAAAGCATCTAAGGAGCACGTATTTCCCTCCTCTACACTTTTTCTAGATAAGAAGAATGTAAACAACACTCTTCACAGAATACTCATGCAACTTTTACTTGCCTGTCTGCTCCAGTAGTTACTATGAGCTTGATTCTCCAAGACTGCCACTAAAATTCCACTCTACTGATTTTTGCAACCTAATTCTTTAGGGCTTTTTTTTTGTTTTATTTTTGGCAGGATGATGTGACCCAAATTTATAAAGGAGGTTAATTTGCTATAACATTGCATCTTGAGTCTAGAACCCATAGGTACTTATTTGTTATTATGACAGATGTAAAAGACCAGATTTAGAGGCCTGAAGTCAGTTTGAACTTGACAGGCTTGGAATGTCCTGAAGCATGAGGGTAAATGGCATCATTTAGGAAGCCAAAATGTAAAGAGTTTTATGAATTATAAACATTTCTAAGACAATAAAGTTACCCAGAGGCTCACATTATTAAGCACCAAAAGGACACAGTTACTTTTTAACAACTAAAAATTTGAGTTGTTTCTTCTCTATTTTTCTTTAAATGACATGTTACAAATTCTGCTGCAGAAAAACAGCTGCTGAAGTAACCTAGAGGGCATTTTCAGGCACTGTGCTTCAGTGATTACAGCAATTTTTGTAGACATTCAATATTAGGATTGCTTCTAATTTTAGATGGAGTTAAATTCAAATTGAGTAGGAGGGGCATTCACGTTACTCTAGATGTTCTAACATTGCTTACCCCAACCCAAAAGTTGTATAGTGTCTGAATTTTGTAGCAATCATAAGTTATTAAAAATTATATACTTTTAAAGGATGAAACTAGATCTCACTAGCAGCACTGAAAAGATATCCAGTATTGTGATGGGACTGAGACTCAGGCCCTAAAAGCATTTACCCACTGGCCATGATCCCAATGCCATGGGACTTGGTGGCACTGTCATAAACAACCTTTCTCAACTCTATTTCTCTGATACTTCCTCTTAGTTGTGTATGTGTAGGAAGTATCCTGAGACTCTAAGGCCAAATTCGGAGTCTTATGTTAATGCTTATTAGTATTTAAATTTCCTGACCCTCACAAAACCCCAGTATCAAGATGAGAGAAACTGAAAGAAAGAAGGTTAGTAAAGGGCTGACAGTCCAACAGACAATACAGATGGAAAGTGGTGGGACTAGGTGAAACAGAGAAAACAAAAGAAAAGAGTTTCTATCAGATGCTAAATGAGACTCAGGCTGGGCCTGATTAAAGCCATGTCTATGTAGGTTACATCTTTCCTTATTTCTCTTACCTTGTTTCTCTTGAAATATGCTCTTCGGCAAGCTGCAAAGCACTTCTCGCTGCAGAAGCATTTCACTTCACTTCCCATACTCAGGGAATAGCGCTTGATTCCAACTTTCTGGCACCAGGCACACATTATTTGTACATTTGACACATCATCTTCTACAACAAAAATATAAGAACAATGTTTACATGAGATGCAAACACCTTCCTCAGACATCTGCACACTTACTCTTAGATACAAGCAGCACCAGCTCATCTTTTTTCTAATTCCCTCACTGTCAGAGAGCAGAACTGTGCCTGCCTGTGATCACCAGCTTCATCCTCAGGCAGCAGGTGACCTGTGCCAGCCAGACCCAGCAAACTGGCAAAGCTTCTAAAATGGCTGGAAAAGATGATAAGCTTCAAAAATTGTGCACTGCTGAAAATGTCTGGAAATCTCAAGAACTTTTTAGCACACTTAAGAGAGCACAACTCTTTATTAAATGAGTAATCAAGACTGGAGGTTTAGTGGGTATTGCTGTTTTGCTTTTTTTACTTACAGTCTGCTGTAGAGAGTCCCTGAGATGCTCTGCTCAGCAAGCTGGTGATAAAACACAGCCAGAAGGTGCTGCACCAAGGCAGGTCTCTAACACGAGCCCTCTTCTAAATAAGAAGGAACATAAAACATCCCTTTTCTGTAGTATTTTGAAGTTACTAGCATACAAAACAGGGAGCTTTTGTGTGAATTCAGCAGTCACAGAAACATAAACTTGAACAAGGCAGAAGTTGCAGGACTGTGGCAAAATCTGCCAGGTTACTTTTCAATCACTATGCTCATTGGTCAAATTTTAATTCAGGCAGAGTTTACAAGCCTCTTTCAAGCTCTTCTCTAACATGTGTTACAAATGTGGCACGTGTGCCTTCTGCCACGTAAAAATACCACAGAGCTTATTTACTAGCGTAAATATCCTTTTGCAATATCCTTTTGTGGTCATCATTCCCACCTCAACTTCACAGACAACAGCAGTGAATAGTTAAGCCTAATAAACAAATCAAATCAATAAGTTAGCAGGAATCTTTCTGACTTAAAACTCAGAATTCTTCAGTTCTTATGTCCAGTTTATGATACTGAATGACCTTTCAGTTACAGACAGCAGCCATTGTCTAACTTCTGGGAAAAAATATCCCTGGAGACTAATTGTTAAAGCAGTTCCTGGTCCATGAGCTGTGGAGAATTCATAGCTTAGAGATTCTGTCATGCAGCCATCCTATTTCCCTATAAAGGATTTGTTTTTGAAGCTACGCTGTCATCGTTCTGTAAAATTATTGGCAAACTAATTTTTAGCAGAGTGATTTGGCTCCTTTCCCTGACTATCATAACTCAGAACTACGTGCTGCATTTTACTCACCTTATTGGAATAAATACTGCCAGTTTAATAACTTTTTTCCTTCCACAAATTGTGTTATGATTTACAGCTACAAATAAAATTCTACAATGTAAAATAATGACCTTTTAGTTTTAATCAGACTGTCTACCTTTAAACCTATATTTAAGGCCAAGTTATAGCACAGATTTGTGTTTAATGTATTGTGTCACTTACCCTTTAGAGTGGGATTTTCCAGTATTATGAGCACTTTCATATACTGAACACGAAGGGAAATCAAAATAATTTGACCAAAATTATCACTAGCCATCTCCAGGGTCAAAAAGCCTGTTCTGAGCTGGCTGTAACAGCAGCCAGGCACACAGGCACACAGGGTGCTGCTGTGGCGGTTTTGCATGGGGTCATCGCCGCTTTCTCTGCAGACTGGCCTTGTCCAGGGTGCCAACTACCCTAGCACAGACCTAGAGCTCTTCCCCCCATTCTTGTCCTGAGTCATTTGAAGCACTTATCTTTTACAAAGGCACCCTGATTCAGCTACTTTTGCACCATAATAAACCAATTCCTTACAGACTGAACCTGCCCCTTTGAATGTACCAGGACAACAGAAGATCCTCTGAATCAAAGGAACCAGACAGCAGACTCTTGTTTCAGATAACAGTAACATATATTCCCCTACTGATAAGAAGCATTTTATCTCTGGAAAAGAGAAGATCTACCAGTGATACCTTTCTAATAGCCTTCATTTCTGGTGAGAGGAACACTCATAAATGAAAAAAGAATATTACAGATCTGAAAGAGAGTTCACTGGCAAAGTAGGTGTTGAAGTAGCTGTTTTTGAAGCAGGCTGGCTTGTATGGGGCACAGTTTTTAAGGGGAAACACAGATGCACCACTGGAATTCTCAGGGGCTTTCATGAGTGATTTGATAGGGGGAACACCTCAGCTGTCATTCAGTTCCTGTGCACTAATTCACATGAACAGTCTCCCATAGATGATGAGAAAGACCCACACAATTGTTTATTTCTAATTACACAGGCTACCAGCAGCAGCTGCTTACATGGAAAAACCACATTATTCACTTCTCTGCACTTTTCTGCAGGCAGTTATGTGGGACAGTCAGGTTCAGTCCACCTCCTTCTACCAAAAACCCTCTAAGATACCTCCTGGCAAGGGGAGGAGAGAAGAGGGAGAGGGACCTTCTGTGTCAGGTTGCTGTCTTGCCATGCCCTGTCCAGCAGAACTTCACAACCACCTCACAGAGAATCCTTTGAAGCAGCATGGCTTCACTTGTGGTCCATGAATCTGATGGTCAAAAAAATAGCAGAGAACAGTCTACAAATGACTACTTCCAGCCACTCTATGCACTTCCAGGAAGTGATATGTGATATCCAGGAGGCATCATCATTATTAGTCAAAATGGTCATCATTTTGAAAGAAAGAAGGGGGAAAGGGAAGGAAATAGTCTACCTATATGCAAAGAACTCAAACTATTTCTCTATTCTACTCCTTTCTCACTCTAGTCATCAAACAACGTAATTATTTTCATTTCATGGTAACAGCAGTAATAGAACTAGATGCCTCCTCAATTTGATAGACTCAGGAACACTGCTACAAAAGGATTAACTGAGTATGGCCATGTGAAGCAGCCAGGAAATCGCAGGACTTTAGAAGGGGGTTCAGAGTACACTTTTCCTGGGACAGGACACTAATACATCACTTTTCAAGTCATCTTTGCTCCCTCAAAAGGTGTACATTTGCCCAAGTCAATTTTCGATGCTTTTTGTAATGCAGGTCACCAGGTGAAATAGAAAACATCCAGTATCACATTTCTGTGGACCATCAACTGGGTCCAGCCCAGCAGGAGGAAAAACTTGGTCTAAAATCAAATGCTTTCTTTCAGCTACAAGTGATGCTAAGAACAGCAGGGAAAGGAAGCCATGCTTGGTACCTGGGAGAGTAGGGAGCTGTGCCCTATGGGTGTGGATGACAGCTGGGGACAATGATAAAGGTCCAAACCTGACTGGATGATTTCCTTCTTCATACCGGTTGTGGTAGGGATCTGAGCAGACCTTGTGAAAAGAACTAATAGGCATGTCTTGTTACATTGTATTAAGCTTAGCAACCAAAATTCAGGACTGCAACATTGGCAGAAAGTATTACTTTATGTATTTCTACAAGCAGTGAGAAGCAATAATGTAGCCTCAAGACATTGTGAAATAAGAAACGGATTTAAGTGCTGTCATCTGCTAAACACAAACTGAAATAATCTGAAACCAGAAATTCGTATCTTGCATTCCATTCAAGATAAAATTCCTCTCACTTTTTCACAGACCTTTGTTTTTCAAGGCCAAATTCTTTGAAAATCACTTTACCAGATTCCTACCCTGCTTTCAGGAAAATGTATCAAATCCCTGTTCCTAGAGCACTCGGCTAGAAGAACTTCTAGGAGATCACAGGGAAGCAGGAAATTTCAAATCCAGTAGTTTAAGACTGGTTATCTGTCTTCAATCTTTATTCTAATCTTTTCCTGATTAGAACTGCACTAAGAAAGCTTCTCCACAATAATTATACCAGTTTACTACATTGGCAATGGTCTCCTTTGTTCATACTCAATCTTTTGCTGGTAGTGTAGCTTAGCATATCTGCTTAAAGTAACATGAGCTCATCCTGACACCATGCCTACATCCATCATGTGAGCTCCCACTGGAGCAGCTCTTCTGATGAAGATCATTCACCATCACTTTAAGGACACATATAGCTATGCTGACACATGTTTGTAAAGTACAAAAATATCATTTGCAAATCCTGGCACAGATAATATTGAAGTGAAAGAAAATACTTGTTAATNTTTTTTTTTTTTTCCTTCTCTATCTGGGCCTGCAACTTTATCACCTGCTTTTGCAAAGCATTTAGCATGCTCTCAGATCTCTCACACTTATGACAGGTAGCATGGGTGCTCTTACAGGTGAGACAAAGAGGAGATGGGACTGACACAAGTGAATAGTAACAGGAGGGCTTTCAGTAGAACATACATATTGCTGTCCTCTCTAATTAGACCAGGTGATAAGAAGATAAATTCTTTCTACATATTGCACAAGATCTAAATTTCCAGCCTCTACTTTTCTGAGTTCTCAGCTCTTCACAGGGAGAGATATTGTGGGAGCTACAATATTGTGATTTTCTGCCTCTGGGTTGTGTCATTACAGGTGGAAGAAGTACTCCCTGCACCCACCACACAGATACTGTTCAGTTACATCTCCTTGTGGTTTTTATCCTGTGTATTTTTCATAATGAACAATGCAATAAACACGGAGTGTTTGCAGTGTTAAATCATGTTCCCAAAGGGAGTAGTTTGTATAACAAGATAAAATTATCACATTATAATAACTAAATATGCATCAGTCTAAAGCATGCTTCAATTAATCATCAAAAGTTTGCACCGCCTCTTTAGGTCTTAATTAAGCAGAATGTTTGGTATTTTTTTCCTTTCAAACCAAAGTGAAGAAGCTGCAGAAAATTGTTCCTCTTAAACCCAATGAGCAGCAGTTTACACTAATCGATCTTATATGGAGCCATAACTTAAAGAGGTGGGGGGAAGTGAAGGAAGGCAATGAGTGCAATGGAGTAAATCCATCAAGAACAGTCCTGTCTCTTTAGCTAAGCAAACCAGCATGATCTATGGTGTTTAGTGAAATGTTCCTAAAATCCCTACAATTCTGGAGTTAAATCCTGATCAGTTTAGTAAGTTTTAGGTTGCAACACTCTACTAATACTGTTTTGAACTGAGATGCATTTTCAATTTTAACTCCAGCTTCAAAAAGTTGGGTGAAACTAAATGCAGCTACAGCTCTAATCCTGCATATTATGATGATTCAAGGGCAGGTACTTAAAAACCTTATTTTCTGTATTTCCTTGTAAAGAAATTCAGCAGGAGATAGTCAACTCTTCAGGCAAGAAGGTAACATCTCTCCCAAAGGTGCCCAACCACAGTACTGCTATGCAGAAGGAAAACCAGGATGATGGAGTGTTTGGGATTGAGATCTCAAGTATGGCACCCAGACTGAGTGAGCCTTTGTGAAACCTGTACCTTGACTGTGGTTGTATCCCAAGAACCAATACAAAAAATATTTTGGAATCCCATCCCTCCTCCATGTCTCCCAGCCAACCAACCTACCTCTGGCATGAGTTTCCTTCCATCCCACTATCAGAAGCCATGTCTGTCCACTACTACTTCCCTTTATTGTTCTCTTTGCTGCATCCCACCCCCTCACACAGACAGCTAGGATCCCAGGCTTTTTGGGTAGGGAGCTATAAGAGCCCTTTTACTTTGAGCTGGGAACTACACTTAATCCACTGGTGTATTTATATCTTTAAATATTTTAGCTGTTTTCACTATTACTTTCTAATGAAAAGCTGCAAAAACTTCCTTTTTAAAGACTTAAGATCTTAACTTGACTTGAGCATCTGCAGCAATAATAGTAAGGACTCACTATTTCCACTGGGACCTGCCAGGATTTCAGAATTGGATAATTCCGAGTTACCCTCCTGCTGCTCCTGAAATCCCAGATCACCATTGAAGAAAACCAAGTAGCATGTATTCAGATTTTTCATCCCCAAGTAGATCCTGATGTTGTTGATCCCAAGCAAGGCAGAAACATCATTACAGTCAATTTTCTTACACCTGAAATGCTTTACCAAATTAATCTCAAACTAAAAAAGGTGAAGAAACAAAACTCCTGAGACACTGCTGCAGATCCCCTTGTGATATCACCTTAAGAGCTGATCCCCAAAACAGATGGGGCGCGTGACAAACTTAAGGTACAAAAAGCACCTTTAAAAAGCAACTACCAGAGGAAGATTAAAATATAGGCTTGACAGTAGAAAGCTTGCTGCAGCCATCGCTATGGAAATATCAGAGCCTCTACAATGCATTTCCTTTTAAGGACCAGTCTCTTCAAGTTCACTACTCTGCCAATAAAGCAAAATGTCCCAGCCCCTTTTGAAAAAGTCATTTTGGGGAATCACGGCCTGCCTACGTTTTCTGTGCATGAGCTGAAGCACATTCTTATGCATAGCTCAGTAGGGACTGAATGCACAACACAAAAGCTGGCATTTAGGCAGGTTTTAAACATGCAAACAAAAAAAGCACCTATTTCAGCTAACAGAGGGGGAACTCCCTGTATACTTGAATACATGCTATTAAGGTGCATACATGACTTTATTATTTTCTTTTTAGCATTAAGGAAACACTTGGCCCTCCACAGAGAGCAAAAGACATCAACAGTGGGCTCGATAGGGCAGGCATCCTGGCAACCATTGGCATTTAAAAACCCAGGCAGTAATAACCCTATGATCACTGCAAATTTGATGATGTTTCAAGCTGAAAACAAGAGAAATAATTTGAAGAGCCGCAACTATAGGATTTGATGCAGTGGTCTTTACCAGAGGGCAAAACCTACAGTTTGAGACATTGTAACACTGTTCAGCAACCAGAAGCTATCTATGAAATACTGAAGAGGGATCCAGAGCACAGTAAAATGAAAGTCTCCTCCATATACAGACCTAACTAGATCTGATAATGTGGTCTTTACTTAAGGAAAACTGCTACTTGGTTCTGCCTGGAATCAAACTTCTTGCTACTGTAGTCATAGATCCAATTCTTCAGTGAATTCTGACAGATGATCTTGGAATTCATTTTTAGTGGCTGGCTAAATACCATTTAAAACATCATTTATGCTTTCAGATTTCTCCAATGCAATTTAAACATTGAGAGAGGTTACAGCAGGCTGTTCCAGAATGTTTGTAGGGCAGGAACTCTGCTTATTCTCATGTGTTGCACAAAGTTACTCATCTGCACTTGTATTTACAAAATCTCCTATAAACTTTAATTCTAAAGCGATGTTAAATCGTAACACAGAAAATCACTGATTTCTTTCTACAAAATAACTAAATACTTACTTTAGTATTTGAATCTGATATTTCTTTGCCAGCCTATGTCACAGGCTGATTTTACAAGTCAGCATTGGAAATGCTTCTCCTTTAAGACATTTTGCCTCATCAGATACCATTCCTCCAGCCTAGTCCTCCTTCACCTTCACAAGTTTCTGATAACTTCTGGTACAACTCCAGTCATAATTTGGAACCTAATATTATGTTGAGACACTTATCTGTGGGTTGTAGGATTTACATCCCCTTTCCTTCTCCAAATGTACTCGGTATCTTGTGAAAACCTTGGGAGGGAGCATTATTTTTCCCTTGTACTTTTTTCCTCTGTGGAAGGCTCAGTCAACTGCATGACATCAAGCTTTCTGCCTCCCCTTCTACTGTGTCCCTTGGCAGTGACCTCCTCTTGCAGCACAGCATCACAGGAAGCCAGTTCTTATTTGGGATGCTCAGAGCAGCCGGCGCATTCCGTGCATCACTTGTACACAGAAGGAGGCAGGAAAGGGAAGGATTTTGTCAACCTTCAGGCTCAAAGGACAGACCAACCAGCAGCTGTAACCTCCCCTACCAAAGCACTGCCATGGGGATCACAAGATAAAACAAATCAAAGAGCACGCAAAGAAATGGGAAAACTGAGACACCATAGACTCCAGCAGGTGCCAGGGGAAAGAGGCAGCTTGTTCTCACCTGCATTGAAAGAATTTTTTGCATTCTTCTTTGACTGCTCTTGATTTCAGCCTTCCTTCATCCCAGGTAACAAGAGTTGTCCAAACTTGCCTGAGCAAAAGGGCAGAGTCACCCTAAGTGCCCTCTCAAATTCACTCTAACATTAAAGGCTGCAGAATAACAGAAGGTTTGCACACTACATACTAAGACCATATACCCCACACAACTGTGGTGAGATTTTTAGTTCTGGGTCATTCCAGGCTACTGCACTTCTGTTCCTTGCTATTTCTATGTGACTTTTAAATTGGGAAAAAGAGCCACAAACAAACAAACAAACAAGCAAATTTAAAAAAACCCACCAGCCTTCTTTACATTGCTGTGCAGAAAATAAGAACCTTCTAACAGCAAGCAGAACTAATCTTAGGATCACTTTGTTGCAATAGGCTGTACTCAAGACTAACCCTGAAGATCACTCAGAATCTGCAGCCAAGTCTAAACGTAGTTACCAGCTGGCTGGGCAAGATGGACTCTTACTAGCCACAAGGAGACTCTCTACAGCAACTCTCTGGAGGCTGCACTGACTACTTATAAGCTTCTAGATGCAGGTTGGATGGATGATGCTGACTTATAAAATGATGTTTGATTTGGGCACTGTTCCAGTGTGGTCTATCTGCCTGGTGCTGCAGATCAGGGGAGTGCTCTTGCAGATAACCTCCACATCTGAGTAACTTGCATTCTCCTGGTGGAACCTTCCCATGAATGGATTTAGCATCCTCCACTGACACACCATAACCTGAGTCTATAGATACTCAGTGCACCACATAGGGCCCATGCATTTAACTCAACCTTTTTTGGGTTCAATTATGAGGTACAGCAAGGAGATAGTGCCTTTATTGGAGCTGTTTCTAATTGGTTAGTAGCACCCTAATGTTTTCCAGAATCATATAAGCAAACTGGAACCTAACATTTCATTTGATTAAGACAGAAATCTGAACAGCTTGAAGATAAAATTTTAGTCAGACTGCTCAAAATTATTTGGTTTTCAAATTTAAAAAAAAAAACCAAACAGACAAACAAACAAAAAAAAAAAAAAAAAAAAAAAAACAAAACCAGAAAAAACACCACCAAAACAAAAACCACTTTACTGCAAAATAGGCATGAGGGGTAAAAAGATAATTAGATTATTTTGTTAACAATTAGATTATTTTGTTAACTCTTCGAGTTTTTAACCTGGTCATACAAAATATGAATGCAAGCAGGACACTTGTACAAAGCTTTCCAGCACACTCAAGGAAAACCCAGTCTGCTGAAATCTTCAATGACAGCTTCCTAGACAGTTTAGGATCAGCACTCCTTCCTCCCCTTTTTCAAACTGATAGCAGTTTCTGATAAAGAATCTAATTTGACTTCCTAGAAATCCTGCTTCCCTTGCTTCCTGACTGTGTCTTTTCTACCTCTGCAACTGCTATGTCAGTGCATATTGCAGAGTATCCTTCTTGTTTCTCTTCAGATTTGTGAGCATCTCCCATGCTCTGCTCTCCTTCCTCTTTCCTGTATTGAATCTTATCAGCAAAATTATTCAACTAATAATTCAATGGATCTGCTTATCCTCTTCAGACCATTACACTCCTGTCCAAATGAATACCTCAGCCTGTCTCTCTGACACCTCTTTACTCATGCTGACCCTCCTGTTCAAGATCAATACAGCAAGAATTAAAGTCTTAATAATTTCTCCCTGAGTGCTCACTCCACATTATTCGCTCAATAAGGATGGACTGCACCATCTTTCCTGTCCTTCAGGTTAATGATTTAGGTATCATTTTCACCTGTGGGCACTCCCTTTTGAGCTATACTGAAGTCTTGTAGATTTTTCTCCTGTACAATATCTAAAAGCTTTTCTCACCATTCACAAACTCTGGACACATCCTAATTCTTAGCCTCCCAGTCACTACAGTGCATTGCTACCTGGTGTTCTCTCTGGCCTGTAATGTAGCTGTACCCTCTGTGTGCCCACACAAAACATGCTGCAAAGATCCCTTTTTCTGCCCAGCATTTTAACTAGAAACTTGCTCTTGGCCTCTTTCTGCCTCTCTCTCCTATCCCCTTACTTAATTTGTCCACTCAAACTTGGATAAATGCTGTGGTGTTTGTGGCAGATCACTCATAGCCTGTTTGTCCCCCATGCTGAAAATGTCAACGTTCACCTTATTAATTAATGATGTGAGTCTAATAATTTGCCTGCTCAAGTCAAAGAAGCACCTTTGTGCTGTTTCCAAAGTCACCCCCGCTATGCTTGTGAAGGACTCCAAGAAAACATCCCCAGAGTTACTCTTGTCTGGCTTTGTATCACTCTGAAGTTTTCTGCTTTGATGTAGTGCCCACAAAACGGTGTCAAAGTGCAGTGCCAAGACCACTGCCTTGCACTCTGGCTCTCCTGGTGCCTTTGTACTCCCTTTCCTACCAGTTGTTTCTTGCCAGGCTCTTCAGGGTGATCGTGGCTAGGGCACCTACACCCTAAGATAAAACAAAATCATTACTACCCGTGCTTGTTGCAAATCCCACAAAGGTGGTGATTTTCCTCCCCCTCCAATCCTCCCAAGCTTTGGTCTCTAAAACAAAGGTGAGATAAATACATTTATCTGCTCAGAAGTCATGGTAATCTAGTGCTCATCACTGATCATGGGATAAAGTCAGAAGAGGCAGAGACTATGCATTCCTATCTCCTGTGCAGGTACAACAACATTATTCACTGTTAATGAATTAGTTAGAAACCTAAAGGTTGAAAAGACTTATGAAAAGCTCTCTCTACACATTACCCTTAGAGGTACATTTGAACACAGGATCATATGTTGTAGATGGACAGGCAAAGAACAGAAGGCAGTTGACTTGGCCAAGATTCCCTTGTGTCCACTTAACTACTGTTGCAGTAATTTGTTTTCCTACTTCATAGTTCAATCTCCTCCTGCTTATTTGGTGTCATAAAAATCCAGTAACTGTGGCAATTTGCACAATGTATGCTATAGCCTTGTGTTCACATAACCAAATTCAGCATTCTGGATTCATTCGTGACTCAGATTGGAGGGGAAAATAGCTTGGGATGGCACAAGCCCTTGATTAAAGCTTTAGGGCCAAATCAACAACAGCTGAGGATCCAGCCCATATGGCCTGAGATCTTCAGCTGTGTAAAGGCTGCAGGAATGGGCCCAAATAGCTTTGGTAATTAGCAAATATCGTATAAAATAGATTGAAAGTCTTTGGCAAGGAGCACATATTGAGTAACATTTGAAAATTATTCATAGCATGTTATATACTTCTTCAGAGATGAAACTCAATGGCATAACAATAATTTAGGAGGGGCAACTGAAGTCTATTACACGACCAACAACAGGCAAACGCTTTCTGGGATCAATCAATATTTTACAGCTACCTTTAGACAATGTTACGAAGGGCAGAGGTGACCTGGGACCTGATCCTGCAAGCAGTTCTGCCTCTGCAGAAGCACCCTGGCACCTGCTGGCATGTCTTTAGCCCTGTGTGTGGAGAGCTGGTGTTCTTGGGTAGGAGTTGCATGTCACCCTGTATTCCTCGGTGCCTTGGTCACTCAAGAACAATCACAACTCCACCCAGGGACATCCACAGAAGCAGGACTCAGCCTGCCCCTATCTGGATTCGCCAATTTTCACACCGTGTGGAGCAGTAAACAATAACACAACAATTAATCACCCTGGTGTAGCCATAAGAGCTCCTTCCACAGATTACAGTAAGCAGCATGCAGAGGGGAATAAATCATTTTTCATGCAAACTCTGAGGAATGGCATGTTAGAAAACCACTCCTGATAAAAATCTAATGAAAATGTAAAACGTCTCAGTGCAGTCTCCTGGGTAGAGTCAAAATCATATTAAACCCTTGAGAGACAGCGGTCAGGGATTTCAATGGGAATCAAGAGACAGTTTTCCCAGTATGAGCTTGTTAACCTGATATAAAGACATGATACTGATTTGATGGCTTTGTCTCTTTCACTGTTCCCTTCATGCAGCCTATTTTCAATTTAATAATCTTTCATTAATTTAGTTAAAGGCTTTATTCACCAGAACATTTTTTTTTCTAAAAGCAAATGCTGTTGAAGTGCTGAGAGCATAATCCAGCATGAGGAGTGTCACAAGCAATGCAAGTTTGTTGTCATTGCATTTGCAGGAGTTTTTCAAGAATACTAAAGTGATTAAAGCCACTCTCCCACCCATTTTTAAAGTACCCTGTGACTGGATTTTAATAATTTTGAAATCAGCCCTCTTGCTAAGACACTGGGATCCAGTGATCTCAGAACGCTGTCAACAACAGTAACCATTTTTACACGTTCATTAGGATTTACCTGCTGGTGGCTTTATGAAAGGTGGTGGAATTAATGGGACAATAATAGGTACATTCCCATGATCCTTCGACCCTGCTGGTGAGTCTGATAGTCCATTTCCTGTGGCAAGCCCTGGGTAGCTTGGGTTTATATTGTACGGTGAAATAACACTGTCCTCGGGTAATTTTGGTTTTGGCAAAGAATTTTCTGTAAAACACAAAGAACACATTGTACAGTATGACACATAAATTTCTTAAATGGCCCTACGTACTTTCACCAATCTCTTCATTAAATTACCCTAATACAAGAATAGTGCAAAAAAACGCCCCAGGTATTTTCCCTTTTAAAGAAATAGATACTTTCCAGTAATCTTCAGAAGTGCTCCATTTGTTTTCAAAATAAAACTCACACTTCCTTTTTGCAGAAGGTAAAAGGTAGGATTATTTTGTCATGCATAGCCTTAGTATGCCTGATTTAGTCGATGGCATCCTATTCTTGTACTTCATTTCTACTGTTTGCATGGTGATCATACTCAGTGTGCTGTGACTTCACCAGTACAAGGAGCATGAACTGAAGAATAAAAGAGAATTCTCCATAAGTAATATGAGTAGTAATAATAAAAGGAATTTAAAGAAAGGAACAAAATATTGAAATCACAGCAAAGTATGCATAAAATGATGACAGTTATTTTAATTCTTTAATCCCAAATCACCTCTGGATTCTCATTTCCAAGAATTTCTCTAATATCTCCCAGCCATGGGACTCCCATCTCAGAAAAAGAAATATGTTTTTTCCCCATCCCAAAAAGTGCATACACCAAAAATTTCTACCTGTCACAGGCATTCAACACCTATGGTACTTAAAACATGATTTGTATCATGTGCCTGTTAAAGTATTTCACAAATTTGATCAAGCATAGACTGGAGCCAGTAATCATTCAGTAAAAGATGTATTTATTAAAACATAAATAAATTAATTGCATTACTACACAGGCACAAGTTTCTTCAAAGGTAGCTTAACGACATTACGTTTTCAATGAAAAATAAATATGATCACCAATGTTGTTATATATAACAAGCTGCAAACATTCAATTTTAACACAATTAGGTTGTTTCACCTTACCTCTAATTTCTTCCTCTTTTTTCTAGCCATCTGTCCCTCAGCACTGATCTCATTGCAACACTCACTGAATACAGTGCTGCTGCTAGCTATCAGAAAGAAAACCCAAACACTGCTGTCCACAAACACAGTGAAAAGTAGCACCCCAAGTGGATAAAAGCTGCTGGAATCTCCTCTCTTTACCTCACCTTTGAGGAACTCCTGTTGAATAAGTCAAGATGCAGCAATTTTCTACTCTTCTCCTTACTCTGATGACAATCCCCTATCCATTCCCTGAGACTGAGGAGTCAGAAGGCAAAAACTGAATGACCAAACAAACCAACAGGATCTCATCCATCCTTTACATTTTGAATCCCAAAGATTCAGCAAAGTCTCAAACGAATTGCATCCATGGAAAATTTCTACCACAGTGCAGAAGACAGTACAGTACAAACACGGATGAGAAGCCTTTTGTGAACATTCACACTTGTTCCTACATGTGTGAATATTCCAGTTTAAAATCTTTCAATATTTTAAAAGTTGTAGACCAACCAGCCTTAGTATGGGAAGCAAAAGGGTTCCTTAAGGCTACCCTGCTAAGAAAGCACTCCTTCCTTTCTCCAGTTGTGAGTAGTTTATTGATACCACAGGCACATGGCTTTCAATTGACACACGAAAGGCATTATTTGTGAAGATATACATCAATATATAACAATATATCAATACACCAACAGCAAATTTGTTAAATGATTTTCCTCGCAGCCTATCAGCTTCCCTGTGCCACAAGGTACTCTCAGATATTTTTATGTAAAGCAACCAAGACACAAGCAGCAGAACATGCTTTGCAATCAACATCAATCAGACAGGTTGAGCTATTAATCCTTCTTTACATGAACACAGAAACATGAAGTCTCGTTACCTTTGAGAACAGAAATGTGCTGGCGGCTTTCCCCATCTGCTGAGTAGTTCCTGAATTCAATATCTTCTCCATCTTTCAGTTCTACCTTATCATAACCATACCAGCCAAGGAGCTCATTCATAGTGTTTTCAGCAAAGTTCTGAAAGAGAAAAATTACCTACTTATTTATGTAATCAATAACCATTTGGAAGGAAGGGAGGACTGCATAAATCGAACCATATCTGTGCTACATGAGGAAGTGTCAGGTTTGGCCCACCTCCTCAAAGACTAATGTTCATTTCATAACTCAAGTGCATAAAGTGAAACGCATTTAAATCTCCGACTGGCACATGTAATTATGACAGAGACTCATATGTCTGTAATTTAAAGAAAATGAAAAGGAGAGTTATTTATGACTTTTGCTCTGACATTCAATGTCAGAAATATTTTAACATACATTCCTCACACAAACTTGTCTGTGTTGCCATAAAATATTTAAGACTGCAGCAAGAGAATAACAGAAAACCAGGATTTTTTTTCCAGCCAGCAGTTAATCAATCTTACTGCGTTACAGTCTTTTCAGCTGGAGCAGGTCACTGACACAATTACAGTTCCTTGAGGTGCCCACGAACCAAATCAAATAAAATCACAGCAGACATTTTTTCTCAGTTATAAGCCCTTGCATAGTCAAAGCACTTAAAGATTCTACACTGTGAAAGCATTCTAACATAATTTTTCATGCACATTTTTCTTGTATTTGTTTAAGAAAACCTTTCTCAATTTTGCCGTATTTATTTTCAAACCAATTTCCAAGCGGCTGAGTGGTTACATTTTATGTTTGTATGGAAATGTAAAGTATGGAACATGACTGTCATAACCCTCAATTTCTATTAAAAATATGTCTCTAGGTCATGAGGCAAAAATATTTCTGTAGAAAATGCTCATTACTGGGCCAGGAGATTTAGTGGAGTAAGTTAAGAAATCTGCAGCCAGGCAACAAAGCTTTCTGAAACCAAATAGTGCCACAGAGCTCCACAGCTTATGGATTTAGGAAACTACCAAAGGAAATCAGCTAACTAATTATTGCAATGGTAAAGATCAGTTTAAAGTAGTATGACAACTATAAGCTGAAACAAAAAAGCCACACACAGAGCCTTTCTATTTGGTTTTTGCAGTTTTTTTTATTAACGCTCTTCTAGAACAAATTCCAAACTTCATATTCCTCCAAGATCTTGACATCTAAATTAATGCTTCTGATAAGCACTGCCTCCCAGGACTCTGGCAAAGCAATAAGGAGAATACAACACCAATTCAAAACAAATGGTGAATGTCAAATTTGCAGGTTGCCAGATTTTGTCTACTAACTGCTCTAGCTTAATTTTTGAGTGGGAGAAAGTCTAATGATAGAACACAGCAATTCTCCAGTCATTTAAACAAATAAATAAAATTAATCAGATGATAATTGCTTTTGAATTCAAAGCTACAGCAGGCGCTGTGTCGCAGAACCTCGGAGCGCTGCACTGCTCCTGGCTCATTCATCACACCAGATTACATAGGTGTTCCTGTCATTCAAGGAGCGCTGTAAAGCAGCTATAAGCAATAAACACAAGCAATTTGTACTCTTCCAAGAGTATCATCTGTGCAATTATGTTACAAACACATTTCAGGAAAAGAAAACCCAAAACAAAACCCCAGAGCAGACCCCTAAAGCATCCATTTCCTTTTGTTTTTTCTCCCTTTGCACTTTCACCTTACCATCTGATGGAAGTCACAATTCTGTGGCTGTCCGGTGCAGCCCCAGATTGCTGGAAAATATTCCATCATCCCACCTCTGCTTCTAGACTCAGCATTGTGAATTAGGCCACTACTACAGTTTTCAATGAGTACAACGCAGTGCAAATGTGGCTAAAAACTACCTACATGACTTGAATGATGCAGTGCTGTGTTTTAAATACTAGCAAAATGAAAAAAAAAATCTAAAAGTTGTTTTTCATTGGTGTTTTGGTTTGGGGTTTTTTTTAGCTTTTTAGAAAACTTCTCTCTTAGCGTTGAAGAGGCCCAATGCACTAATCCTGTTTGTAACCCATGGGAAACCAACAACAAAATGACCTGGTCCCGGGGAGTCAAATCTCACCACTGCAGCGCACCCAAAATCACCTGAAAGGGCCCATGGAAGCCCAAAGGCAAGGTCTGCCAGCTTCCCTTGCTTTGCTAAATTTCAACTATGGAGACACAGCCCTAGAGACTAATCTAGCAAGGTAGAGACCAATAGACAAAGTCTTACCGATTTAAACCCCATGCAACCAAATTAATTGAGTAGTTCTAAATTTGCCTCCTGTGGATGCTTTGTGTTCTATTTGCACTGCTGATCAACTCAGACAATGAATAATTTCTAATTACTTGTCAAGGAATACATAAGCAAGGTTGTACGTGTTTGTTTTTTCCTGAAAATTCACACATGCATCTGTCCCTTCAAAATGTAGTCAAAATGATGGTTGGGTTTGTAATGGCACGAAATTTAAATACCTTTCACATCTCATTTAAACTATTCATGATAAGTGATGCACCAAAATGAACACTCATACTGACAAAATATACATTGGATTTCAAAATGACTCATCACAGAGATCTGACTCTTTTATAAAATAGTAAATCAATGGGGTCTTTTCTACTAACTTCAATGTGAGTACAATGAGGTTGCATGCCAGCAATAACAAAAGTAAGCACCTTTTTACACTGATTTCCCAAAAAAGAGTGGCTTGGATTTTAAAAAAATATAAAAGAAGAAAACAATTAAGCCATTCTTCTCCATAATTTATCTTACCTACTACAATGATGCAAGTCACCCAGCCACTTAATGCCATTCTCTCAGTGACTAACAGCCAGAGCTCCATGACACCACACTTTGTTCACAGCAAACGGAAAGCACGACCCCATCCTCAGCAAGCTGAGTGTCAAACCCGAGAAATGTTTTTTTCCACACTGACTCTACTGCATAGATGGGTATCCAAAGAACAACATCACCTTTCCTCAGACTCCTGTCTACAACACCCATTTGCAGAGATGTCTAACACCCTGACAGTTGAGATCATGATGAAGCTGCTGCCCTGAAGCTGACCACTATTAATTCATTATTTTCATGTATTTCCCCTTCTTCCATTTCAATGATAGACACAAAATACATAGATTCAAGATGTGGTAACAAGATGGGATTTGTAAAGACCAGTGTGGTGGCAATAGTCAAAACACAAATGATTAGATAATTTTTCTCTGTGTGAATGCAGGGAAGCGGGGAAAGAATAAAAAGAAAAAAATAAGAGAGACAAAGACCAGTTCTTGGTGAAGCTAAGGAAAGGAAGAAAGCATATTAATATACAACCTGTACATGCAGAGCAGAACATCACTGAAAGATATACAAGTGTCAAAGGCTTAGTGAAAGGGAGGGTGATGATTGTAACACTGAGGCTTGAGAAAAGCAGGAATGTGGACTCAACATTGGAGCAGAAAAGCAGAAGCAGCAGTGATCAAGCACGCTAGACAGGAGCCAGAGGAATTGCAAGATAATAGACCTGCCAAAGATCAGGGAGGAGATGTGAAGGCAGGTGTGGATGACCAGATGGAAGATGTGCAAGGAGCTGCAATTTAAAGCTTTGGCAGGAACAGGTCAGCCAGAGGCATTAAGGTAGTCCATGCCTATTTTCAGACTCATTCCCCAAAAGGATGTGGAGTGTCAGCAGAATGAGGCTGCCACCCCAACCCCACAGCTGTGCCAAAGGGCTGGGATGATGTGAAAGACTAGTGTAGAGAGAAAAACCTTACTCATAATCAATAAAATCTCAGGTCAGCAATCACACTGCTAAGCTGGGACCCTTACATCCACTCAGCCCAAAAGGAGCTCCCCTGCAGGGACCCACAGATTTCATTGCAAATGTACAGCATGGAGCCTAACTTCAGCCAGGTGTGGAGGCAATGCTCAATCCCCTGTGCAAAAACAGAGACTGAGCCCTGGTGCCACCCACAGTGTGGGTCAGCATCAGAGCTGAGAAGAAAACCACAGAAATCCTGTCCCACGTCCTTCTGTGCTCATTCTGCCACACCGTGCACCAAGCACACAAGCTTTTGAGACCACAGTGGAAACACCAGTCCCCTCTGCAGCTGCCAGTGCACCCAGGCAGTTGGTTAACATCCCACAGGAGCCAAACCTCCTGCTCTTCCCTAGCTGACAGAGCACCATTACAGCTGCTGAGTGCCCGAGCACTCCCTACGGCTGCGGCACAACCAGCTCATGTCTGCCAAAGAAACCGGCCCAAAAACGCTCCGGTGGCCCCAGTCACACACCACAGCCAGTGCCCTTCCTTCCCAATAGATGGCAATTCAGCTTCTGCCCACTGCTAAGTCCCAAAGCACTTATCACCACTGAGAGGCAATGCGCAATTTGTGTGGTTTAACTGTATGATTTCTCTATTCTTGCACTACAAGAAATACCTTCCCTCCTGGAAGAGCCAGGGTAACTAACTGTTATGCTCATTGGTATTTCGACTTGAATTTGCTCCCTATTCCCCTGAAAGATGAAGAAGAGTGTTGACTCGCTAGACTGCGGTTTCCCTCCTTTCTGAGTCTGACTTATATGCTAGGCAGGAAAAAAATATAATCACGTGTATTCCCACTTTAGGATTCATTTCATCATAATAGTACACCTACAGTTTGATATTTTACATTACGATGCACCATTTCCCCAAATCTTTGCTAATTAATACATTCTCAAGCTATGCCACACGAGCCTTTCCATCTTAGATCTCTTGACTTTCCTTCTGTATGAACCCTATTCACAGGGGGCAAGGCCTGGCTTCACCAAACGAGGCCTGGCAAACACAGAGGCAGGAAACACAGGGGAGCATGAGTCTGTCAGACTCATTTTCTTCTAGGTTTTACTGCTGAATGTTTATTTCAGATCTGGGAGGAAGCATAGTGGCTCCACTCCATTTCCTTGCCTGCATAACCCACTCAGTGCAGAGCCCCACAAATTCACTTTTCACTTTCACTGCATCAAGGAAATAAAAATGTTTCTAGGGGCACTATACAAACTTGGATCTTTTTTTCCAGCCCTCACATTCTTTGCTTGTTTATGTTGTCGCCACACTGAATTCTGTAATTAGACCTTTACACTATCAGAAAGCATAATTCCATTATGCTTTACTTTCCTTTGTCCTCCCATGGACGTTTGGTTCTGTATAACCCACTTTGTTTGGGGAAGCACTATTACTGCAGTGCCCTGCCAGGTGAGGCTCCCTGTGCAGACAGGCAACTCCTTTGCAGCCATCCCACAAAACTTGCATGCATACTCCACAGAAAAATCTTGGTCTCCTGAAATAATGCAATTGATAAAGTCTGTCTGCTTTTCCACTTTCCAACTGATATTTTTTGCTTTTCAGGAGAGAAGGGAGGAGTTTCCTTGGAATCTTCCGAGCGCTCTGAGCAAACTGGCTCGCTCCAGGCGCACGGCTGCTATGCCTGCTTCACCACTTTCCTCCTTCTGACAGTAGTACTTCCAAATGCCAAATAGGGACTATTTAAACATTGAACTGAAAGATATTCTGATGAGTTTACTACTAAATGATAACAGATGGGGCTGCCCTAAGCTCTAGGCACCAGGAACAAAGCCCAATTTTAGATACAAATTAGTTATTGAGAATATTTATGGACAGCAAATTCCTTGAGCACATGGAACAGCCCTGTGAAATTACAACACAAATTAATTGCTTACCTTTCAACTGCTAGAGACACATAGATACATTGCCTCATCTGTGCAGAAGAACTTCCAGTGCAATTCAGTACTGGATGTAACCTCACCTCATAGCATTGCAGAGCACCTAGCTATTCCTCCTGAGCAGCACTGCTTCCTGGCAGCAGGATAGCAAATGGAAATAAGCTGAGGAGAGATGGATGGGGGATCCACCACTATGCCTAGACTAGTGCTTTCATCAATTAAACTTTTACAGATATTTTGGTCTTAAAACAGTAGTAGTGGGCTCCCTGATGACAATAGGTTTGGATCTATGAGGTGTTCTGTTATTCACCAGCAAGTGAAAATGGCACCAAACTGAATTTTAAAATAACCATCTGCTTTTCCTCCAAGGCACGAGGTGAATGCTACCTCTGGAAGAAAAACTGGAAAGTCTCATCTGAAGGAGGAAGGAGCACAAAAGAAAAAACGACTAGAAAATACGAAAGAGTGGCTGTAAAGGTCACAGTGTAACAAAACAGTTCCTCGTGAATATATTTTTTCATTGAAATGTAATATCAGAAAACTGTGCAGAGTCATGTACTTTTTGCACACAACATTGTATCAAATTAAAATTTGTTATAAGCATCGTGTACATTAGGTTAGCGATAACAAAAATGTAACTCAATATCTGGCATAAGGAAAGAGCGAGCAACCTGAATATCCATCCAGTCATGTTAAAACCAAGCTGTGACACTACTGTTGGAAAACACTAAAGCAAGCAGTTAGGTGTTGTGATCCTTCTCGAGTAAATATCTGACTGTATCAAACAGCAAATCTCAAAGGAAGTCTCTGTGATGAGGTAATATTATTGCTCATTCATAGTGCCTTGAATTTACTGTACTTAAAATAGACACTTGTACCAATGGCCTTTTTATTATCCAAAGGGGAGGGGGAAAGAAATCACATATACACCAGTCCTTTTTCTTTCTGCTAGCAAAGGGAGGCAATTCGATCCAACATGGGCTGAAACCTGAGTAGGTCACTGTACACCATGATAAAATTCCCTAACCCCTGAGCCAAATTTCCCTGAGGGGGCCCTCCTACTTCTCCTTTACTTTCCAAGCTGACTTTTCCATTCCCTCTCTCGTCTTTTCCTCCCCTTCATCTCTTTCATTTCCCCTACCTTAAAGCCTTGATATCTGATCTGCTGCTGATACTCAGGTTACAGTTTTTACAGCTTAGGCTGTCTATTGCTGTATACATTCCTTTCTTTCTGCTCTGCTGTGATTACTTACCAGAGCTTATTTTACACTGGTCCAGATGAAAGCAGTTCAGATGAAGGGAAACAGCCAGCCTGTTTGAACATTACAGATACAAACCTACACAAGGGCACATTGTGCTCCCTCTGTCATTTCACTGCAAGCATTTTGCACACTGTAACCAATTTGTTACATTATTGTATTCTCCGGGTTTATTAAGAACAACTAGACGTCTTAGTTCATCAGTGAAGAAAAAGGGCAAATGATCGCCACAGGATTTTAACTTTCTCAACCAGTCAAAAATTCAAACTACTTCTTTTTCCTCCCCCCACCCCCCCTCTTAGATGATAGCAGCCAACTGCCCTACTAAAGATGCATAGCACATATAGCACAATTTATGCTGAAAGGTGGGCTATGGAAGATTCTGCCACCAACTGTCTCACTCTCAACCAGAAATTACATGGGTTCAAAATGTCCTTTCTACACACCTTTAGTTTTTAAGTCAGCTGAAATCTTGAGGTTCCGAACCTCAAGCTGTTAGCCATGATTAAAAAAGAGAAACTCTCTACATGAAGGTTAATGCCAGTGCTTAATACCAAAGCATTAGTTTAAAATTGTGTAATTTTTCTCCTTCACACAATGTTGTTTTTGTTTCTTCCTCACCCTTTCAGACAAACATCTGTTATACTGTAGAAGAACAACTATCTCCCAAACCGCTGAGTGTGCCTGCAGCCAAAGTAAACAAAACAAACCCAGAGGATCCAGCACAGTCAGCCTTTATATCCAGCCAGGATAACATTTCACATGTTTTGATTAAAATTAGCTAATTTGTAATTCTAGAACCTATGAAACTTAAAAGCTGCAATCCATATAGATCACATTAGGCGATGCTCTGAGGGGCCAATGCCCTGTACTACAGACCTCTGCAGTCCTCAAAACTATGTGGGATTACAATGAGCAATGACTCTCCGGTGGCTGCACAGAGCCCTCTCCGAAAATAGGATGTGTCACATATCTCGCAAAGAAAGATCCCACTCCTCTGGACTTGAGGCTACTACAGTTTGTTTCCAAACTGTATGTTATGCACCGGCACATTATTTTGTTTGTGCCCCTAATACTACTCTTGTCCACATTTACACTTGAAGTGCCCACAGAGCCATGTACACACTCATTACACAGGCAGCAGGAACAAGAACGCCTGCCTTGGGCAGGAAAGGGCACCTAACCGAAATTAGTGGTGTGCAAAAGAGGGGAGAGGGGAGGGGACGGCGCATTCCCGTTTAATTTTATATGGGGAGATCAATGTTCCGGAAAGCAAAGATATTTTCACTAGGCATCATGCATATTTATACACTCGCCTGTATAGTATACATACTATGTGAACGAGTGACATTTTCCAGGCAGTCTTCCACTTATAATCAGCCTTTTAATAAATGACATATTCAAATTAAATCTCAGCAGCTTTATCTCGTAGCCAGACTATGCTGTTTTAGTCACTTTATCTGCGCATTTAACAACAAGTTCAGCTGAAGTCTAGCAATACATTGTTACCAACTTTGGGGAATTAGAGACATCAAACAAACAGACAGGGAACAGACATGGAAAACAGGCGCAAAAAATAGGGCCGGTCCAGGCTGGAACAGCGACCTAATGATAAAAGAAGTTCCAAAATAGCGGGTTTGTGCCATCGCAGGCATCCCAACATCTGGAGCGGCCCCCAGAGCACAGCTGGAGTGGCACCGGTTCCTATCAAGCAGGACAGCCCTCCGCGCGGTAAAGACACTTCCATCAAAAAGCAGCCCTCGGACAAGCCACCTTCCAGCGACACCTCTGCGCTGCCGCGAGCCGCGGAGCGAAGCGGTGCAGCAGAGGAGGAGGCGAAAGGGGCAAGAGGAGAAAAGGGGTCTCCGCGCTCAAGTGCCACACTGATGCACGGCTCAGACCGCAACGTTTCACTTTGACAATTTAATTACACAGTTGCAGCCGGCTGCTGAAAAAAGGACAGAAATACAGTGTTTAAAACAGAGCCCTTTCTTTCCTAACTTTAAGGGCTTCGCAGCTACCTGAGGGGGTGGCTAGGCTATAGAAAGAAAGAGGGAAAAAAAAAAAAAAAAAAAAGGCTCATCATTGGCACCCGACGAGCTTAAAAGCCCAACGAGAGAGTTATTTTTAAAAAATAAATAAAGCTGGTCAATGAACAGGATTTGCAGCCTGTGAATTCGTCTCTGTTTGCAGCCCAGGAGGCGGAGTTGAGACACATTCAGTGCATCCTACAAAAAAAAAAAAATGACAAGAGATCCTTTCTTATTTCATCTCCATGCTCGGAGGCGGGGGGTGCGGGGGGGGACCCCGCTCCCGTCCCCATCACAGGCACCTACCTTCATCTCCTCGTTGATCTCCCGCTTCACCGGGTGAGCCGGCTTCCTGCTCCTTTTATTTTCGGGAGGTCTCCCTTCTTTCTCCATTTCTGCCATTTTTTGCG
>VZRH01001496.1:124705-142182 GCA_013397555.1 Urocynchramus pylzowi | reverse complement strand
CGCTGCCCGCCATGGGAGCCGGGGAGGGGGGAGGCGCCGAGCACCGGGCGGAGCGGAGCGCGGCGGAGAGGAGGGGGCGGTGCGCACCCGCCCCCGCCCCCAGCCTGGGATGGAGAGGGGGGCTCGGTGTCCCCCGTGAACACCCGAGGGGTCCGCCTGGCCTGTGCCCCCTACGCACCGACCCGTCCCGTCCCGACCGCTCCTGTCCCATCCGCTCCCGTCCCGTCCCGTCCCATCCCGTCCCGTCCCCGCTGCTTTCAGCCGAGGCTCTTCCCCTGATCACTCCTGGTTTTCCCTTTATCTGCGGCGGGGAGGTGCGGATGAATGGTTTGGTGGGACGCGCTTCAGCGAGGAGGTGCCGGATTACAGCACACACTGTGGGCGATACATTGATTATTCCTAGGCTCTGCTTTCCCACTTTCCCTGGCAGTCCCTGATTACCCGATACAACACATTACGGCACGGGGGTGTCCATTGTTCCGATAGTCAAAATTGTAATCGTACGGGGTTTCTCATTACGACTGCGGCGCACCTTAAAATGATACGGTTTTTTACAAAAACACCCAAACCCACAGTCGAAAGATGAACTGCGTGCCGTGTGGGCATGAGTAGGCTCCCCATAAAAATCTCTGTTTAGCCTGTCAAAGACAAGTTCGGTTTGCGTGCAACAATGTTTAATTTACATTCTCTGTTTCCGAAGCTTTAAATCACTGGCACTTTTTAGCATGAAAAGTTGAGCACAACTTTGTTCGTTTCGTTACTAAAATGAGCCTTGCCTGCCTGCGTGTCAGAGCGATTTCTAGAGACGCGGGGCACATTTTCCCCCGTGACTTTGAGAATAAGAAGAAACGGGGATTTTGCACAGTCTCAGCTGTTAGAGCATGGAGCATCAAAAGATAAGATAGCAACCAGACCGAGCCTGTAAAATCCTAGAGCACATCCGCAGTGGTAAGGTCACGGCCGCTGCGAGGCGAAGGTGCTGCCACTCCCTTCGCTGCCTGAAAGAATCAGGCAGATGTTGGAAAAAACCCAGCCCTGATGGTTTGTTTTTCGCAGAGCAGCAGGACCTCGCTGAGACCCTCGAGAAGGCTCTGCTGACAGCAAGGAGTTGCAGGAGTTCAGCCGCAGGAGGGCTCGTGCTGTGGGCTCGGTCCCTTCCACACACCCCAGGAACACAAGGTCTGGGCTCAAACCCACCAAGCAGCAAGCATGAGAAGATACCAAGGTTTATTTCTTTCTTGCTTGTAGTATTTTAAAATACAGTGATTTCTCAAACTTGTGGAAACTAACTTGTGACTACAGGTAACCTTCAAAGGATGGTGCTTAGTAGGCAGGTTTCCCTCCTCCTGTGCCCCACCACCACCACCACCGCATCTCTATGTTTTGCTTACCGTATTCTATTACAAACAAATGGGTACAGTTGAGCTCTCGTAAAGTACAGGAGATATTCCTAGAATCTCAGTGTATTCTTTCACACAATAAGAGTAAGACAGACAGCACAAGGGAAAGTTGCTTTTAAACACAACCTCACATGGCTCTTTGAAACCTTTGGCTGGAAAAAGCCAGCCAACCTCAGATGACTATTCTGCTCTGAACAGCCACCGCCTTGCTGATACATTAAATCATTCTAATGAAAAAGACAAAAGTAGTTCTTGTATTAGATATATGGCTAGTTTCTCTGTAGAGAGGATGGAAGAGTTTTAAGGAAAACCGTAAAATTTCTTTAAACAGAGTATTGCCTCAAATGGTTCTTGTTCAGTGAAACATCAGAGGACTACTTCTCAACACTTACTATGTGTATTGTAATAAAGCCCTGACACTGTTTCATTAAGCACTGCATAAATTTAACAGATTTGAGTCGACAATCTGACAAAAAGATTAATCTCAAATTCCCAGCATAAACCGAACTTCCTTTAATGTTGGAAGATACTTTGCAGAAGGTATTTGCAAGCCTAGGTGATGTGACTACAGCAGGTTACAGTGAGTAGACCAGAATGAATATTCTTCAGGATCAAGTCTGTCATTCTGGTTTTCCTGACTAGCATCTGAAGGTTTGGCTGCAAATTGAAGCACTTCCCACCCCTCTTGCTATCACTTCTGAATACTGATTCTCACTTCTTGATCACCAAAAGTAACGGCATTCAGCTGGGGTTTTTTCACGGTATTTTTCTGAATGCTTTTGAATGGAGATGTGAAATTATTTCTCCTGACAGTAGGCTCCTTTTCTCAGCTACTTCTGGTGAGCTCTTTAAAAAGAACCTCCAGTCCCCCAGTACCTTGTCAGCCACCAGATGAAAGCCACACTCTTAAAACACACCTGTTTTTCTCAGTATTTAATGTAGGACTGGGATGGATACAAAAGTTCTACCTCTTTGTGTCCTAATAATAATAGTCTGACAGCAGGTTATTTCTGCAACCGTCACGATTCCTACTTTTCTAGAGCTGTTATTACCTTTATATATTGCATATTATTACACTGCATATTCTTGGGAAGTTGTTCTTCTAGTGACAGCATATGGAGGACCATCAACTGTCAACACAGAAGTTCATGCGTTTAGAGTGCTCAGACGTTATCTGACACACATCGGAGATACTGAAATAAGTTTTGGAAACCATCTAATTATTCCACTTGTTACTAAGCGTGAGGGAATGACTAACAAAAAGGAACACTTTCAGGTTTTAGTGGTAACTTGTGAATTCATAAGGGGAGGCAGAATATCAGAATCTATGGAAGCCACACATTTGTTAGCCATACAATGGCATTGATCTGAACATCTCCAAAAAGTTATGAGAAAATAAATCTGCTATTTACATTACAGGCACCCTAACATTAAACACATTTACTGAACTGTGGCAGCACCACATATTTATTGTATAAAAACCTGTATTTTTGGTAAAGAATCCTGTTTCCACAGTTCTCAATATGGACTCTACAAACATCTGAAACAGGTGAATAAAGGTGACATATTGGATCAATAAAACTGCTCAGATTCATTTTAGGAGACAGATACTGGGGTATGTGGTATCAGTAAACAGTTCGCAGCCAAGGATGAAACCCTGATAGTGTGGCAATCAGAGAAAATTTTACTCCTGATGAGACCAAATTCCTTGTGAAATTTTGAAGGTGATTTAAAATCAATCTATTAGAGCCCTAACTACAATGCAGTACAGAAAGTCTCTCACTGTCATGATGGTTCAAGGGTTTGAAGCTGGTTGGCTTTTTGGTCACTTTTAAAATTGGGAAGAAACTATGGGATTCTGCCTTCTGGTGGCCTCTAAGTCGTAGCAAGAACCTGAGTTTTTCCTTCCATTGCTCAAGCACATACTCTACAGCCAGGGCTCCATGTTTTCCCAAGCTCCTTATTTTTGTTCTATCACCGATTTGTTTCCAGCTCTGAATTTGCACTTGGGATTTTTGCAAGCACAGTAATTTGGACTTCTGAAAAATAAGTATCGTTCAAAAAATTACATGTGCAAATGAGTTGCCTAAAATAAATCACGCCAGGTTTAATTTATATTCTATTGTTCACAGTCCTATTTATTAATGTTTAAATGTTTTCAAAGGGGAACTATCCACATACCAGAGGGTTTTTTTAGGTAACACAAAAGAAACACTATGCTCCAAGTTCTTTATTTTGGCCTTTATTAATAAAGTCTCTTTAATATTATTAACGAGCTATTTCTTCTCGTTTTTTTCCTGCTGGGGAGGACGAGATAAACAAGCAGGCCTGATTTTTCCAGCTGCTAAATATGTAAGCAGCACGACGGCTTCAAAGCAAAAGGTTTTAGAAGGCAACAGCAACAAGCGAACGGTGCTCTGGGGTCACTCTGGAAACAACGTGCCGGTTTTCAGAGGCAAAATCGGGACAAGCGGGATCATCCCCGGAGCGGCGGCGCTGGCCGGCGGGCGGGCGAAGGGGCCGCGGCCCCGCCGCCCCCGGCCCGAGGAGCAGCATCCCCGCCCGGCGGCTGCGGCGAGAGCTCCCCCTCCTGTCCCGCTCCTTCCCAGCACGGTGGGAAACGCATCATGGAGCCTCGGACACCGAAACGTGTTTAAGCACCAGTCTGCGTGCGATTATGCACGTATGAACCCACACGTCCACCCACACACACAGGAGGAAAGCTGAAGGTAAAAAGGGAGGCTGTTGTGTCTCTTTTTTTTCCCCCCAAGTAACAGCCCCAGACGTCGCAGGCCAAAGTAAAGGTGAGGCTCGTAACTGGATTCTCTTAATATTGCTGATAATTTAGCTCATTATTCCCTGCTTGCCAAGGTGTTGTCAGCTCTCCATCAGGTTGCTCGGTAATGCCAGTCACCGTGGAAAACATATGTCTATGCAGTCTTTCACCTGTATCCAAGGGGAAGCCATAATAAACAGCAATTTAAATTCAGGTATTTGGTTTGCTGAAGTGTTTAATTAAACAAAGAAATTCATTATGTGAGTTCACAGAAAAGTTCCATTACGTTGGTTTATTTTTTTTTTTGTTTGACTTGAAGTAGAAATGTTCCTCTGACTTTTTGTTTGGCACGCTAAGATGATAGATTATTTATGCCATCAGAAGCAAATAAATGCAGTGAATAATTAAAATATTGGCTCCCAATGTATTTTTTTAATAAGTAGACAGTCATTTTCATACACATGGAAAACATATATATGAGCTTCTCTCTTGCTTCGGTTCCACCCAAACCCCACTTCCAGTTCAGTGATGTTTTTTCACCCATACCTTGGAGAAGGGGTACATTCCACTCGTTCCTGAGCTTGGACGAACGCCCACAGCATTACTCGCACACAGTAGTGTCTGTAGATTCCTTTCTGCTGTGGATACTAATCTCAATCCAGAGCTTCCTTAGACGATTAGAGGCTGCTCTGCAAAATGTCAAGAGGTAGCTTTTGCAAAGCAGACTCAGTATGGCAGTTGAAATGGGAGTAGTGGCGGCTTTCCAAATACAAAGGTCTGGAAATGTTTGGAGATATTTTAATATTGATGAATATTTCAACTTTTTTGCTGCTGCTTTAGGGTATCAGTGTCAAATCTGTATGAATTAATGGCAAGACAGTGCCTTAACACCATTAATGCTTTTTGAAACTTCTGGCAAAAAGGAGAAACTTCATTTAACTTATTAGATTATTAATAACAATTGCTCTTTTGGCCTGAATCCTCACATAATTTGATAAACAGAAAGAAACGTTAACTTTTTTCTACAATTCTTTGTTAAATACTTCCAGGTGTCCTGTTAAAACGCCTTTTTGTTTCTTCTTTATTTTCTCATGTTCCTTACAACAAAAGTAAGCAAGAAGAAGTCTTTAGCATAAGAGAACACCCATGCTATTAAAAATCAATCAATATTAAACCTTTTTATAAGGTAGCAATGCATTAAAAAACAAATTAGTAAAAATATGTCCCGGACACCAGTATTGACTGTGGGGAAAAATCTTTATCATCTGTCTACTGCTACACTCTATCTATCCACTCTGGTTATTCAGTGACTTTTCTGTGATGCTTTCATATTGAATGTAATGCCAAAAATCAGGTAGAGAAAAATAAAGTACCTAAGGACCTATGGACGAGCAAAAAACTTAGATACATTATACCAGACTTGAACTTGGCTGTGACAAACTGTGGGTTTGCAGCTTCATTACAGCAAAAGTCTGTACCTCAGAATGAAATGAATCTTTTAAATAGAGATTTTGTGAATTTTTGAAGTTTCATTTGGTCCAAAATGGCGCTCTACTTGCTCTGTCCCACAGGTTGGTAAGAGCATATACTAAGCCCTACTTTCTTGAGGGTTTCTTCTTTCATTAGGGCTGACACCTAAAATGTTGATCTCCAAAGTCTGCTTTGGAGAAGGTCTGAGGTACTGAGACACCCTCCTAACCACGTGTGTGCTGTGCCCCTGTTTTTTTACACACATCAAAAGCAGGGAACTTCTCAAAGTTGGAAGCAAAACTGGTGAGGGGTGGAGACTCGCGCTCTCTGCAACAGTCCTGAGCTGTAAACCTCCCTCTAAGGTGAACTGAGAATGTTTATAACCAAGGCATATTCATTTCTTCACCTACCATTTCTTGACAATGACTATTTCCTCCCCTTCTGATTATTTTACTTCTCCATACAGAAGAAGGCAGGAGAAAGTCTTCTTGGTTTTACTTTAAAAAATAGGCAAGTCTCCCAGATGCTACAATGGCAGGAGAAGAGGGGAAAAGATTGTGTGGGATTGGGATACAGCAGAAAGTTCTCCCTTCTTTTTAACTCCCCTCTTTTTTTTTTTTTTTTTAATACATTAATTTTGTTAATTCCTGAAGATACTGGTACAATACTCTACATCAAGTTCTTCCTAAAAAGTATCCCTACTCTTTTTGTCTCTCTGTGTAGAATAAAAGAATTTTTTACAATAATGATAGTGGTTTATACATTTTCTCATAATCCTGTATTTCCCCTGCAAGCTTTGTTGTATGATATAGTATGTCAGTTTAAGTAACATCTGTCAAGGGATGGAAAGCAATTGCAGGTTCTTTTCATTCATAAAGTCATTCTGGAGTTTCTTCATCCTTAATTTTCTTGTCATGTTTTCAAAAACATTATATCATTTTGTCCAAATTACCCCCTGCATTGCATATACAAGATACAGTGGGTTATTCATTTCTTTCCAGGACCCAAAGAAACATGTCAAGGGAACTACACTGATATATACTAAATGATTTAGAGTTGGTAAAAGTTGAGCTTTGACATGTCATTATTTGACAATTACTCTTCTACTGCAATACTTGTTTTCCTGCCAGCATCCCCCAGAATCCTACATGACATGTGATTCAATCTCTTGATCTTCTCAGTTATATCTACATTAATTTTACACATCCTAATATACAATGGCAATGCCTTCACATTGATGTGGTGAAAAGTCTGTCAAAAAATCCAAACTTATCTTGGGCATGCATAACAGAGATATATTCAGGACTGGAATGGGACATGTATTTAGCAAATCAAAGAATTGCTGGGATTGGAAGGGACCTCTGGAGATCTTACAGTCCAACCTCCCTGCTCAAAGCAGACCAGGTTGGTTCTGTGTCCAGTCATGTCTTGAGTAAGTATGAAGGCTCCATAGCATCTCTGGGCTGCCTCTTCCAGTGTTTGACCACATTCATAGTAAAAAAAAAAAAAAGCTTTTTCTTATGTTTACATGGAATTTGGTGTACTTTGATTTGTGCCCATGTGCATCTTGTCCTATCACTGAAAAAAGCCTGGTTCTGTCTTTTCTCCTTGCCTCCCCCCATTCGGGTATTTATACACATTGATCATATGTGTATATGCCCCATATCATGGGCCTTCTCTTCTCCTCGCTAAACAATCCCAAACCTCTCAGCCTCCCAAACATCAGATGCTCCAGTCCCTTTTCCATCTCCATGGCCTTCCACTGTCCTTGTTCCAGTCTGTCCATGTCTCTCTGACATGGTGGAGCTCAGAGCCTGACCCAGCAGTCCAGGTGTGTCTCACTAGAGCTGAGTAGAGAGGAAGGATCACATCCATTAACCTGCCAGCAGTGCTCTTCCTAACACACCCCAGCCATCTTTGCAGCAAGGCTGCACTACTGCCTCATGTTCAGATTGTTGAATACCAGGGTCCCCAGGGTATTCCCCCCTGCAAAGCTGCTTTTTAGCTGCTTCCCCAGCTTTGTTACCACAAATACTGTTCTGATCTGTGTGCAGGATTTCACATTTCTTTGCTGAAATTCACGAGATTCTTGTCAGCCTTTTCTCCTGCATCTTATTAAATTTGTTTTGATTTATGATCTTCTAGGTAATTAGTAATACTATTAGATGGAAATATTTTGTTTTCATGAACTGTGTGGCTTTTCCTAATTAAATCATGCATGTTACATTAATGACAATAATCTATGTATCTTAACATAAGTCAATTTTGCTCAAAGGCAGTCCTGAGAATCCTTCTCTACACAGGCAGGATCTTTTGCCTTAAAATATGATAATCTTTCTCCATCCAAGATTCTTGAAGTCAAGTGTGGTTATCGATTTCTTTTCACAGTGCTACTGGTTAAAGCAGAATTGACATGTTCTCACCACTCGTTTTCAGGTCACCAGAGGGTGTAGATGGGGGACAGTCACATACGGCTTCCATCCACCCAGACGGCTCAGCAAAGGCTTGCCACAAGACTTCAGCTTTGGGCAGCTTCTGGGAGTACAGGGTCAGGAACACCATGCTTATTTTCATTAGCATGCACTGAAATCCTGCTCAATCACGCAGCAAACCCTGCCATGCTGGTGTTCTGAGTATCACTAGAGGCCCCAGGTGCACCACCATTCCTGCAAGCTCAGGCAGCAGTGGCCTGCAAAGCCAAGGCTGTGTATTATTTCTTCCTCTTGGCCTTTGGGACAACATGAGCAATTGCCTGCTGCATGCTGTGTGTCACAGCCGGTGTCTCTTGAGCCCTGGTGAGAGGAGCCGTAGACTGAGGCTCACTGGCCTTGCCCAAACTGCCAACACTAAAACCAAGTCCAAGGCCAACTCCAAAACCTTGCCACCCATATGATTAGTTGGGGTCTTCTTGTCTGTGGTTAACTAATATTACAACCCTCAGTTAATATTAGAGCTGTTTCACAGATGAGAAATCATCAGGCGAGAGATAAAGTGACAAAACACATGTACTGGAAGAGACTCATGGCCTCAGCTAGAACTCAGCTCTTATGTCTTGTAAGACAGTCCTGTCACCATTAGAATGTGTAAGCTACCCTTCTTGGAAAAAAATGAAATGTGAGCCTCCCTTTGAACCAGCTTGACTTTGAGCTCCCTCATGAAACACCAACAACCTTTGAAAGAACACGGGGATGGCACCATTGACAGATTTCACCTCAGCTGGCTGCAAATAAAGTTATTTGAAATAACTGCCAAAGCTGTAATTTATCAGACTTTTTCACAGATTCCACAAAAGCAAGGAAATTCAAAGTTGATAGGCTTTCTCCAGGCAGCACATGCCAGGCATTTGTGCATGAATTGCAGGAGGGGAAACGATATGTTTCCTTTAGAGCTGTTGTTGCCATCGTGGAAAGCGAACAAGCATCTGTGCTTTGGAAATCAGTGGATGGAAGGTGTTCTGTGAAAGGCAGCATGTGGGAAAGCAGCTTAAAATGGTGAGAGTGTACGAAAGTAGCAGGAGTTCTGAATGCCACCGGGGAGAAGTGGAACAAGGCTGACACATAGAAAGGTGGCGAGAAAGCAAAAAGAAATGCGAAGAGGAGTACACTGAAGGGAAAAAAAACCCACCCACTTTTGGCTAGAGAATAGGTCTGAATAAGTTCCAAGAGAGGAACAGAGAAAGAAAAAAATTATAGGGTAGATGGAAAATGTATCTATTAGATGATTGTGCAGGTGAAAATGTAAGTTGAAGTTTTGGTGTTTTACTGTGGAAACAGACACAAAGCTGAAAATCAGATGTTCCAGCAGGACTCCTGATATAGCAAATATGTACATTTATAGTACGTGAAACCTGTAGGATGATTCTCCTCTGTAGCATTTGCCACTGATCCTGAAAAAAAATTGGAAGATTTACATTTAGTAAATCTTAAAGATTTACATTTAGTAAATTTATTTAAAGAGTACTATTTACCTTAAATCACCATAAGTAAGGGCTGTACTGCCAGTCCTAAGGCTCTTAATTTCACTCCAGGGCTGACGATTTCCTGTGTCACTACACTGTGAAGGTGAATCCAGAGTAACAATTTAATACTTGAGTGCCCAGAGTCAGGCAGATGCTTTGCATAAAAGTGTTCTCTTGTGTTAGTGGAGTGCCTGCAGCTCCCCCGGAGACCTGGTGGGTGCTAAGCACCTCTGAAAATCAGGTCACTGTCATTCAAGAGCTCAGAAAGCAACTGAGGTGCCAAAGTTTAAGACTAAACTTACAAGTAAGCGACACCATTGCAGAAGACTCTGTCCCTGAAGGACTGCTGTGCTTTCAATCATTTGAATTTTGCTATGTGATAGACATGCATTTGTAAATTAGATGCCTTTAGAGCTTGTGACACCCTCCAGAAATTAGGAAAAAAGAAAGAGAGCTTTACAGAGGAAAGAAGGAAGATGTGGGGAATTAATAAAACAGAAATGGATGGAGATGTTGTTCAAAATTATTTTAGACTAGTTTGGGCATTCCTCGTTGATTCTGACTGCAGATAGGAAGCTTAAAATTAAATGAAGTAGGGTTCTTCCACATAACACATTTAAAAAAACTGGGAAACACAGTGTCCACAGGATGTTGGGAGGGAAATAGGTCCAAACAGATTCAAAGAAGAGCTTGAAAAAGCCAGACTTGGAAGATCTGAGAAATCACTCCATGTTAATTTATAAAACATGATAGACTTGACAGAGCATCTGGCTCAAGAAGTCTCCAAAGTGCAGTCAGGTGGAAGCTGGGTGGACATACCACAGAACTTATTTATCCATATTTGCATCATTTCTCATCTATTGCCTTAATCATTTCATTCTGGCTCTTATGGGAGACAGGCTGTATTGCTTTAAATGTTCCTTTCATCTGACTCAATGTTCTCATATTCTATTTTGCTTTAGTAGCTTATGTTTTCCTTTCCATAGGTTACTTAACTGTGCTGGCCTAAGTCAATTATTCTTCCTCTTGTCCTTCTGCAGCAGTAACTATGATTGCTGTGATGTCCAAATATGAACAATTTTAGAGTGTGTACTGAAGAGGCAGGCAGGCATTTTAATTACAGGGATTAAAAGGAGAACAGATGCAAGTGAGTCGAGTGCTAGGTAAATATAAATGCATCACCCCTTGTACCCTGAGAGTCATCACTCTTTGTCTCCAACAGATTGACATCAGGAGAAATTCAAAAGCAGAGGGAATAGTACTGGAAAATACCTATTTTTAACAAAAATGTTTACCTAGACTGGGGTAAAGTATACAGATAGCACAATATATTATAGATGGATAGCTTTTTAATTTCCTCAAAGCCATTTAGTCAATGCTACTTAAAATGCATTATTTTGTTCAGATACTGAATTACAAGGATGGATTAAAATGATTTTGAGTTTTCCAACTCAAATTGAAAAAACATTTTTCTGTATTATCCATGTTCACTTTCACATATTGAGCTTGGTTCCCAGACTGGCATTACTCTCCCTGTGGTAGCAAGGCAGTGAGTGGGCACAGAGGTAGAGAAGTCCCTTAGAAAACTGTTTCCTTCAGTGCTCTGGGCTTTAAAGTTGATCAGTAAACAACAAGACAGTGCTGAGTCTCTGGTGCGGAATGCTCGTGCTGTGCAGCTCTGCTCAGGGAGAGGGTTGTGGCTTTCTGGGGAACTGGATCTTTCAGGCACGTTCCAAAGGGGACTCACAAATAGAAAGGTACAGAAACCCAGGTGGAGGTAACAAAGACACTGATTTCTTCTACAAAGTTCACTTTAGAGGAAATATGCAGCTAGCCTTAGCTTCCAGTCTAAGTAATAAAAAGAGAAAGACAGAAAAAAGTGTCTATACCCAGGACTACCAGCAGAAAAAAACCCACTTAGAATTGTATCTATGTTTTGATTATGTATGTGAATAAAAAAGCAACAAAGTCGAAATAACTCTTCATAAATTACATGTATTTAATCCCCAAGAAGTAAGCATTTTAACTGAGAAATCCATTTCCATTTATTTATTTAAGTCTAGATAAAATGTGCATGTTGTGTATGTTTGCCAGTTTCCTATAACTATAATCCCTAGTTTCTATCACTACCTGATAACTGTCCCATGATTTAGGGAGAGTTTTTCAAACCATTTTTCACCTAACATAAAAAATACCATCTTTTTCTTTCAGGACCCTCCCAAATCACATCATCTTCTCTGATTTTAAGTGATAAGGAGATGGAACTCATTGAAAATAAATCCATAAAAAATCTAGAAATTTGTGGGGTGTGGAATTTAATAGAGGGTCCATGGATAAGCCTTTGTTCAGCATGGCTGTCACTTCCTCTTTGCTGCACTTCACTCTTGTCCAAAACATTAATTCCTTAGGCAGGGGACCATCTCCTTTGTTCTGGTTCTGAAATGTGTCTGGTTGGAATTTTCTACTGCTACTGATGTTCAATTAAATACAAATAATAAATAGTTAATGGTTTGCTGAGCTGCAGAGGTGGAGCTAATCAGCTGAGACTTCATGGGGTGGTTAATGATGGATTAGGAATGGGGGAACCGATAAAGCTGAATATTTAAAGACTAATATTGTACAGGATGATGGATGTTTTGTCTGCGTATGAGCAGAAACTAACAATGCGCTTATCTTCCTCTTCCTTCTATTGTAGATTACTCAGCTCCAAAACCTCGCTGTTCTGAGTGTCTGTCCAAATTCCCCTGAGTGGAGCACTGCCCATCAGAGGAGATGGCCTGAGAGGCTCTCACAATGGAAACTGGGTGGGGAGGTGAACAAACAGTGACTCTACCAAAGGGGCGCGTTATCAAGCTGCACACACGTCTACTCGTGTTCATACTCAGCTTGCTGAAATGGAGGGATTTCAATTGAGTTTGCTTTCCTTTGCAGTGCTGACTGACGAGCCAGTGAGGAGGCAGCTGCGTTCTGAGGGCATGTGGCACAGGAGGGGTTTGTCCCACTGCCTGTGCGGGGCTGCTGAGACCCAGCGGGATCTTTGGCTTTCCATCTGTGCCATGTACCCATGAGCTACCCTATCCCTGATGAGCTACTGTATCCCTGAGCCTGGTGTGCAGAGTGAAAAGAGTTACATACACCTTCTTTGTCAAAGCATCCCTATGTATCACAGCTATATTTATTTATTTGTTTTGAAAAAAAAAATCTTTTGCATTTGTTATCATTTATTGACCAGCAACGTATCAAGTGCTGATACTGGTATTATAGTAGGTATAATTAGACTTAAAAATTAATACTTCTAAGTGTCAAATTCTGTCCAAGAGATGTGAAATATCCTTGGACATTCATTCCTTCTACTGAAACACTGATGCTAAATGATGGTGTTTTTTCAGTGTCTAACTACAGGATCAATACGGCCTTCGCCCTTGTCAGTAGTTCTGTCAGCTGCTAGGAAGACAGGCAGCCTTGCAGACAAGACACAGACAAGGAGGTCAAGAGAAGTGGATTCTTTTCTCAGCTTGCCTTAGGGCTTTTGCAAAGCCTTGGACAAATCACACAACCTCTCAGTTAAACCTCCTGACTTCCAAAATGGAAATGATCATAACTCTCTTCTTTCCCAGGATGCCATGGAGTAAATCAGTTCTTGGGAGGAGGGAAAGGTGAGGGGGGGAATAGGTGTGTGTGGTAACAACAACTACATGGGTGCTATAGAAGGAACAGACATATTTCTGTTCACTTTCATTTTTGTAAACAGTCTTAGAGTGCACCTGGGATTTAACATATTAAAAAATTAAGCAGCATCTAGAAGATTTGGTCCTTTAGACAGGTTACAGTTACTACAATATATAACGTCGCTAGCCTCATTCTCCTATAGACATTGTTTATTTTGGATAAGACCAGGGTAACTACGAAAAATTGATAGTCCAAATGTTCCCAATCAAATGAGAGTGCTTTGCAATTGTTTTACTTTAGATGGCAGTCAGGAAAATATTTCCATGTTTCATTTGCTAGAAAAGAGATCCAGAGCTGGCATTAGTAGTGGCTTTGATGTATTCTCTGGCACATTGGTCCAGAGCACGCTGATGTAAACAGAAAGTGTCTCTTGACCTGTCATCTTTGTTCTTCAACTTTGATATTGGCCCCCTCCAGTGGCTTCTTTCTCCTCCTGGGGAGGCTTTAAAAAGTCAATTGATACAGAAAAAAAAAAAAGACTTTCAGTTTTCTTCCCTGCTAAAGACTCTAAAGAAATAGACATGCCTATTGTATAGCCACTGAAGCTCTTGAAATAGTGCACATTTTTTCTCTCAAATTCTGTGGGGAAATGAGCAAAAAAAAAAAAAAAAAGCATGGGGTTTGTTTAAAACTTATGATATGGTNGGCTTTAAAAAGTCAATTGATACAGAAAAAAAAAAAAGACTTTCAGTTTTCTTCCCTGCTAAAGACTCTAAAGAAATAGACATGCCTATTGTATAGCCACTGAAGCTCTTGAAATAGTGCACATTTTTTCTCTCAAATTCTGTGGGGAAATGAGAAAAAAAAAAAAAAAAAAAGCATGTGGTTTGTATACAACTTATGATATGGTAAGTACATCATACTTTTGCATCTGATGGGGTTTTTTTTCAGAGGAAAACTGAGAAGCTGTGTTTCAGAAACGGGCAGTGCAAACAGCAATGCCTATGGATAAGTTGGTCCATCATTGCCTTTATAGGACCCTGGCTTTTGATGCCTGTAACTGTCAAATATTAGCTAATTTGTAATGATTTTTTCCTGTGATTGGTGTGCCAGCCTGAAGCTGATTTTTTAAAATAATCTGCTCAGTTTGAAAAATAAGGTTAACAAAAAAAATACATTCTCCTTGTGTTAAAAAATACCATTGGGTTGCATGACTGAGAAACTCTCCATGCTCTAAACATGAAATCTGGCAAAGGATTTGCCAAGGATTTGGAGGGTCCCACCCATAAACATGTATGATTAGGGCACAGGCTATGCAGACCAGAAGGTTCCTGATGGTGAAACAAGGAAGCTATGACAAGACTGAAAGAGCAGTAGCCTTTAGGGATGGTGTGTGGGACCGAAGCAAAGAAGTGAGGAGATTGGGAGAAAGAAACCATGAACTTGGACCAGGAGTCAAAAATTAACTACTGAAGTAAGACTCTTAGGTTGCTAAGAGAAGGGAGAGGGATGAAGGCATTGAGCTGAGAGTGAGAGACAAAGTCCTTAGGTATCAGAGTACAATCTTCTCAAAGAGTCTCTGTGGTCAAGAAATAATAATTTAAAAAGCTGGGAAATGACTGACAAAATATTTGCTTTATTCCTCTAGCGATTGCTGCTTTTAAAGAACATCAAGCTACTGATGGTGAATCCTGAGGAAGCCCTAGTGATAGTGTGCAGTGTTGTGGATATCAAGGGTTTTGCCCTAGTTCTAAGCCACTTGGACTTGGAAGAATTCTACATAAAGAGTGCAGAGGCATTCAGATTTTTAGAATAACAAAGAACAGCAAATTTAAAAGTTAAAGTCTCACACATTAGGAGATGGTAGGTTTATTGCCCATAGAACCCTAATTCTCCCCAGTTTATATGTATTATTTTAAGCAGACTTTAATTGTATAATCATGTTAAGTTTTTCACAGAACACTAACCACATTAAGTGCAAGAATGGATATGGCTCAGGAAATGAATCAAGGAACTTGTCAGTGTTACAGGATGAGGTGCCTTAGTAGCTCCTCTTAAGTGCATCCCTCCGGCAATTTTCATTAACTTAGGCTTTCTGCACAGAAACATGCCACTGCATTCTGTCATTTCTAAACTGTGTTTATCAGCTGAAACTCCCTATTTAGCAACAGTTTGTTCTGTGACACCAGCTAACTAAACTGCCTCAGTGGCAGCTCCTTCAAAGCAAAGCTTTATTCTCGCAGAGACAGGCAGCACAGAAAGATTTGACTCCAGAAACTTAACTCTTAAGTTACCTTTCCAGTTCTCACAGGTTTTCTCTATTCTGGCTTTTCCCCTCTCCATTGGGAGAGGCCACCTATGAGACGCCACAGGCATATCCAGGTGTTGACTCCACAGTGAAAGCCCTTCCTTAGGATAGTACCTTTTAGAATTTTGGAGTTGTCTCAGGTGTCAGAACAACAAACATCTTGTCATTGTTACTGGAAAACAGGTCCTTTTTAGCAGTTTCTCTCTTGCAACTGCAAGAGTTATATTGTGCTTTCCTGGACAACTTTCTATTTGCATCTTCTTTTACAGTAGTATCCTTCAATGTAACTCTCTACAAATAATGCAAACAAAATAAAGTGATCTGTATCCTGTATTTCCAAAGATAAGAAATGTAACACCCTCATTTTCAACGTGAATACAGTCAATAGGACAGTTTTCTCCTCAAAACTTTGCCTGATTTGTTCTAACACAGCCTTGAAGATATAGAAGTAATGGATGTCAGTGATTGTAAAGACAGAACACGTCATATTCTTCCTTGGGTATCACTTTCAGAACTCAATTTCTGAAGACGGCCGGTGAATTTTTCTCCTCTGTTAAGTCTGTTCTCTGAACTACACTATCTATTCTCTGAATTCACAAAAGACTTGGGGGCAGGTACCTGCAAAGAGGCATCGGTGATGGCTGTGCTCAGAATTAAGGAAACTACACAATATACAGCAGACCCCACTGTGGAATTGTGGGACCCTGAAGTCTTCACTTGGGCACTCAAAATCAGCTGTTCCTTTTGATGTTCAGTGTTTGGTCGAAAGTACCTGCTCAGCTCACAAGGAGGCTGCTCTTAACCCCTCAGCTGGCTCACAGCAGAGCCCCATACAGCACAGCTACAGTGCCAGGCAGAGCACGCAGGAAATAAGGGCTGTTGATGCCATGCCTCAGACAACTCCGGGATGAGGGAAAAAACAGAATGTTCGTACACTGCAATTATAGATTAGGATCAACAAGGTTGGAGAAGACCGTCAAGATCAGAACATCAGCCATCAGTCCGAGCATCAGACCAGCACTGTCGCCCCTAAACCTCATCACCCAGCGCCAGATCCAGGTGCCTCCTGAACACGGTCCACGGTTGGTGTCTCCACCACCTCCCTGGGCAACTTATTCCAATGTCTGACCACCCTAACAGCGAAAAAAAAGTGCGCAGAAATCATGCCTGTGTAGCTAAAGACTACAGGCCGAGCACTTGAGGTGGGACCCTGACCGCCCTCCCCCGCTGGTCCCGGCAGCAGGCAGAGCACATCCCGCTCTGTGGGGCACCCCCGGCCAGCCGGGAGCCCGGACCAGGCGCGGAGAGCGTTCCCCCTCCAGCGGGACCCTCCGCCAAGGCTCTGGGAGGGGACAAACACAGAGCGGGGAAGAGAAGCGGCAGCGCTTTGCCGGTGTGAGGGCGGAGAACCGCGGGCAGCGCTCGCTGCCTGCGGCCACCAGAACGCCCGTCCGCAGCCCCCGCCTCGCCGCCCGCGCTTTACGGCGCGCCGCGGTTTGCGACGCCCAAGATGGCCGCCCCCAGGGCACAATGAGCCCGCTCCGGCCGCCGCCGGGGAGAGCGCGGGGCACGGGCAGCGCCGGCCGGGACACAGCCAGGGCGCTCCTCTGGCAGCGGGACTCGTCCGCCACCGCTCGGCGTGTGGGGCCCCGCCGGAGCTCGTAGCAGGAGAGCGGAGCGTCCCCAGGGAGGCGGCATGTGGGGTGCCCTGCTGCGGCGCGCGGTCCGCGGCGCCGGCGGACTGCGGTGCCTGTCCTCGGGCGGCCCGCCCTGGAGCCNCCTGCGGTGCCTGCTGAGCGACGAGCTCAGCAACATCGCCATGCAGGTCCGCAAGCTGGTGGGCACCAAGCACCCGCTGCTCGACACCGCCCGGTAAGCGCCGGTGGGAGCTGGGGG
>VZRH01001496.1:19969-124592 GCA_013397555.1 Urocynchramus pylzowi | reverse complement strand
GGGGGGCACGGCGGGCCCGGGGCCGCCCGCGGGAGCCTTGCCAGAGCTCCTGGGAAGTTCTGGGCTTCGTGCCCTGAGTGGGGCGTCCCCGGGGCAAGGCTGCCCCGGGGGCGGGAGGTTTCGCCTCCGCTCCGGGATGCTCGTTTCCTTGCCGTGACAGGTTTTCCCTGCGGTTATCCGCTGGCATTCGGAAGTTGCTTCCTTGTGACGCCACGTGCGGCGCTTCCCCCGTGCGGTGCGGGGGGGGAAAAAAAGAAAACTCCCTTCAAAAGTGCGGCTGGCTCGCTAACAGTTTTGTGTTCTGTTATAATTAAGAACGATATTGCAAGGAAAACAAGAAAAAAGCAGAGAGACTGCTCAGTTTAAAAGCTCGAAATGACCCTGCTCGGATCTGTGTATTTTGTTACCAAGTGTTTTGGAATATCCACCTGGGAGCTGCGAGTTTTTGTGTATTGCTGAGCATTTTAGGGTTGCTAAGCTGTTTATCCACTCTTTCATTCTTAAGGCAAACTAATGGAAGGCTTGCATTTCTGCCAATAAGCAGAAATTGGGATTGTTGAGCAGGGTTTTCTTTGACTGTAAAACAAGAACTGGTTGGCAGTGGGTTTTTTATACAATACAATTACATACGCTTACCAAAATGAAGGAAAAAATAAAAGTGCAATTTTCCAAAGACTATTGGTTGTGGAATTGAGTCTTTTGTTTGTGGTTTTTGTTTGGTTTGGTTTTGGGGTTTTTGGTGTTTTTTGTTTGGTAGATCTGTGTTTGCTATAACTGCAGCTATAGCAACATTAATAGAATCCAAGTTTAGTATGCACAGTATTTTTTAACAGGTGTAAGACAAAAATGAGCATTTGTTTAAAGTGGATGTTCAGCTTTTCTTTTAAGGAACGGAAATTGTAGCTCTTAAGTGGTCCTTGGCAAATCCACAGTGTTGTAATGATATAAAAACAAGATTTGTTTTTCAAGCTCTCTGTCTCTAAATCTGGTTGTCTTGAGTGAACAAAATGAGTACAGGGGACAAACAGCTTTTTTAAAGAAACATGATTTTCAGGAAGGGGGATTTAGGCATTGGCCTTGAGTAGACTTTTCTGCAAGAAGCAAGTGAAATTGTTAATAAAAATGGAAAATACTTGACTTTCAAAAGTGGTGGTGGAGGGGATTTTGTTGAACTTTTTATAACTGAAGGTTGTGATGTTGTGATAAAGAGGAGGGATGAGAAGAAAATGCTCTTCTGTCACTGTAAGGTCAGTTGATGGAATGGAGGGAATAGGAGGAGCAAAGCATGATGTGTTTGGGCTGTGAAGTTTGCACTGCAGTCACAGAAGTGCCACAGAGACCTGCAGTGCTAAAGTGGAACTTTAGAGTGCCTGTTCAATGTGTGGTAGAGTTGCTGGTTTGTTTGTGAATTAAATTTAAATGCAGGATTTTGGGGCATGATTGGAAATTTTGTGGTGAAATTTTGATGTAAGGGTTTGTTGGGGTTTTTTATTATTTTAAGTGGGCTGCTTCAGGCTTCATTTTGTAAACCTGTGGCTTGTGGAACACCAGTAGGAACACAGTCATGCCCAGGCTCAGCAGGATTAAATACATTCATTTTTAAAATTCATATATGTTTCAGAGTACACTACTAAACTGATGTGTTGTGCTGGAAAGAAAAAGTATTTACTCACATAAAACTGAAACCCTGTGCTCTTACTTAGGATCTTCTTATTCGGTTTCACTTGTATTTCCAAGGGCTTTGTTGCAGATGGATTTCCGATGGCCTTGACCTTTGTGTTGTAAGAAGAGTTAATATCCTGCTGACAAGTTTTAGTGCACCCACAATAATGCACAAATTGTACCTTGCTCGCCTTGTTTTATGGTGTGATGTTGCAATAAGGTGAAATTTGACCATGTTATTTCTCAATGATCTTGATAATTTATTTCTGAAATTAAAGTGTTGTATGTTTCAATGTAAATGTGAGTGATTTTAGTTTTGAATCAAAGATCTATGTACTTATCACAGCAATTTACGAAAGAGGTCGTGATTTTTCAATACTAGGATTTTTTTGAATACTTATAAATCTGTCTCGTTACTCATTCTTAAAAAGTAACAAAGGTTTCCTGTTGTGTGTTCAGACAAATGGTTTAAAGCATGGGTATCTAAAATATTTTATTTGGTGATTTTTTAAAAAATCCTTAAATGACTGATATTTTCTGGAACTCTAATCTTTGAGACTCTGAATGAGTAAATGATACATATATCTGAGAAGTACTCCAACATTTAAGGAGATTTTTGTATTTGTGGAAACAACTGAAAAATATGTGCTGTAAAATTGATTAGTTGCATGCGCTGTTTCTCAAGTTTCTACTCATTTATTTTTGAGGTTATAAGTGGTGACAATCAAATTGATTTCTTGCTGTCAGGTCTAAACAATTTTCTTTAACCTTCATTGACTGGTGGCATTTTGTCATCAGTGGTTTTGTTCTACCCTCCCTTCCTGCTTAAAGGCTTTGCCATCTTTTGAAGTCTTCCTGAGACCATTAAGGGTTTCTTAAAGCAGAGGGCTCTCTACCAATGCTTGTCTGCGTGGAGTAAGTCCTGAGCTGAGACAGCATAGGACATAACTGCCACCACTCAGAAAGCCTTTAGCACTACCCGAGTGTTGATGAGTGTTTTTAACATTTTGCCAAGCTTTGACTCACTAGGCTGTTGCAATGCAATGCCTGTGCTGAGAGCCTTGAAGAAGGCAGCTGAAAGGTATCTGTGCATGTGAGACAGGGCATGTGGAGAAGCAGCTGTTGGGCCAGTATACGTTTCCCTGATGATCCCATCCATTTCTTCCTCTTGTTTGGATGCAGCCCTGGCAGCTCCTGGGTGTAAGTGCCTGCTGTGAATCAGGACTGCAGCAGGTGTTCTTCTGGGATGATGTGTGACCCTGATACCTCCCACCAAGCTTGTGCCTGGCCAGCAGCTTTAGATCTGAGAGCTATTGCTGACCCTCCTCTTGGAAGGGTAGAGGCAGGTAACTGAGCCCTACGGTGACGGATTTGGGAGTTCTGTAATCCGCACGGTAATGTTGAGCTTATATTTTATTAATTTTTATTTCTAAGATTTTGGTTTCTGAAATGAAGTGAACAGCCCCTGTACTAGCTTTGCCAGACTTGTTAGGAGGAGGGCAAAATGTGAGGAAAAGGTTACATTTCATTTTAGAAAGGCTAATGTCTAGTGGTTAATGGATCATTGGAAGCTGGGGTATCTGGATTAGATTCACAGCTGTGCTTTTGGCTCTCTGACTAGAGCAAGTCACTTAATTTTTCATACTTGCATTTACTTATCTGTGAAATGAATAATGTAGCATCTGTTTACTGGAGATGTTGCACTTCATTCATTGCAGCCTGTATCAATCACTGTGATCTTTCAGTGGAACATGGTGTATAAGCAATATTAACAAAGAATACTTTAAAAAAATGCTATCATTAAAAAAAGTATTTGCTTCTAATGTATACTCTGGAAACAAAATTGCAATCTGACTACTACTGAATCTTTCTGTTTGTAGTTCTGTGAGTCACTGTATGTTTTTTCAGAGCTTTAAGATTTGCTATAATGAAATGTCTTCAGCAGCTACTCAAAACTAGCGTTTCTTGGTTTTTTCCCTCTTCAGGCTTTGCTGGACAAAAGCAAAACTTTTTAAATCCATGATTGTATGACCTCCTTTTCACTTGAGAAGCAAACAAATCTGTCTTTTCTCTTTCCTGTCTCCTTTCTAGGCTAGCATACATCCTTCTTAGTATAGGAAAGAGTCTGTAATTGGCACAGTGATCTATTTTTCTCAAATACATGGTGTGAATAACATTTTCTTGATTACTTAATCTCCCTTGAGAAGGGTATAGCTTGCTGCAGATTGTAAACAGTAAATGTTATGGCCAATGCATCACTTTTATAATATCACTAAATGAAATGGAACACTACATACACGTAAAATTATTATGGGATACCATTTAGCTCCAGCCATTCTCTCATTAGCCTACGGGAGGAATGATTATATTTTAGTTCTGTCAGAATTGTTTGTTGGTGATAAATGCTTAAGTAGACATGGTTACAGTTTTCCTGGATTATTACAGAAATAAAAAGACTGGCTAGACCAGGTTTTGTTCTGTTGCAGCCCGCTCGATGTAGATCTCTAGACATTTCAAGGCCGAAGAATGTGATCCAAAGCACTTTCAAGATGACATGTTTTTGTTTAAGATGTCTGATAACATTGGCTTCTTGATAGTTCTGTTTCTTTATCAGCTTGAGATAGCTTAGTTCAGTAACACATCTTGTAACTCCAGGTGTGCCACACATCTGCCTTCCTATGCAGTTTCAGCGTAGAGTAGATGTGGGCATTTGTTCCAGGCAGTTGTTGATGGCATTGTTATTGCCAGTTCATATTTTGTCTGAACAGAACAGTGACCTGAAAATTGTCCTTCTTTTATAATTGAAGGTGCTGTGAGTGAATACGAGAAGCTTTTTAGCAACTTGTTTCAAATGTTAATTAATTTTTATTTTCTGAGCCAGAAAAATGATAGCATCTATTTACTTGACAGTGGCTAATGAGGTACCTTTGTCTGAAAACAGCAGGCAGCTGGACACTCAAAGTGATAAGCAGAAGGTCTGGCCAAAGTTGAGCTTCTACTACAGTCCTTTAAGTTTTACTGAGTTGCTTAATCTGTTACGGGAGTGGGGTCATAAAATCCTTCTCCTTCAATTGCCAGATTAGAAGTTAAAACACATTGGCTTTCACTAAATTTTATTCTATTTTCAGACTGCTATAACATTTCGTGAAAAATATTTTTGCAGTAGAGAGATGTGATTTTTATAATCGTGGTCAGAATGCCTGTGAAGTTAGCTATGATGTGGCAGCAGTGTTGTTTCCCGTATTCACTGTAGAAATCTGTTTGACTTCCTGGAAGCACTGACCACTGCAGCTGGCATTCTCATCACTTCTGTAGCAAGTATTGATAGTAATGTTAGAAATGCAGACATATTTTTCCTGCTTGATATGTTTGATACTATTTGCAAAATATACTGGTTATAGGAAGTCTGGCTTTGTCCAGGAAGACTATTTCCCAAAGCATTGTGTATAGCTGATGGAAACAGAGGTTTTTTCAGGAGAGCTCCAGTTGATTGAAGCACCAGAGTTAAATTCTTGGTTTGACTCACCCCATCAAGAAATGTTTGTCTTTCAAGGAATGCTGGCCCCTCTTAGCTAAGTTAGGTTTTGTGAGTATCTCCCAGTCAGTTGTTGATAGACTTGAAAAACCTTCATCATGTTACATAACTTAGAAATGTTGGTACTCCCTAGGGTTTTCTGTTACCATATTCACTATCAAGTAAACTGGTTTTGGTGTCTAAGAAAGGTTTATTGTGTATTTTGGCTGAATGAACTCACAAAGAGCTATTGTGATAAAGTTAACTTTGGAAGGTAAAAAGACAGGAAAGACATTAAACCATTGCAGATTCATATATGGACTGAAATTTTCCTTCTGATTATTTCCATATTATTCCTTGTCCCTGTAACCTTCAGTATGGTTCTCACTCAGCCATCACTTAATACTGTCTTGTACAATTAAGAGGAAGGGAGAATCCATTTTGTAGGTCCCACTCTTCCTTTATGCTGTAATCAGGTATAATGGGAGGAACGTGCTGTTTGTTCTCTCTTTCAAATGTTGTGTTTCATTTCTCATCCTGCATTACTTTCACTAGTGTATGTTTTTTAATTGTTTTCTCCACCAACAATAAATATTACACTCATATACTTAAATGCTCATATCCATCAGATATTGCTGTTCTTTTGAAGAGCTGTCAGTAGATGAGAGTTGCATCAATATTTGTACATTCGGGCTTCAGGTTCACAGTTCATGTTTAAGAAATCTTAACTTGCTTTTTTTTTTTTTTTTTTTCTTTTAAACATTACACTTTGTTGGGTTTGACAGTGATAATCTGAGTCTGGAAGATAAAACATATTCGCCAGTCACGTGTGCCTGTCTTTCTGTCTATCTATCTATCTATCTATCTATCTATCTATCTATCTATCTATCTATCTGTCTTTCTGTCTTTCTGTCTATCCATCCAAAGACACACATTGCATTAGTAAATCCTAGCTCAAGAAGTCAAGGTAGCCATTGTCAGGATCATGGGTTTTCAGGTGTAGTGGTGTTGAGTTCTTGTCTTCTCATTCATTCACGGTATTTGTGTAGAAAAAATTATGTAAAGGATGTTTAATTGTATGTTACAACACTTAGTTTTGATGAATATTTTGCCACCATAAGCAAAGTAGGATTGAGTAGGAAATCTGCAGTATGAAGGTGCAAAAGCAAGGCTGCTAATTAAATTCTTTTGCACTTGAATAATTGTGTTTTTTTGCAGTGATTCTTATTTATATATCTATGGTGAATTCAAGTTTCTGTGCTTATGAAGAATGTATTATTTCAGCATGTAGGGGTCTTTGTAAACAAAGTGTACTCAAAGTAGATGGTGATTCTGTTTGGCATTTTCTGATGGAATTATTTACAGTGAAAACTAATATGCTTTTGTGATATTGATAATTTCTGGTATTTTGCATAGGGAGTCTGAAGGTTTCAGCAGAACTTCCAGTACAACTTGGTCTGCTTAAATGAAAGACTGTGGGAGTTCTCAAGCATGTGACAAAGAAACTGAATGTGTAATGCCCAGATCCAAATGCCAATCAGCCTTAAAAGGATGTAGTATGGCACACCTAGAGAACACTTTGCTTCACTTTAGACATGCAGTAGCCTAAAATGAAGGTAGTTTTTAAAGTTCACATCTGTTCTTTCCTGCTTTCAAATACAATTGATTTATAATGCATATGAATGTTGAATACCAAGTTTATGTACTAGTGAATGACTGTTAGGTCAATGTTTGCTCAACGCAGGAAAAAAGTACTGAATAAGTGGAAATAGTTTCGAAATAATTCCTTCTGTAATACTGAAGAGAGTTGCCAAATATGCCTTTCTATAAAATGAAAATGAGAACCAATGTCAAAGAGTAATCAAAATTAATATTTGGGTTACTGGAAGTGGTTTTCACTCAGTGAATCTTCTATTTGGCAATGTTAAGTTAACCTCTTTACCTTACAGGAATAACGGAAAAAGTACTTTACCCAGGGCTTTTTCTCTCTCTGAGGTCTGTGTTTTGTAGCTCACAAATAGTGTTCTCCCCTGCTGTGCTGCCTCTTTTGTTGATGCAGCCTCCTGGTTGACTTCTCTCCTTGCTTTGGCGGTCCTGGCAGTGGCAGGAGGTATCGTTAACCACGAGCATTTTCAGAGCTCCTCCAGAAAACATGGGTAACACTGTATCCTCTGCAGCACTTTGTAAATCTGTTGAGGAAAATACAAGTTCAGGAAGGACAAATGTAAGCTCGGGAGTTAGATGTTCCCATACTTACATTATTGCTTTGTCCTAGGGGTTGCAGACCACTGTCTTAAATTATTAATATCTTTCCTTTACCCCACATCTGAGTGTCTTAGTTTCCCTCAGGGTAGGCAGACTGTCTGCAGTGCTTGCCCTAAAGGAACTCCTGCTAGAGACAAGCCTAACAGACTATAAAGGAACACTGTGAATTTAAAAATCGGATCTATTACAAAAAATGAATTTAAAATCTGTAGCAGCTGCTTTGCTGTCCTTGAATTGTCCCTGCCAATTTTCAGACACCGACAATCACTTCGGTTTGATTTTTTTTTTTTTTTCCCCCCTTGGTTGCTGAATGAATTACATTTAAGGAAAGAAAAACTGATCATATAGGAAAGCTGTTGAGACTCATTATATATGTAAGCTTTTATCAAACACATGCTGTGAACTACCGAGATTTTACTTATAATGATAGATGAGGCTTAGAAATTTGCCTCAATACTTAATTTAACTGAGAAACTCTAGGACCTTTTCAGCTGCTGGTGGTTCTTCAGTGAGCCATAGTCATCTTTTCTTCAATCCTCAGCTCTTCCTAAAGAAACATCAGGACCTCCAGCTTTTGCATTCATTTTCTCATTTCTTTTTCAGGTAATTTACAAGTGATGGTTGTTCCCATTTCCTTTCTTGTTCTCCCAATTCCTTTCTTCAAAATAGCACTAGTTGGTTCTATTCTATGGCAGCTCTTCCATTTGGGGGAAAAACAAAGAAAGTCTTGAAGGTAATCCTCTGTTTCTCAATAAAGTGGAAGTTTATACTTTGTTACATCTAGTTTGTTTTGTTCCCGTCCTTTTTCCCAGCCAGAGAAGGAAGTCATACACCATGGCACCACTGATTCAGGTTTATTTTTCTAGTTAAAAATATGAACAGGCAAAACCTTTAGCCTTCATCTCCAATTTGTTTAAAAAAGTACTGCATTTAGAAGTAGATTTCTTCGCGATCAAGTGTAAATTATTTTTGATTATTTGTTGGTTAAATGATCCTATAAGTATGTACTGTTTGACTTGATAGCTGCCACTAAACATGTACAATTAATTCGTTTCATTGTATCTGTACTCTTTAAAGAAAAATATCGTTCTCCCTAACAGCTCCCATCATTTCTTTTCTAGATCTTCACATTCATGGTGCAAAGTTAATTGTATGACAGCTTTTTCATTAACTACCTGTTCAGCTCTGTCCATGAAATAATCATAATCAAAGGGTCGATACATCTATATGTTGTCATTGCTCCTGGAAATAGATTACCTATTGCACCTTAAAAAAAAAATATAGAAAGAAAGATTCTGTGTTTCAGTCATGAAGGTAGGACTGGGTTTGTAGCAGGCTGTGCTTCTGTAGACCCTTCCTGCAAATGCATAGTCCAGATTAAGGCAATTTGAGGGTAAATGGTCTGTGCCAACACTCTTTGTGGCTGTCATATGAATGATTAGCCAGTAGTAGAACCATAATTAGCTGATTTGGTATGACTGCTTTTAATCAGACTTAACAGAAAGTTCAACTTGTTAGGAGCTAAATGAAAATTGTTAGGCCAAATACTCAAGCAAAGCCACAAGTGGAAAAATTGCCTCTTTTGCACATTTAAAAAATGACTGTGCTAACATACGTTTGTTAGTGGATTTTTTTTTGTTTTTTTTTTCCTAAAGATGCATTGTTTTCCTGTTAAATTAGTGTTGAACTTTGAATATGACAGAGCCACTGTGTTTTTCTATTATGGAAATTCATATATTTTCATAAGCTAGAAACTAAAGGTTCTTTTGATATAACAGTGCATATTATGTTTGTGCTTGTTATAAAAGGGTAAAGTTTTTACCCCAGTGACCTTCCAGTCTCTGATTCCCAAATGCTTTATATTTAATGTGGTTTGTGAAGATGAAGGTATACTGTGTGCATATTTTAAAAGGATTTTGGTGATTTTAATGCTACATTATGAAGTTCAATTCTGGCTTTCTTTTAGAAGTTGGCTTCTGAATGTGATCTGTCTTATGACTATATTTCAGCAATTAAAAATTAATCTACAGGAAAAACAAGTCTTCCCCAAACCTCATGGTTGCCTCATGGAAGTGATGCCGATGCATTAATGGGCCAATTCATCATCTGTTCTTCATCCCCAGTTGTTACAACCAGAAGTACCAGAGAGGATTTGTATTCCATGTTTTATTGTCCACTGGAAGAATGTCACTTTCTGATTATTTGTAAGTTTAGATAGTATGGGAGTCATTGACAGGCTCTGCAAGAAATCAGATGTCATCTCTCAGTAGGAGTAATAATGTGAAAAGACCATTTTCAGAAATAAGGCTCAGAAAACTTGAGAAAGCTGGAAGCATGGAGACCTTTAGAGTAATTGTGGGGAGAAGTCCTCCTTCCAGTCCTCCTTCCTTTATTCAAGGAATGGAAGGCATTAAAGGAGTTTCTACTATTAGAATTTATAGTATATTTTATGTGTCTTTTGTCCATGATATAACTTCATAAAACTGAAGCAAGTAGACTTGCCAGTTGGAAAGTAGGAAATGAATCCATGTAATGACTATAACGTGTCGTAGCAACCAAGTTTAAAATAGTCAAATTCCAAAATAATGTTATAAGAATTACATCAGAGGAAAAAAAAAAAGTACTGTGTGTTATGTTATAGCAACAGAAACATGGCCTTATTTGTTTGTTTGGGAATCACTTGGGATCACATTTCTGTCTGTGGATTTTTGTGGGGGAACAGGGCTGGAGTTTATGTCCTGACACACAGTTTTTGTTTGAGGGAATGTGTGTACTTTCTTTATTTTGTCATCCTCATTCCTGTGACAGTTCGAGAGGGCTGAAGTTAATTTGTCATGGTTTGAATTTATTTTCAAATAAATCACCAACTGAAAATTCACCTTCTTGATTGCTTTTCTACTTCTAAGACTTTAAGGGTTCCCTTGAATTTCTCCGAGTCTTTTACCAGGGCTTGTTAGGGAATGATAAAATTTTAGTAGCCAAAAATCATGAATGAAATTTCAAGAGATTGGGTTTTTTTCCTAATTAATGCAAACATAGCACTGTTGGTGGATGCCATCCTGCAGCACAATGTTCCAATGCTTCTCAGAGCAACAGTGAGATTTGCAGTGGGAGTATGCATCCCTCATCCCTCCACTTCCTTGCCATGTGCATGGTGATCCAAGCCTGGAGGAGCTGCTCCTTGGGGCTGAGCCAGGTTTATTCTCTTAAGGAAGCAGCTCACAATCATAGTTACGTCCATAACTGCGAATGCAGGTGGTCAGCAGCAGAGCTCTGTGTCGGATTCAAAGTGTGGACACAGAAATGGGATGGGCTGTTGTGCTCTGCCTGCACAGATGTTCTGCAGTTAGCTCCTTTGAATATGTTTTCATTTGGGGGCTTTGATTTCTAATTTTCACAGGTCTCATCCTCAGTCCCCAGTGTTCCTTCATATATACCATCTTCCTAATAGTTAGTTTAGAAAAAGCTTTTTCAGGTAACTGCTAAGATGTAAACATGCATTGCAACTAGGAGCTGAGGTGTCTTCACGACAATAATTGTTCCCTTTTCTTTCCTTCTTCTGTTATAATTGCTAGGTGATTTACTTCCTAGAAATATCAAGTCCTGATTAATATATTGTCCTTGGGGTGGTACCAGAGCTTCAGATTACCTTGGTGTGCATGTAGGTATTAAATATTGAAAGCTGTTTTCATGTTCTCACGTGATGGAGCTCTGGGTAAACAAGTCTTACTGAGCAGTTTGGGAATCAAGTACACACTGGTTTGCCTTAGGAAATCTGCCATTTAAGCCTTTGTCCTGATTTTCGATGGCTGTAGTAAAAGGAGTGGTAGACAAGGAGCCATAACAGTGGGTGTTACTGAGAGGAAGAACCATTGTCCCGACATTGTGAAGAAAATCTGTTTAAGCTTATGAATAACTGAAATGCTTACCAACTACTGTCACTAATCCTCATGAAATAATTTTCAATCTTCTTTTTGCAAAGGCATTCAAAAGCAAAAGTCTCTGCTGTTGTATAGTGTCTTAGCTTGGAAGATTTGTTCCCCATGTGTTCAATCTGGAGATGAACAAATATAAGCCCTTCTTATAAATGTAAGCTTTAGAGAAACAAGAAAATGCGTTGAAGAAGTTTAAAGACAAATTAGTCCTTTAAATCTACATAGAATTAATGTTGCCATACTATGGAGTGTAATGTAAATGTGAAACCTGTGAAGGTTTCAGAGAGAGCAAAACCCATACCATGAACCTCATCTCACAAAAGTTCCTTAGATAGTTCTACAACCAACACAAACAAGAGGAACGAGCCAAGGAAAGCATCACAGGCTTGCATTATGCTGCAGGGGGGACTGCAGATGCAGAGCCTAGCTGGTACAGCACACATCACCTCTGAATTACCATGTTAACTATATTTCTGCAAGAGCCACAGCAGAATGGTAAACCAAGCATGCATTTAGGACCACTGGTAACCAAAAGGGTACTGAGGCCTGAACTTTTTCACACACTATCAGTCTAACTACAAAACTGTTGAGTTTTGTAGTTAGACTGATAGTGTGTGAAAAATGCAAACATAGCACCTGTGAAGGTGTTGCTAATATCTGGGAGAGTGTAGTTGTATGGTTTAAAAAAACCCAACCCACCAAAAAAGCCTCCACTTCAGGGGGTGATGTTGTGCAAGTTTTATGTGTTTTGTAATTTCAAATGTGTATTGTTAAAGACAGGAGATACTCAGACATACTTATATACATGCTTAGTCTTAGCTTTATTATGAATAATTTGGAGATGTTTTTTACATTTCCATATCAAGAATGGAAACCCCTTTCCTTATTTGTGTGATAAAGAACCATTTCAGAGCTAGTCTAGCTTTAGACAATGTTAAAGAAAGAGTGAGCTAGATCACTTTTAGCTTTAAATTTCCCTTTTATGATTTTTATGAACTCACAGAATGTTGAATATTTATTTTTGCTATTGAGACACAAAAGGCAGAAGCCTGCAGGCTTGTTATGGCGTGGCTAGCCTATTGTGTTTCCATACCTGATGTAATTTTATTTAAAAATTGAATTTTGCATTAGATTACCTCAAAAACGTCATCATTTGTTGATGTGAAGAATTTTAAATTCTTCCCCTGTGAATGATGAATTATTCTTTCACAAGAGATCTAAATCATTTTAATTAATTACTTTAGGCTTGAAATCTTTAAATTTTAAATTAAGTTACAGGTGAGTTAAGCTGTTCCCTGAGGAGCTTTTACTATGTTAGCAGTGGAGAGGGATAATATTTGCTGCATAATTCTCTAATAGTCTGTTGTATTCTGCTCCAATGAACAAGTCTGCTATTTTGCTTTTCATTTCTGGTTTGTGTCCAGCATTTCAGGGATCAGCTTGGACAGTTAGAAGATATCACCAGAAACATATTTTCCTGTCTGCTGCGGAAGGGAAAGATTAGGACCCATTGAAATACATTGCTTTCTGAAGTTGTTGAGGACCACAGAAATTTAATGTAAAACCAAATGAGGCACTGATAACTGGATGTATGAAATTTTGTAGAAAATGTGCAAAATACAGAGCCAGGTTTATTGGTGTTAATTTCATGTCCTGATCTCAGTATGACTTCCCTTTGCTTATACTGTTTCTCATGAATGGATACAACTAGATACAATTACAAGAAGGTAACCTAATCGTTGGCTTGTGGGCTGCGAGGATTGAACCAACGCTTATTTTCCTCTTCTCGTGTATGATTACTTGTTGAAGATGTGATACATTTAGGTCATATTTGGCATGTGTTTAAACTGAGCTCGGGACTGATTTATGAAGAAGAGAGAGCAACAAACCTAAATTGTGTTTTCCCATGTGTGACTATTGTAGCCAAGCTGCAATTTATTGTGTAGTGTCTTAAGTTACAATAAAAGATACATTCACAGAATAAAGTAGGGTAAAGAGTTCAGCCATTTAATTTTTTTTTTCTTTTTTCTTTGCTTTTTTTTTTTTTTAAAGTTAGCTTTCATCATTGTGCCTTTAATTGTGTTAATTACTTGAAAGAATTTTTGGGAGGCTAGTTGAAGAACAAGAGGGAGGAGAAATTGCCTCTAGCAAAGACTTTTTTGTGAGAACATTCTTACAGTATCTTATGGAAGAGATATCGCTACAAGAGTCTCTTTTAAAATCCCCATCTTCATACTTTTTTTAATATGCAAGTATTTTTAGTTTTCTAATAATCTTCCAGAATACCAGATTTCAGTGCCTGGAGCCAATGGGAGAGAGCAAATTTATCCCGTAATTAAATTTTTATCATATATTTTAAATTTTTTGTATCTTTTGAAAGTGGGATGCTGAGTTAGATGAGTTCAGTTGTTGAACTTGGTGTGCTCTCCCAGCATTCAGTGGTTCAAGTGCTGACTGCTCACATGAGAGGCCCAGGCTGGGTTCTTCATTCGGTCTGTGTGGCTGTTGGCAAGTCTTTTTCCTGGGCAAATTGTGGCAACTTGATGTGCACAGCACCACGCAGGGGTGTGGACTCAGAACATAGCAGGAGCATAATGCCCCAGGTGCCTTGAGGTCAGAGCACGTGTTCATATTCTGCTTCCCAGTTCATGTGTTGTGGAAATCCCCCTGGGGAGCCAAAAAAAGTCAGTGTCCCAGCCTGGAGCCTCTGCTTACCAGGGTGCAAGAGCTGAAATATTAACTGAAAAGCTCATGAAAAATTTAAGTGTGGGTAATTGCATGTGATTGGAACTTAACCATGATGTTGTGCAACTGATAAACTTCAGTTTTGTTGTGATGTTTTGGTGATTTTTGGTTTTTTACATTTTTACTATCTGCTGTTGTGAATTCCTCTGTTCAAACACTACTAGAAGTTAACTTGGAAAATGCCTAATTTTTTTCATTACAAATGATACAAGATTGTTTTGGCTGTTACAAACTCAGTATTACTAGGTTATTAATAGAAATGCAGTTTGGGATGTAAAATACTGGAAACTTTATTTATGGAGGTGTTCAAAGTCAATGCTAAGTAAATGGGAACTTTATATTGGCATCCTATGGAAAAAGACAAAAAAAGGTATTTGTTTATTTCATATGTAAAGAAAGTTCCATCCAACCTGATTTTTTTTTTTTTTTTTGCTTCATGCACAAGTGGTCCTAACACATTTTCAGACTGAGGCAGAAGGTAGTCTCCAGGTAACAATATTCTGTGCTATTTTAAGGAAGCATGCCCACTGATGGTTTTTAAAGCACAAAATAATGATGACATACCATGCAGAGGTCTTGCTTGCCTGAGGCAAATAGTCTGAATGCACTAGATGCAGACTTCTGTTTGCTGATGAAAGTGTTGAAAAGGTGCTTGGCTTTATTTTTGTTTGGTTGGGTTTTTTTGTGTTGGCTTTTTTTTTTTTTAATTACGGTTATCTATTTTGCTATTAATTATATTGCTTTCAATTAACAGCTGAAATATATTATACAGAGTAATAAAAAAAGCATAAGGTCCCCTGGTAAAGAAGTTTGATGCACAGTTTTGGCAAAAGTTGATTCAGTTGATTGCTTAATAATGGCAAAAAGAACACCAGGCAGCTTGGATGAAATGTGCCAAGCCAGGGGCAAAGTAGATTTTCAAGCAGAGGAAAAGCCTCCTGACAGATTTTCTAGCGAGTGGGGAATTGGAGTGTTACCACTAAGTTATTAGAGAAACAGTTAATGAGGGAGGAAGGAGTCAAGGAGGCTAAGAAACCCACAGATTTCAGAAGGGAAAGGAAGAGGTGTATGTTACAGAAGTCAGATTGAAGAGGAGTCAGGGTGGAGTGTGTGCACTCTGAGGGCTCGTCACGGTGAGGTTGTTAAAGACGCATGAAACAATTCCAGTTTGCGTCCAGAGCGTTCCGGTGGTTCCAAGAGGTTTTTGGCTGTGTGGTGCTTTTGAAAGCTAAGAACCATACATGCTCTTTTCATAACTTTAAATTGAAAAAACCAGAAAGATTTAGTTCAGTGGACAAGCAGCTCCCCTTATGAACAGCAGTTCATGAACTTCATTTGTCTTCAGCGCATGTCTGAATTGTGCATACGCAGTCTGACAGCCTTGCTTCAGCACCAGCATGTACCTGTCAAGTAAAGCTGGAAATACTTAGTGTTTTCCATACTAATCTTCAGAGAACATATCGGAATGCCATGTAACTTCTTAAATTCAAAAGGAGTATGAGTAATATGCTAGGAGAACTATAGGGAAGAAAAACCTTTTAATTAAAAATACGGAAGTCCTGGTAGTGTCTGTATGTGCAAATGACCAAGCATTACCATGCTGCATATACACTTTTATGCAGGAATTGGAAGTGCTTTCCTAGTTGGTTGGGACTTAAAAATATTTAATGTATTAGCTTTCTATTTTGTAGTGAATTGATTTCAATTTTAGACTCAGGATTTGTTGAGGGATTTAATGCTTCATCTGAAATTTTTTATTGGCTCTTGTAACAATTCTTTCACTTAAAACTTTTGCAAAGCTTTTCCTTTGGCAAAAGAAGTTCTTGGTTATAGTGGGCTCTGATTAATTTTATTCCTTTTTATTTTTGCATTAGTTATTACATTCTTGCTTATCAATCTTCTGGTTCAAAAGAACTCTGTGGAAGAGGAGAAATGGGAGAGAGCAAGAAAAACACAAAGAAATGTGATTTTTGTGAACAACAAATGAAAGCTGTACAGAAATGGAGGATTATTATGGAAAATGTTGTTTGTGTCAGGCCATTGTGTTTATCACTGTGTCAATGACCCATATAGACATTAGAGTTCAGAAATAAACCAATTTTTTTTCTTTTCTCATTTTAGTATCAATCCCTTTTGTTCTGTATAGGATTAATACATAATATGTATTTATTATTGCTGTATTATTGTTTGAGTGTTAATTGCCTCGTTTGGGAAGAAAAAATTTAAGGCAAAAAAAAATCTTTGCATCTACAAGAACATGATTAATACTTTTGTGAGCTTGTTTTTTAATGATTCAGGAGAAACTTGTAAATAAACAGTTTTATTAACTGAAAATCTTTCTGGATATACTGCATAGAAAGCATGCAAGAGATCTTTTTGTTTTGGTTGGCTCTTAAGTGATGCAGCAGGATAGTTTTAACAAGAAGCTTAAGGCTCATTGTGTTGAGTGCAAGAAGCAGAGTTGGCCAGAGAGGTCTTGGATTGTGGTTTCACAAGCAGCTGAGATGGTCTGCTGGCCATTGCTGCAAGAAGGGAGAGGTGATGCTCTTCCCTGCTCTTGCCTGTCCCTCCTGTGCTTAGGCTATGTATGATGTTGGTCTGACCTTTCTGTGAACTACTGTAACTCCCTAATCCAGGAGAAATAAAAAAACCCAGGTGTTTTCTTCATTTTGGGTGTGTTTTCTGTTTGATCTAATTCACTGATGGAGGTGGTTTATTGTGCACCCTCAGTGCATGGTATTTAAGTTCCTTAGCAAGGCTGCCTTGCTCTGGAGAAGTGACTACTTTCCTTTGGGCTGGTGTTTGTAAGGACACTCTTGTCTCTGCATCTGAAGTAGCAGCTGAGCTTCTAAACTGTGCAGCACCACGTGAGGTTCCTCCAACTCTCTGCTGGTTTCTCTTTTAGCCAAAATGAAAAAAGCTTAGACAGTTCTCTGTTTCTTTCCTTGATTCCAAAATATGGGTGAATGGCCTTGCATATTGTAGTTGTCCTTTGCTGTTACTACACATTGGTTTCGTTTATAATGTAGTTCTGCAAGCAGCCAATGAAGAGAACTTCTAAATAATGAGCTCAGATTTCTGTCTAGATGTTCTCTGTTTACCCCCTCACTCGATGATTGAGACAGTAGGGGAGCTCAAGTGTTGGCATCTGGCAGGAGCAATCCTTCTCTATTTCATGATCATTTCATGTTAATGTAGAGATCAGTGTAGGAAAGGATGTGTCTGTCTTTCACGGGCTGTCTAGCCTTGTGAGGTGAATAGGTGTCAAGTATGCCTTGAATATTTTAGCAACTAGTTTTATCTTGGCCATAAAAAGAGAAGATTACAAATCTATTTTCTTTTTAAGGATCGCTAAGGTCACGGTCAGTCACCTCTATATGTTTTCTGAAATTTAATTTGCCTTAGGAACTGAATGCATTTCAATGCTCTTTTTAAAATACCTCGTCTGAAGAATCTCAGATAAACTGAGATGAGAATGGCTGCCCTCCCAGACAACGTAAGTGGGATGCTTAAAATCTTCCAGCTGTTTGTCAGATACTTAACTTTCTGCTGTACCATCTGCCTAGCTAAAAAAGGTGCACTGAGCAAGAAGAAAAGTATCTTTCCAATTCAGATGAGTCTGCTACATCCTATGAGATAATCAAGCCACAGATGATTATGGGAACAGTGAATTTTAAATTTTATAGGAATAGCTTCATAGAAAGCATGAAAAATGAAATTTGATTCTTTTGGGTATCTCAAAGGAGCAACAGTACACCATCATAAGTTTTAAGTCACATTTCTGTCTGCTATGTGAGTTTATTTGTTATTCAGTCTTAATGTGTCGGTAATAGTCTTTGTTTCCTCTGTTAAAGATGCCATTTTACTTAAATTACTGGTGTTATCCATCCATTATTTTATTTTTATATTATCTATTACAGATGTCTAATATTTGGTGAAAAAAGGATTTTTTTTCAGAAATTTCTTAAAGGTGCAGCAGGAGGACAGGGTAATTTTTTATCGATTTGAAGTAATCAAGATGCTTGAAAGATGAGCTCTATGGTACAATTCAATGAACATGAAATGAATACAGAGTAAAAGACCTCCGACAAGAAAAATATGAATGAAATTTGTTAGTCCCTAGTGCCATCTGCAGGATTACTACTGGAACAGGCAGGGGGAGCAGAGGAATAGAAATTTGAGTGACAGTTTGCAGTGTTTTGTAAGAAAAGAAGAAAGTGTCACCTCCAACAAAACCTGAAGAAACACAATTTCATTGTCATGCTGAGTTATATAACAATGTATGTGTCAATTTGTTTTCAGCTTGTGTGCAGCATTAGGTTTGGTGGGAATACACCGTGTCACGAGGTTTCTCTACACATTTTGTTTTCTGCTTTTGCAGTAGCAGGTGGCTTAACCAGGCTTTCTTTCTTTGCACTTCTTGAGAGAAACATCAGTCATGTAAAAACACACATCCATTAGGAACCATTTTTGGGATGACAGGCTCTTTGGCCTTGCTTCCTTTTTGAAAGCTGTCTCTTCAGAGAGGAGTGGTGGACCTTAAGGATTTTCTTGGTATTCCATTTGTGTAAAGGTGCATAACAGAATTAAAAATGTAAATCTGCAGCTCCCCTGCTAGGTCTCTGGTATTGGGGAATTCTTTTCTCTACAGACCAGTAGGCAAGATGACTGTAGATGTGTATGTTGGCAGTAGGCAAATGATGTATACATGAAAGAATAGGATATAAATAACAACCAAGAAGAATCAAAGTTGAGGTTTTGGGAAAGAGAGAGTGTAAACTGAAGCCACACGTGGGTAAGATGGAGGTGATAATGGTGATGGTATCTGGAAAATTGTTAAGCCCTACAAAGGTACCCTGTGTTTGGCATGTGGCTTTCTTGGGAGCGTCCCCATCTGCTCTACAAGAGCTTAGCATTCACAAAGAGTGCTTTCTCTTGCCTCTCGCTGACAGAAAACTCTCCCTTGTCAGAGGCTGACCTGACCTCAATTACTTATCTATTCATCACTTTTCTCTTGACTATTGTAATGTGATACTCCTGGGCACAAAGCCTGCAGTTCCTCTGGAGCACCAGCTGGTTTAGGGTCTTGTAGTGTGTCATGCTGGCAGCACTGGCTGCCACAGGTTGAATCTGATCTTTTCTGACTTTCTGCAACACACCAAGCTAAGGTGTCTGTTCTTAATCTTCAGAGTGCTTGCCATTTGGACTTCAGCATGTGTAAAAGGCTGCAGGAAGCTGCAGAGGGGAAAGCTGTGGCTGCTTGCCATGCTTTCTTGCATGCTGGAGCCCTTTGGAGTTAAAGTCATACATAGCAGAACGCCCCCCAGGACTGGTCTCACCAGAGAGGTATGTCCCTTTGGGCCTAAGGACTTCTTAAGCCTTCATTGGCACTTTTCTGGTAGATATCTGTTGTACACAGAAAATGAATCATGTAGATTTTTGGAGTATCATGGACTTGGGAACAAAAGCTTCAGCCTGTGTGTCTACATGTCAGTCAGGAGTTAGTTTTTACTATATCAATGTCTGTATCAAAGTTTGCTGCTGTGGACAGCCTTTCTAATGAGCATAGGGAATGAATGCTTCAGAAAGCACTGTCTGGGGCATCCTGTGCTATGTAAGTTCAATGGTTGCCTTTTTGAGGAGCTATGCAGGAGGGAGATGAATGATGCATGCTGACAGTGTTTCAGGTCTGCAGGCATCACTACTGAATCTTAAGTTCAGTAGTCACTTTATTTGTGTGAGTGGATCATTTTGGATCAGTGTGGGGAAGTGGATGTGGGAAATACCAGAGGTCCATTGAAGACTTTGCTGCGACAGAAGTTGAGATCAGACATAAGTCAGGCATACAGGGTTGATCTTGTGAGAACTTAAGTTGGGGGATTCTCTTAATCTTTCTCTTAAAAAAAGAGAGCAGATTTTTTTTCCCAGATACATGCACCACCACAGAAGAGACACCAAGACTTTCATAACCGAAGCTGGGTCAGTAAAGTGGTTTCAGCGCTGAAAGAGTATCTTTACTCATGAGGCTGTTCTGATGATCAAAGTCAGACAGAAGCACTGTAGCAGGACCAGGAAGGAGGAAAAGCCTTACTTTGTAAGGACTTTCTTCTGGAGTAAGCTTTTGTTTGTTTAGAGGAAAGAAAAAAGCTGTAGTAGAACTACAGTGCATATTAGTGAAAAGTTATGTTTCTCTGGCCTGATTAACATTAGTATTATGTTTCATAATTCAAAGAATTTTGCAGTTCTGCATCAGTTCTTTTGCTTGGACCAGACTAAAAATGAAGTCCTGAAGTGAATTACTACTCCTACAAGCCACCAGAAGAAAGTAAACAAATAGAAATCCTAGCAGTATTGTACGTGCAGTCTTTGTACATAATATGTATTGAAGTAGTAGACTTCTGGCTTTGATTTCTCCAAGGAATGCTGTTTTTTTTTTATTTTGCCCTTTTTTAAAATATAGAATAAAACATGATGAAATGTGGAAGTCAACTTCTGATGCAGCTCGAGCATTATCACAAAGCAAAGATGTGTAGAAATGGTGCTGATGCTAAATGGACGAATTACAGGAATGTTGCATTGGGCACTTTGTCATTCTTCATATTTAAGAGGCAGAAATCTGCTTATATGAGAGTAGGTGTGATGAGATGGTTCTCCACGGAAGCACAACTCCATTTCTTGTGTTTGTATATTTTAATCTGCAAAATAATGCTGACTCTCATTGCCACTGGTGTCCTGTTTGTTTTGATTCTATCTTTGTTTAGACTATTACTGGTGTTTAGAGAGCACGCAGGGACAAGGAGCGGTCTCAAACAGCAGGTTGTAGTATGTGACATCTGTTCTGCTTCATTATAGAAAGAAAAGTCCTTTTGAATATTTTAAAAGTCCAAAAGAAATCAGTATTTATTTGTTGTTGCTTATTAGATCTAAGTAGAAATAATAAATGGTTTGAGATCAGTAGAGCAGTTTGGGCATAGCAGGAGATGTTTCACTGTTTAAGGATATGTGTACTGTTCTTTACTGTTCTGTAGCTTTATGTATGTATATAAGCTTACTCTCATTTTATTTCCAAGGGCTTGTGGAGAAGAGAATAATTCCATTAGGCAAGTTCTTGTTATGAAAACAGATGTACTTTTGGCCCAAGTTCTCCTCTAATTTGAATAATTTTCTTTGAAGAATTTGCCTATAAATGTGCCTGTGTGCATACTGAAAAGCGAGGTTAGTATGAGCATAAAAGCAGATGCCAAAGTTGATCCTTGATTAGGAGAGTTTTCCTCTCAATTTTAAGTGCCGTAATTAGTCCTTCACAGTGACAAGGTGGGGAAGGTTTTCAGTGCAGCCTGCAAGAGTGCAGCAGTGAGTTTGTGTTCACAACGGGAATGGTCTAGTTAAATCCTCGCTCCTTGTGCTGAATGTCTATCACATCATGTCAGTAATTAAGGGATTAACTAACCGGGCAAACTGCGAGAATTTCAGAGGGTTGCTCTAGACATTGTTAGGACCAATAATTAGTTTTGTAAGTGAGCTATATGTGTATAGTAACTACTTGTTCTGTGCTGTGCTTGGATTGTAATGAATGAAGTGACATTTTAAAAAAATCCATGCAGTAGAGTCCTTTTGTAGCAACTTAAATAGTCAACATTTTGATACTTTTCTTCCAAAGCAAGAGCACAGAGGGAGAGAAAAGATTTTTCTCTTCAACTCTGGTAAGATAATTTGACAAAAAAGAATTATTCTTCTTTTCATAGCTGTGAATGAGACTACCTGGACCGAGTTCAGGGTTTTGGTTTAATCTCCTAGCTTCTTTGTGTCTTTACTCCACTCTTTGTCTTTTCTTGTAAAAGAAAGTACTAAGTGAAGTGCCTTTTTTATTATCTTTTTCTATATATTTTTAAATCCTTGTTTTAACTCTATTCATGTCTGTGGGAATCCTGCTAGTAGTGAATATCCTAAAATTGAATTTGTTTTTCTAGTGTAGGGCCACTCTCCTGACACACAGCTTTCACTCAGCCAAAGAGAGAAGCACCAGCTGATAAAAGTGAAAGATTGCTCTGTGGCCCTGGAGCCAGAGAGATAGGGGGCTTTCCTTGTGTGGATTCCTAGTTAAAATGTAAATTGAGCCACTCTCATTTCCTCTTACTTTCTCTAGAACCCTCCAAGAAACCCTGTATACAGAATTGTGGCCTGATGGGATGGTGTTTTGATGCTTTTTTGTAAAAAGAGATACTTCTTTTTGAGACAAAGTACCAACTCCCTTAAGACACTTATTACTCTTCATTTTTTTTCCTCTCCTCCCATTCTTTCTTCTTTTTTTTCCCCAGCACTTTCTGCTGTTCATCAGTTGCATATTGTTCAAAAGGTTCCTGCAACAGCTTTCCAGAATGAAAAAATTAAGACCTTTGACCAGGAGCAGAGGAGATTTTTCCTGGTTGTGAACTCCTGAGCTCACCTTGTGACCTCCAAAGACATATGTGGATTCATATAGAGTAAAATACTTACAGAATGGACATTTGAATCTGGTAGAGTTGGAGGATGCTTTAATGGAAAAAAGTCTGTTCTCTTTAAGTAAGTGGAACTTTCCACGCTGTCATGAAATTAATTTCAGTTTTCATTTGGGTGCTGGTTGTAGGAGTATCTCACTTGAAATGATAAAAATTATAATCTACACTTACAATAACAGTGTCATTTTTCTACCAATTCAACAACGAAGTAAATTGAAATCCTACAAATGAAAATGAGAAGAGGTGGGCAGATGTTAAACAGTCTTCCAGTGGCGCTTACAGTGGAAATTCTGTTAATTCCTTCCATGGTTTTAGCATGTATTTAGCTGTACAGTAATGGGTTTGTGGTGGGGTTTTTTTTGTTGTTTGTTTGGGTTTTTTGTGTGTTTGTTTTTTGGTTTTCTGTTTTGGTTTTTGTGGGCTTTTTTTGTTTGGTTGGTTGGTTGGTTTGTTTTTGGGTTTTTTTTAGGACCGGGAAAGTAAAACTGCATGCTAAATTTTCTGGTGCTTGCCACTATATTGCCAGTGGTAGTGTACTGCAACTGTATTTTATCTCAACGCGTGGGATTGAGTCTTAAAACCAGAATTGTTTGTAAAGGGTGTGCAGTGAGGTTACTGCTCATAAGATGAGCTGTGAACACTGAATAATGTGCATTCATCTAGCCCAAAGCAAATGCAAAATAATGCAATGTAGCTTGACCTTTTCTCATTGCAGGTTAACCTGAGTCTAATTAGTCTAGGTTTGCCTCAGGCTAAAAATGGACGGGAATCACAGCTTGGCTGAGTAATAACTTTTTAACTCTTTGTAACTTGCTTTTGTGTTTACATCCTGTGCTGTTAGGGGGGAAGCAAGGAACTGGAGGTAGAACAAAGGAGGACAAACCAAAAGTGCCTGTTGCAGCAGAGGTAGTCACCTGCTGGAAATTTAAACTGAAGTTCAGCACTGAATATCTGCTCGGTGTTGTGCAGCGGCTTCAGTCCAAACAGTTTTAGGAACAATCCCCAAAATAAAAAGGGGATCAGTAACTTACTATCAACAGCCTGAGGGCTTTTTTTTCTTTTTTCCCCTTTTGACATTGTGCGAAAATGAAGCTGAATTGTAAATGTACAGGGTCAAAATTTATATTAGTGTCTAAAGTGAAGTTCATAAGTTTTAATTTTGTTTGCCTTTGTGGTATTGGGTGAGCTACATCTTAAATACCACAACTATTTCTTTAAACTTCTGTATTTTTTATTAGCCATTATGAAAGGGATTTAACTTCAGAAGTCTGTTTCCTTCACTGACTCCAAATAAGGTCACTGAATTAGGGATTCAGTACTCTGGGCTTAAAGTTTAGAACAAAGAAATATCCAGTTTTGAGACACTTGTTTTTTCTGTGCTCTGTAAAATCATAGATTTGTTAATTTGCTCTGAAAGTACTCTAGATAGGCTTAAGACATAAACTGTCCGTTTGTATGCTGAAGTAGTTGTTGTGGCAATGCACTTTTGGAACTTTCCCTTTCAAAATGTGAGTAGCAGCTTTTTTTCTTTTTTTTTTCTATTTTGCATGGTATGTGCTTTCCTTACTGTGTGTTCTGCAGTGAAAGGTCATTGCAGCTTGAGATACCAGTTGAAAAATTTGTAGCTTATACTGTCAAGTCACATCCAGAAGTACATGCAAATTTTTTAAGTTCTTTTTTTCACCAGTGTAGCTGAAAAGCAGGAATTTCACTACCTTGTTTCAATTAATGTGTAACGTAATGAAACTAAGAATTATACAGCTACATTCTAAATTTGCAAAATGACATGTAGCTAGCATGAAATTTGGTTTCACAAGTTATTAAAAAATTCCTTGTGTGAAGCTTTAAACCCCACACTTGCAAATAACTTAGTTTAGCTAGTGGTGGTATGTGCCAGGTAGTCTCAGTGTGTTTATGCCTTTATTTTGAGTATGGTTCAAAATCTTAAACACTTCAGTCTAGTTTTTGTAGCTGGAAATAAATATACCAAGTAAACTGCTTTCAAATGGGAATGAATTCATGTCATAGCTTTTCATGCAGCCATGACAAAGTGAAAAGTGAGGTAAGGAAGTCTTCACTGGTAATTGGACTTCAAAACTATGTTAGCAAGTTAGCCATGAATTATTTGTAAATTCTTTGTATTTCTGGACATATAAGATATTTCATAATGTGATATGGATGATTTAATGGTACACTTGCTATGTGTGCAGCATCCCTATTTTCAATTATTGAAAATATTCAGAAAAACATTCTAGCTTTACTGTGAAGTAATAGTAGCTTTTGAGGCTTTTTTTTCTTGTTAAGATTATGGCCAGCATCCCATCCATGTTCTTCTGTTCCTTGACTTTGCTTTGAAAACATAGTTTTGGTCTGGAAAATAACCAGTTTCTGAAGAAACACGTTTCTGTAAAAATGTAGGTGAAGTCTGAACTACAGAACACTTGTAGTTTTTGTTGCAGTTTTTTTACCTTTTAGCTCAAAAAACCCAGCCTTCTGTTTTCATCTGAAACAGCTTTACTTGAGAGTATTTTCAACACCTCTTGAGACTCATGGAGGGTCTATAGCTGAAGAAAAAGCAGTGTAAGCCCATTCACAAAATAAAAGAATCAACTATGTTGGAAAATACCTTTGAGATCGAATCCTTTGAGACTGAACACCCCCATGTGAACTTGACCATGGCACTGTCACTGAACATGACATATCCAATCTTTTCAACATTGCCAGGGGCAGTGACTCCATCACCTCCTTGGGCAGCCCATTCCAGTGCCAAATCACTCCTTCTGTGAAGAACTTCTTCCTGATGTCCAACCTAAACTCCCCTGGCACAGCTTAAGGCTGTGTCATCTTGTCTTGTCTCTTGTTGCCTGGGAGAAGAGACCAGTCCCAGCTGGCTACATCCTCCTTTCAAGTGGTTGTAGAGAGTGACAAGGTCACCCCTGAAACCTCCTTTTCTCCAAGTTCAACAACCCCATGCTCCCTCAGCCACTTCTCATGGGACTTGTGCTCCAGATCTTTCCACCAGCCTTGTCGCCCTTCTGTGGACACGCTCCAGCACCTCAACATGCTTCCCAAACTGTAGGGCCCAGAGCTGGACACAGCACTCAGGGTGTGGCCTCACCAGTGCCAGCTACAGGAGAAGAATGACCTCCCTGCTCCTGCTGGCCTCACTATTCCTGATACAGGCCAGGATGATGCTGGCCTTCTTGGCCACCAGGGCACACTGCTGGCTTGTGTTCAGTCTGCTGTCAGTCAGCCCCCCAAGGTCCCTTTCTGCCTGGGCACTGTCCAGCCGCGCTGTCCCCAGCTGTAGTGCTGCAGGGGGTTGTTGTGGCCAAAGTGCAGGACCTGGCTCTTGGTCCTGTTAAACCTCATGTTGTTGGATTCGGCTCATCTATCCAGCCTGTCCAGGTCCCTCTGCAGAGCCCTTCTGTCCAGCAAACTGACAGTCGAACCCAGCTTGGTGTCATCTGCAACTTTACTGATGGTACACTTGGTCCCTTCATCCAGATCATCGGTAGGGATATTAAACAAGAGAGGGCCCAACACAGACCCCTGAGGGACACCACTGGTGACTGGCCAGTCACCGACTGGAGGCAGCACCATTCACCACCACTCTCTGAGCCCAGCCATTCTGCTGGCTCTTTACCCAGCAAAGAGTGCTCCTGTCCAAGCCATGGGCTACCAGCTTTTCCAGGAGTGTGCTGTGGGAGACAGTGTCAAAGGCCTTGCTAAAGTCCAGGTACACGACATCCACAGCCTTCCTCTCATCCAGAGGGGCACCTGGTCATAAAAGGAGATCAGGTTGGCCAGGCAGGACCTGCCCCTCCTAAATCCATGGTGGCTGGTCCTGTCTGTTCAATCACACTCAAGACGATATGTTGCATAATCTTGCTGGGCACCAAGGTCAGGCTGACAGAACTGTAGTTTTCCCAGATCCTCCTTCTGGTCCTTGTTGTAGGTGGACATCACACTGGACAGCTTCCAGTCATCTGAGACCTTGCCAGTGAGCCAGGACTGCTGATAAATGTTGGAGAGCGTCTTGGCGAGCTCTTCCACCAGCTACCTCATTGCCCTAGGATGGATCCCCTCTGGTCCCATAGACTTGTGAGCATCCAAGTGGCTCAGCAGATTGCTAACTGCTTCCTCCTGGATTACTAACTGCTTCCTCTTGGATTACAGCGGGGCTATTCTGCTCTCTATCCCCATCTACCACCTCAGTAGGCCAATTGTCCTGAGGACGATCTGGCATATTGTTGAAAACTGATGCAAATAAGGTGTTATATTCCTTAGCCTTTTCCTCATCCTTGATAACGACACTCCCCACCATATCCGGTAAAGAATGGAAGTTTTCCTTGCCCCTGCTTTTGCTGTAAATGTATTTATGAAAACATTTTTTATTACCCTTTACAGAAGTGGCCAGTTTAAGTTCTAATTGAGCTTTTGCCTCTCTGTTGTATTCATCGATACTTCCAATAACAATTTTTTATCAAATTCTGCTCATTGGTTTTTACATTGGGAAAAATTTCTGTTGTCCTTAGCAGCTGACCTCGCAGTGTACAGTACATTTAGTAATACACAGTATTTTGCCCTTGGCCTAGGAGACAGAAGGACCAGCCTATCCATTGCTTAAATGAAAAACTAACCTATTCAAAACCCCCACTCCCCACATAAAACTAACACACGAGATGTGAGCATGCTTTGCTGGCAGTAGAATTTTGATGGGTTTTTAATAGGAACCACCATAGCGGTGGTGCTTTATCTACGCACAGCAATTGATTGGCATAACTATAGCACAAGCAGCTATTTTGGAGTAGGGTATAGACTCTCTTACAGAATAAAAGTGATTTTATTCTAGACATATTCTGGTCCTTTCTGAACAGACCAATTATTTAAAATTGCTCTCTTAAGTGGTGTTTGCCTATAGCTGCAGACATGAGTAGTTTAAAGACCTGTAGCTGTGGTCTCCAAAGCATCATCTTGTGAACATCTTGCCTTTGTGTTTATTTGTAGCCTTGGGAAAGGAAAAGTCAAAACTGATGCTTCTGCTCCTATACTGACATGGAGAGCAAGTTACTGTGATAACACTTAGCAGGCCAGCTTGCTGAACATGTTTCCTTGGTCAGCGAATATTTTGTATCACTGTTCTTTAGCTCTTGGTGATAATTTTTCAGTTTACTCCATTTTCTTGTAAGGGAAAACAGTTGTCATTTTTTCAGTTGCCTGATGATACTCAGGATGTGGTATGTAGTTCCCTATGCCTAACTGCATTAATCCTGTCTGTTCCAATATAAGAAGCCCTGATGAATAGAGAATTTTGTGAACAGGAGGAAAGCCAGTGGAATGTCAGTTGTGCCTATGTGTAATGGACGTTCTGGTCCTCTTGGAGAAAAAAATCTTTTTGCCTGATTCCTTAGTGTGGATGGTGACACCCCATGTCACCAGTAGGGCTTCAGAACACACTTACTTGCTGCCCACCACTAACATTTTAATTACTTTGCACAGAAATGGGATTGCTGATCACTGACCTGCAGTGGCTTGTAACATTAGCCACCATCCTTGGATATTCATAACACTTGGTTATAAAAGGCACTTTCCTTTATAGAGGCAGGAAAGAGATTTAGGTTGTGTTGGGAAAGATCTAATTTGAGTTGCTGTGTGCTTTACTACATGCTATTTACAAGAACAGTGTCCTGTTGATGTGTAGTTAAATAAGTCTTTTCTCTCCCTTTCTCTCTATCTTTACCATTCAGGAAAATTCTGTGTGAATTTTTTTTTTTTTTTTTGTTTAAAAATGAGAGTAAGTAGTAAGGTATGTCACTGGACCTTCAACATTCAGGAGTTGCTGATGTTGTGCTTGTAGTCTTGTACGTGTTCTTGGAATAGTCATGCTACCCTCATAGATGAAAGAATAGAGTGCAAAAAAAGGTTTTGGTATTCTTTTTAGCTGCAGACTAACAACAGGGTTGTAGCAAATCCCCAAGAACAAGAAGGTGTACCAGAAGCACCAAGTCCTTGCTGTTTGAGGGGAGAGCTCATTTTCTTTCATTAATGGTACTTTTTCTTTCAGCTATATCAGTCCTGCAAAGAAGTACAACCATACAGGCTTCATCTCTCTGTTATAGGATGCAGCTACTATCTCTGCAAAATTGAAAGAAAATACAAGGTTAGCAAGGGAGCATTTGTTCCTGCCTCTGCTCATCTCATAAGTTGCAGTGAAAACTTCCTTAAAAAGAGAGAATTCTAAGAGACTGTCAAAAGCACTTCAGCCTAAAACTGGAAAGCTAGTATCACTATAAATTGTTTTTCTTTAGAAATTGGTAGAAGATCATTGATTCAAAGGAGGAATTAAATTCCCAAAATCAGTTATTTTTGCATTAGCTCACTGTGTATTTACTACAGTGGGTTTAATAGCAGAATACAGGGCAAGAGTAAAATTCTATTCCAAGTGTTTATGTTCATGTTTACTATTATATTTTAATATAACAAGCATAGTCTATGTAGATATAAAAATACTACAAAATTTCTATATGATGAAAAAGGGAAATTATATAAAAAGAAGGAGTTTGTGCTGTTTTATAAATTGTTCAATTGAAGTAATTTAAGTCATCATAGTCTGACATTTTGATGACTCTGGATATGCCTGGAATTACATATTATATATGTTACTTGTCATTTATACCAGCTCATTTGAATTTTCTGCTTGATGTGCTCCTCTGCTTCAGAGTGAACTCAAAGTGTTACAAATTCCAAAGTCTTTTTTTTAATGGTTTTAGAAGATGTGTGTGGTATATTTCATGCAGCATTATTGACTGACAAAAAAGAATTGAGATGTTCCATATTTAGATGTTATCATATAAATGCTGTCATATGCTTTTTGCATTATTTTAAAGAAAGAATATTTTAAAATTTTGTGGTTTTGGTGCTGCTGCGAGTATTATAGACCTGATAAGATTGGAACACCAGTTCTACAAAATCATTGTGACTCATGGTATTTGCAAATATAGGTTAAAGATGGTGGGATATTTCACTTATTTTAATATGAAGTCTTGGAAAGAGAGCTTGTTTTAATGCATGGAAATGCACTGTGGTGGAAAAATTCTGGTTGAGAGCAGTATATTTTAGTCAATTTTATGTTAAAATTAGCAGATGTAACACACCAGGAATTAGCATGTCCTCTCTTTTGTTGCCTGGAAGAAGCATTTATATTAAATCAGGACATTGTCATTCGAGTCTCTAGATGGCATTAGAAATTCCCTCTTAACACGGGCACCCAATTTCTGTCTAATATGAAGGACGAATATACTGCTTTTATTCTTTTATCAATAGGTAGGCTCTGTGGAGTCAGTTCTAAGAAGGTCAATAAGGGGAGATAATTAAACTTTACTTGTTGAGAGTTTGCACCAGGATTGACATTTTCTATACATAGTCTATTAACATTTGCAAATTCTTATTTTTAGATGGCTGACTTACCTATAGCAGTTAGATGCACCCTTGACAGTTGAATTTTCATTTGCAGTCATTAAGTCTAGGGCAAGAATCTGATTATTTAAAGACTACACACTTTAATTTGATCCCAAGTTCTGCTCAGTGAATATAACTGGTAGCCACTGTTGTCCTTAAATTTAGTTAGCATTTAGTGTTCTAGATTGTACTATAATGTTAAAGTGCCCTCAGAAGTTACTTTGTTTTCAAAGCAGTGGGTGATTCTGTATGTATTTGTGGTGGTTGAGAATGTGAAATATTTTTCTTTAAGGACATCATTCTCTGTATATTTACTCTGTGTAAGTTAGTGTAACCATATAGTCTTCTCTGTGATATAACAGACTGTAAGTAAATTGAAGTTTGTTCTCTGTCCAAAATGGGCAAAAATGTGGCTCTCTCCAAAGATGTTATTATTGAGAGTTATCCTGCTTATTGAAAAGTGTCACCATGGGGCTGTCATACTCTTCTGTAGCACTACTCAGCAGAAGTGTATTTCTGTATTGAGGATGTTGGTCTTGCAAAAGTGTGCAAACCACACCATGGGCCTGAAAGATCATTTGCTTTTTATCTGCTTCATTGTCTTGCTCCAGTCCTGAAATAGTAGGAGACCTGACTAGTAACTGATTTCAAGGTTTTGGGGGTTGAGGTTTTTGCTACTAAAAGCCTGCTCTTCAGTATTTTATTATGTGGTGAAAGAGGAAGTAAGCTGGGGAGCTTGTTGAAACTTAGGAGGCACTGCCTGGCCTCTGGTCTGCTGACACAACAAGGCTCTTGTAAGTTTGCTTTGGGAGTGGAGACCATTTGGAGTGAATGTGGGTGCAAAGAACCAGATTTGTTCTTTGAATTTGTAAGTTTTGGGAAAGTTAAGGAGGATGGTAATAGTGGAATCTGGAATAAAGTTTGCAGTGGTGTTGTCAGTCTCTCAATAAAGTTTTAGTAAGGTACTTTTAGACTGTTGGGGTTGAACTGAAAGCTCGCCTTGCTGGTTATACAGAAAAGTCAGGCTAAGCCTCAATATATAATGAATAGCTTTTTTTTTTTTTTTTTTATCTCTGGCTTTTACAGGTGTATCTAAAGAATTATCTGGGTCATAGAAAACAGTTATCTGTGTGTGTTCTTGGGTGTTTTTTACCTTCTGAGAGACTGAATGTTTGTGGCAGGAGGCTGTTGATCCACACTTCTCTTTCCACATAAGCACCTCTCCAGAGGCTCAGGTGTTACGGAAGAATGTAGAGGGGCAGAAGTGCATATACAGACATTTTTGTGAATTATATCTTGTGTTGGGTCAGACTGTTCAGTGTCTGGAGATTTTTTTTTCTTACAGTTTCTACTTTTTTCAATGAAGTAAAAATGCTTTCAGTTTCCTCACAGCAGGCTTGGATGTCTGCAGAATTTTGTTGTGAAAGGAAGGACATTTATAAATCTTACTTTTTTTCTAGAGGAATGAGTAGCCAAAATACAATAAAACATAGATACAGATACTGGGCTTTAGTGGAGAATTTAATATCTTTGGTTCTTGCCTATTTTTTGTTTCTGATCACTCGTACTTCACCACAAAATACAAATCACATTTCATTTTAGAAACCTCAGGATCCGCTGTGGCTGGCCTCATCAGCAGGAAGGAGATGTCTGAGCACAGACCTAGAGGCACTGAAAGGTTCTAGCATTCTAGCTGGCTACCTCCTAGTCTGGTGAGGAGAGAAAATTAAATTACTGAGATTTTTTTTGGACTGGCATCTAACAATGCTAAAAAGCAGTATTTGCCAACTAGCAAAAGCAAAGTTGATAGGCAAAGTAAATTGTTGAGAGCACTGTATGTTATAATGGTACTGGTGCTGGGTTAGGGTTTTTTCTTAAAAGCTCTGTATAATTCCAGTGGCATGCTTCTTGGATATCTGTACATTTTTCATTTACATTTTGACATTTAAATTTACGATCCTGTAATTTTGCAGCTCATCTTACATACGCTTTTTTCAATGGCAAATTGAAATCACAGATGAAGTGTGCTTGAGTACAGAAAAAAAATGTTTAGTGGGATGGGGGAAAAAATGTTGTAGCACACAAACATATTCCTTGGCTGCAAGCTTGTATGTGCAAATTAGGCTCACTTATGAGAACGACCTTTTTCATTTTTTCTTGTGCTAACATATCCCAAGGAAAGTGCATATGGTTCCTCAAAGTATTAAAATGTATCCCGCTGCTGGCATGGGAGGGAACACAGTTACCGTATTCAAGAACTTGCCAGCAAACTGCAGTAAAGATATAACTGGACTATTGGATTTGTGGTGAAAGCTTAGCAACTTTGCTAGAAGTTCTTTGGCTATGGTCCAAAATTAAGTTCTGTCCTTCAGAGGTAAGGTAACATGGAACAAAAAAAGTTCTTTACCACTTTGTCATGCTCTCTCTCTTGATTTTAAAAAAATGTATTATTTTTAAAAGTCAAGTGTATGAGAAGTATTTTCTGCTGAAGTATTTGACCTGATGTTTGTGTTCTAAAAGAAACTTAGTAATTAGACATCTACATATTAGAGCTAATAAACAGCACTATTGTAAGAGGTGTAGTGCTAAGGAAATTTTATTTGAATGCATGATATTGTTTTGACCAAGGATAGCCATATAGAATAATAGAATAGGCTGGCACCATCATAAATTTAAAATTTTGACTATACAATCAATGTTTTTTCCCAGACTGAAATTATGTACAGAGGTTTTCATTCATCATAGCAAGCATAAACTCAATCAAATGATTTTATGTGTAAGCAGCACAAAATGGCTGTTGAGGAAATCTTACAGAATGATGCAGAAATTGAAGCAGGAGTTTCAAGGCTGTCTGGTTGTGCTGAGATGGTAGTTCTCTCAAATTCATTCATACTTATGGGAACATTTGTAGTTGCATGTCACAAGCAGAATGTCATTAGCATCATTGTGATTGATCAAGTCACGGCACATCAGGCAATGTGTGTATTGGATTTTGTCTTCTTTTCCATGGTCTCATGTGAACTAAGTGAGGTCAGGCATAGTTGGTGTTTAGCTAAAGGAACAGCTGGAAAACTGGTGGAGGAAAAACCTATTTTAACAGGTAACTTGTTAACTTGTTTCTGCAAGTCAGCACTCTATTAATATTGACAAAGTATCATTTGGGAAAAACTGTTTCATAGTACCTGATAAATTTTGGGTGGAAGTTTAAAAAAGATACTGAAATCTGACATTTGTGTAATTTTTTCCTAAGATGAGATGTAGCACTGCCAGACCTGTGCCATTGTTGTTACAGGTTTTTTTGAATGCTTCTGGTTTTTCAGAGGGTGGTGGTGATTTATCTGAACCCCCTTTTTATTTATTTTTATTTTAAGGTTCTGCTTTAATTTTTTGAGAGTATTGCAAGAGGTGGTCATGAAAGAGTATTTGTATTTCATTCCAGAGATGGCTTATGTAACTGGAATACCCAAAGATAAAATAATGGAACACTGGAAATCATTGTCTCTTTTTTTTCATAATTGCATTTGCTCATTTTTTTTTCTTAAAATGTCAGTACACCCAGGAGAATAAAAAGCCTGAGAATTGTCATAGTTTCAAATGAGTTATAGCTTTACATGAGTGCCTTTTGTCATTGGCAATAATAACAGTGTGCTTTTGATATAACTAAAGAATATGTAAAATACATACAGAATTACTTTCAGAAGATTTGTTTTCTTTTGTTGGTAGGGTGTTTTTGGTTTGGATAATATTATATTGCATGACTGAAAGCAGCATTTTGTTGATCTCCATTCCAGAAAAATTAGAAATCTTTTAGGATTTAAGATTCTAAGAGTTAAGGTTATTAATACTAAGTATAAAGATGCTTTTAGATCTTTAAAGAAAAAATAGATAGTCTTCAAAATAAGATGGACTTCCTGTAGCAATTTGAGTTAATGTTTTTCATGTAACAAATTCTATCATCTTTTAAGATTTGTTTAAGCTACTGCTGAAAATGCAGGTCCTATTCTGGGTTACTGTCTGCAGAAACTATTACTATTGTGAACTACATGGCAAGATGTGTGCCAGGTTAGAGTAAAATACATGAATAATCTATATAACAATAAAAAACCCACATGTAAACTAAATGTAAAAAAAAAAAATCAGTTATCTTTGTACATGTCTCGTGTTTCTCTCTCCTCACTCCCATGGTACTTTGCCTCAGCAAATGTATAATATCAGCACTGTATTACTTTGTCAGAACCTGCCAGTTTGTTTTTATTTGTATCACTTGGAGGCAGGATCAAATCTGTGACTTAAATTTCCTTCCTTGTTACTCTTAATTCTGGGACAGTTTTGATTCTGGCAGTTTCACCTTGGGCTCTCTAGTTTTCCCTAGGTGTTGGACCTTGGAAAATCTGTATTTTCAGATTATCTAAAGAAGATTCTTCTGCTTTCACCTCTCCTATTGCAATGGTTACTTGGAGGTTTTTCCAAGGCTGCCAGATATGTATAGTGGATAACAGTTTTCCTTGTACTGTAGGTAGCTGAAGTGGTAGATTTGCTTCTTCAAAGGAAATTGACAAATGATGGCATGGCATCCATTTTTCATTTTACTTTTCACTCTTGCTTCTACTCCAAGAATGACATTTTAGTAAGGTGCTCTCTTTTTGCAGTTCTAGAGTGGCTCTTTTTACGCCTCTGTTAGCAGTGCTGCCTTCTACTTGTTTGCCACGCTGTCAAAATCGCTGGGAGGAGAAATTAGGTTCCTGCTTCACATTCCAGCACTGCTTCCTCTTGCCAGTTTTTTCTCGTGTACTCCAGATATTCCTACAGACTTAAGTTTCTTAACTTGCCTTCCAGACTCTGGCACCATGCAGTCAAGGACAAACTGGGGTGGTCAGTACCACCACCACCTTTCCCGAATAACTTCGTAACTTCAGTAAAGCAGCTCCTACTCTTTCTTTGTGTTGGTGTTCTGTCTTAGAATATTTTTGTGTTATGTCCAATGCAAATAAAGCAGTTGGTGGAGGGCTGAGTTGTCTTGTGTTACAGGTGAAGTCTGTGGTCTTTTTCAGTGATAAAAATAAGGTTTTGCCTTTCGCTCCCCACTCCATTCTGAATTTAGTGCTGTTCCATATACTTGCTAAACTGAAGTTCAGGTCCTTTACACAATGCTTGTTCTGCACTGCCATGCCTTTTGAAAGGGGCTGTGTTAAATTGTAATCTGATTTATTTGGAATACTAGTTAAAGGTTTTACCCTACCTATGTACTTTCAACTGTCTTTATAGCTTTCCAGCTTCTTTCTTGCCCTTCTTGAACGTAGGAGTGATGTTTTCTTCCAGTCCTTGGGAACCCCCCCATGATTTCCGTGACTTTTTAAAGATCATGGAGTGACCTGGCAGTAGTGTTAGGTAGTTTCTTCAGCACTTGTGGGTGCACATCTGACTTGCTTAAAGTTCCCTAATGTTACCCTCATTCACCTGCTATTGACCAAGTTTATATAGCAAAGATCAAACTAGATTTATGTTTTATGAAGCTAAATCATGTGGAGCATGGAAATGGTGAGTTTTGGTGTAGCCAGCAGGTGAACAACAGTATCCTAAAAATGACAAAAGTGTATTGGGATTGCTGAAATGTTGACCATGGCAGTGGCCAGTGGATTGATCCTTGAAGATGTAGACAGCAATAGGGACTTCTTGTCATCTGAATGTGTTCTTCTGAACAGGCTGTGTATCCAAACCACCCTAGGAATTTTATGCTTAGTAGTGTTAGGTATCTACAACTTAAGCACTGCTGGAAACTCTTGGAATTTTGGTGGAATGGACCCCACTGTTAGAGTGTATTTGTGTATGGTTTGCCTGGTACCAAACAGAAAAACATACAACTATCAACTAACATACAACATACAACTAACACAAAACTTGTGTGTGATTATCTATCTGTAGAACTTGTTGCTTAATGCAGTCTCATTTGATGTGCAGGAAGACTTCTCATCCATACCTTGGTGCATTTCTGGCTTCTCTGTGCATACCGAATGCTTGTTATCCTCTTGATCTTTGCCAAATATAGTCACATCCTTAGTAGTTCACATATTTCCAAAATGTATTATCGGTTGTTTTATGAAGTTGAGTGGGTTTTGAGAACTTTGGGTTGTGCTGATTTTTTGAATCTCGCTTATTAGTGATAACTGGTGTGATATTGGGAGAAGATTGGGTGGGAGTGGACCTGGAAATTTGTGCTTCATATGAAGGTAAGTTTTTACATAGTGCACTTGTCCTTGAGATGCTGCTGTTCAGTGAAAAAACCCTCACCAAACCACGAAGTTCCCACAAAGTAGTTAACAAAAATAAGCAATAGAGAATTTATGTGCCAGCCCTCATGGAAAGGGCATGAATTTCAGTGGAAGTTGGATTAGAAATACTGATATTTTTATCGTATTTTGATAATAAAATAATTTCTAATCTGGTTAGAATACTGGGGATACTTTGATCTGAAATGTGTGATTTGGACTCCTGACATGCAGTCAAAAAACCTGATACGAGTTCTGCTTCTACCTTTCCTCTACTTTTTTTCTTCTTCCCGTCATTTTTGGCATGAAACGTATTAAACAACTAAACCACTGGAGGAATCAGCTGAATTCAGTAGCAAAAATCTATGTTAGCTTGCACTGCCAGCATTGATACTTCAGACTTTTCCAGAGAGGTACCAAATTGAATGCTGTACCAAATCAAATTCTCTTGATACTACCAACCATCTGTGGAAAAGAAACCACTTGTGTATTGTGTGCCGTGGCTATAACTGAAAGATTTAAATGCAAAGAGATTTTCTTTCTTTTACAAATCACCTGCAAGAACAACCTCTACTTATTATGACATAATGAAGATGAGTTTACAGTTCCCTTTGTCTTCTCTGAATAATTCCAAATGCAATACAGTTCTGAAGTACACCTCAGTACCAGTGGATGTAAACAGTCAGATTTCTATTTCTTGTTTGAATTCATTATTTCAATCCCTGTCAGATTCATATTTGTGGTAGTAATGTACCCTACGTGGTGAGTGCTGAGAAAACATTTATAAAAAGCTTTGCCAAAGAAATCTGCCTATATAGACTACAGTGACTTTACTGTTGAGAGTCTCCATGCATTTATGGAAAAAGCCCATAGTAGTTGAGCAAGTCTGATTTTGTTGCTCAAATACCCAAGTTACTTAATAACTCTAATACAAGAGGTAGAGTAGTACAGCAGTTGTATTGATATGTTGGCAAAGAAGCAAACATGACTGGTCTTTACCATCTGTTTATAATGCTATATAAAGAAGACCTTACTGGTTGCCATGGAAACCAGCATTCCCAAAACCACAAGTGTTTGCTTAAAATCTCAGGCCTTCTGAATTCTTGCATTTTCTAAGGAAAAAAAGAATTGAAAATATCTAAAGTTTTCCAGTGATTTATATTTCCTAACAATTGTTTGCTGTAAAATACTTCCAGTATTTTTGTTCTGTATCTTCTTTCAAGACTTGAGAAATTCAAAGCATGCTGCTGGTAACTTCATGAGCTTATTTGATGCTTAGCAATCATCCACAAAAAGGTTGGGTTTTAGGTTGATCTTTGTAAAAGGAAGAGTTTTAGTTCAAATGAACAAGCCCAATTTTGATACTGACTCAGTGGAGTGACAAATAATGGAATTTGGGTGGAGGTCACATTGAAAATACTCCTTAACCTAAGTAAAAACCCAGATTCATCTAAATTATCAGAGTTGGTCACTTGGGTCTCACTGAAAGAAAAAAGACTCTAGAATCAGAAGTCTAGAGAAAAACAGCAAATGAAGATAATACTGTTAAGAGTTACAGTCTAAGTGTGTCTGTGGTCTCCACTCTTGGCTTGAAATTGTTTTTTTAAAAAAGTTTGCTTTGATTACTTGAACTATTGAAAAACCCTTAGGTATAGTATTTGGAAGTATATACATCTGTCATAGAGTCTGGGAGTGGTTTTTTTTTTTCTCATTTGAGATTGTATGTTCATATGGCTGCCTTGGACTTTGTGCTAATCATCCACTATGTTTTAAGGTGCTTTCCACCTCCCACTGGCTTACAAAAGGCTTCTGGTATATATAACCACCTAACTCTACTAGGTAGTGACAGTCTAGAGGTGCTGCATTCGGAGTAATGCTGTTGGTTGGGTTTCAACCACCTAATTTTTATTTCTACCTAGAAGAAAGCTTTTTGTTTATGGTGCTCTTGGCATGTATTTGGCTTCAGCTACTTGAAGGGGGAGCAATCTATTGAAGCACAAAATTTGGAACCTCTTTCTCACTACTAGTAAAGAACCTTGAGTGTTTTTAGGGAAGAAATATTTGTAATTAATTCATCTGAATAATAATGAAATCAGTGAAGTTGTTATCTAGAAATCTTTTTCAGTATGGAAGGTTAAAGCAACTTTTTATATAATTCTGTCATGGCAATACATAGCCTAACATTTTTGCCTTTTTATATTTCATCCATTTGTAAAACAAGCTGTGAGCATTTTCAGTCTGAGATAATGGCCCAGAGTTGACCTATTTCATTGTTACATTTTTGTAGTAAAGTTTATTTAATGCAAAATACATTTTTATGACAGGCTCTACAATTGCTGAATATTGCTGGAGTGACACTGAACCTCCAGAGGTGTCTGAATTCATTAGCCTTCTGAAGCCAATCATCTTTCTGTCATTCACTGAACTCTTCCAAAATATTTTTATTCCTTTCACTAAGCAAATTATTCCTGCATCTGAGAGAGCCTGTTCCCACAAAAGTAGTCTTGTGCTTGAGTCCACCTGTTGATACTGGTTGACATTGGGGTGTTAGACCTCCCACAAAGTTTAAATAAAGCAAATATTGATGGAAAATCAGACACACAAAATTTAGGCTTCTGTCTAAGTATTTGTGGTTAGAAAAATAAGGGTGCCAGACCTGCAAGCTACTCCTGCTCAAAGTAATTGCACTCAGATACTAACTGCATTTTTTGATGTTAGCTTGCCTGCTATCCACATCACATTTCAAATCAAGTCCCTGACCAGGAAAAACAGCGGAGACTGGCAGTTGGTTTAAAAATACATTTTGGTGGTTTGTTTCCTGTGTAGTGCCTTTATTGTCATTTTTAAAGTGGTCCTTTTTGCCCTGCCTCTACCACTCATAGGATCACATGGGTGGAGGGTAGAATTACTTAAACTAATAATAATAATAAATAATTATTTTACTGAATAATCAATGTATTTGAGACAAATGTCTGATTATAGCTGCCTTTTATTTTTACAGTGTGGTTTTGCAGTGTCCATAGTAGGTATTTTTCAGATCTTAGATGACCATGCAACCTCAAAACAGCCTTTTTCACACCTAAGTGTCAAACTGTTCCTGTGCATTTGTTTCTCTTCTTCTCACCAAGCAAATCTTTTTCTTCTTTGTCTTCATCTGGTCATAAGTTTTGCAGAAAAATGGGAGTTGTTTAAGTGTGGGCTTTTTTGTTGTTGTTGGGATTTTTTGTTTGTTGGTTTTTTGGGCTTTTTTTGTTTGGTTTGGGTTTTTTAGTTGATTGGTTTTGTGTGTTTGTTTATTGGTTTTGTTTTTAAAAGTAACTTGTCCCATTGATCCTAAGGAATATCCTACCCTAAAGGAAATAGTGCAGCAAAACCCCTGTAAATAATATGCAGCTGATCTTCATGGGGGAATGATTCAAATAACCTCTGCCTTTTTGGGAAATCAAATAAACCTAGCAGCACTCAATGGTAGACTAATACAAGTGTCTAAATAGGGTTCTACAGACTCCAGGGAAAACTTTGTGGTTTTTTATTTCAAGAATTTGAAGCCTGTATTGATTTCTAGGAGCTACAAGTGCTCACTTACAATTAACTCCAAGTTACCACGGCCAAGTATCTGTTGGTTTGTTTTTTGGTTTTTTTGTTTTTGTTTTTTTTTTTTGTGCCTGATCACAGCCTGTAGTTTTTAAACCTTAAGAATAAGATTTGGGTTTTGTGGGATCTTGCCCATTTGAATTTCCACAATTTTATTTACCCTTCTGACTTTTACAATTTCCTGGAAGGCTCCATCTTTTATGATCATCGTTGTGTTTTAGAAGCTGTTGGAATTTTCTTCTCGAAAGTAGTGCAATGTTTGGGATAGTTACTAAAGCCTGAAGTGAGTGCATGTAGCAGCTCCAGAAAGAGATCAGTCCCTCTTCCAATCTTGAAGGGTGCTGTGGCTTTTCCTTGAAATTCTTGAAAAAGCTATATGCAAGACTTCATCTTGTGATAAATTACTTCTGGGAATGATGCAATTTACATAAAATTCTCTGCATCTCCTACCTGGGACTGCAGTTTTCCACGCTCCCAGTCCCTGTGAAGATCACATTTAATAAACAATAGTGTGATGAAACTTTGGATTAAATTTTCTCCATTATTTAAGAAATATTTCTCCTTGTAAACAATACCCCATGAAAATTGAGCAGTTGGAGTCACTTGAGCTGTAAAGGACCCTAGGAGTTTTCTTATAGGAGCTTTCTGTTCTAGAAGCTATGCTGTTGCAACCTTCTTCCAAGATAAAGCAACAAAGACCACCTTTGTTATATTTCTGTTCAGTTTGTGAAAAATATCTATAATATTATAAAGACACACTCTTATATGGATTTCTGGGACTCTTGAACACCTGAATTTTATACAAGCTGTGTTTTAAATGATCTTTAGTCATACTCTCAAGCTGAGTAGGTGTCTGAGACTTCATAAATGGAAGAAAAGATACCCAGATTTATACAGTTCTTTGCATCCCAAAAAAATGGTGCAGCTGTTGTGCAACTGAGCATTTTGAGGCCTGTTTTTTTTACTGAAGACCTTGGTTTCAATTCATTCCCAAGTACTCCTAAGTCTAAGAGTAGCCAAGTGAAAGCACAGATACAGCATTTTCTGTATTGGTTTTTCAGTGGCTCTGCCTGTAGATGTGTAGCTATGAGCCTGTAAATTTCAGGCAAGTACTTCCTCTCAGGACCACAACCATTCTTGTTTTCACATGACTAAGTTACTGTTTTGGCTTACTTTTAACTCTCCAAGCATCACACCACATAATTGTTGAAGTTAGTAAAAGGTTTCCTTATGTCATAAGTGAAAGCCACACTTCTAAATTACCTTTTTAATTTTTTTGCCTCTGGATGAAAAGCTAGTGCAGAGACAGGTCCCTCCCTTCTTCACACCAGAGTTTTGTTTGGTGTTTTGTCTGTGAAATCTTGTGTTTCTTTGTGATTCGCTTCACAAAGCTGATGGGGTGAGACCCCTTATTTCTCAGATTTCTCCCCATTCTCAGGGGAGATGTTTAAGACTCCCTTGTAACCTGGTCTAAGAGAATATTCCTGCAAAGTGGGACAGGAACATCAATTCCTCCAAGCCTGGCATGACTCATTGTACAGGTCTGCCCTTACTAGGTAAACCCTTTAATTACCAGGCAGTTACAAAATGGTGATGAGCCCCATCCCATTTCTCACAAGCCTGTTTTTCTGGTAAGGAAATTCCCCAAACCTCAATACTCATTTTCCCTATGCAAAGAAATGTTTAGTTGTCCAAACTCAAAAATAAGTTTCTAAAACACACATTCTCATCTGCAGCCTCTAGTGGGCTTTTGAGTTGAGATGGCATGTGGGTGGCAGAGCATCCCCCCTCCTATAATTTCCTGTCAGCTGTGTATTTAATTTGAATCCCATTTTTTAATTCTGTTCTCTCCATGTGAAGTGAGTCCATCTCCTCTCCCCTTCTGAATCATGCTCAAAGCACATGTCATGACAAGGCTGATTCTCCTCTACAGATCTGGCTGTGGAAGTTGGAATGGGCCAGGATTTTTAATGTGCTCTGGAGAAATATATAGAAGGATGTTTAATAAATACTTGAAACTTGAGTAGCAGGTGAAAACAAGTTGCTGTAGATTGCTGTTAGCATATACCAAATGTATAACATTGTATAAGTATAACTTTGAATGCTCTCAGTATTTAAATATATGCATGGTTGAGTGTGATCATATGGTCAGATGGTGAATCCTACAATTCAGATATGCACATCAATAATACAGTGGTTTAACATCCATTTAAAAAATGAGTATGTCAGAGAGTTTTCTCTTATTTACTTCTGACAAGTCATTAATATAGCAAATTGGATAAAAGCCCTGAGGCTGGTATTTCTTGCATTTCTAATAAGGAAGCCAAGAATCTTGCCAAGTAGCTCCATGCCTTACCTCTAGCTATAGCTATAGAATTGTCTGTTATAATTAATTTTGACAAAATGGGTTGTGTTATTTTTAAAAGGTACCTGCACCTGTAACTATGAGTGCATCCTGATAACCCTTCTATATTGAGCAAAATGGAAGGTACTTTCCTGATATGTTACAGACTGAAAACTCTGTTTATATTGTCACATCTGGGATTGTCAGTTTGAATTGAAGGGCTTCTTTTTCAGAATAGTTTGTAATTCAGCCTAAAACTAGCCTGGGCTTTCAGTGACACTATCCTGTGCTTATAAATCTTGTTCATCAGTGTAATTGATTTTGGTTGTGTTATAGACTTTCCCAGCTGCTTTTTATTAAAGCTGTGTGGACTGATCATTTTTTTCCCCCCCTCCTTTTGTTTGACAGCTGAACAGGGAAGGTAGGGGAATGGAATTCCTCTCTGTTTTTCTTCCCCTTGTTAACTACACGGGGCTTGTGTATGGCCTGAAACTAAACGATTGATCTTGTCAGTGGGACACCTTCAATAGAATGCATGGAAAGGAAGGGTAAAAATGACCAGAGGAGGTGAGGAGGACAGTGACCTGTCCACTGCAGCCCTTACCAGGAGTCCTGTGGCCACCAAACACACCTGGGTGGGGGTGGAGGGGCTCCTGTGGGGTAACTGATGAAAGGGCTTCAAGCCCCACAGCTCCTGCTTGCTTGGGTCATGAGCAGGACTTTTGGGAAATACTAACAACGTTTAGCTAAGCATTTGAAACCCTCCTTTTGTCTTTGCCAAATACCTTATCACATCAGTTTTGTTGGGAAATTTGTTCTGCGTTCTTCATAATTAAATTTGAATTAGCACTAGTACCCATGAGTATGGTCTCTTCTGCTACACCCACTTGCAGAGTCAGTTGACTTTACAGTTGCCTGTGCAGGGGGTCTTTTGGTACCATGAAATTATCCCTATATCCAGCTCTTCCTTACGGGAACTGTTACAGTTGCCATGTTTCCTCTCTATTGTTTAAATTCACAGTTTAATATAATGGAAAAAAGTGCTAGGGACTTAGTGGTTTTGTCTCACGCAAATAATTTAAAAATCTTTGTGGTATTTAAATATTTAAATACAAATGACTCTTGCAATGAATAGCAGGTTTTTGTTTTAGTAAAAGCGTAAATTACCGATGGAGTTAAACCTGACGGTTATTGGAGGTTACAATTCCACTGAAATAGCTGCACGTGTGGAGCAATACACAAAGCTATACTAAGTGACACGTTTGCTTGATTTATTCCGTGCAGCAGACGGACCCTGGTAGTGGGAGGTGTAATTTGCAGCACATTAGCCATTAGCCGGTGTCAGTGCCTGAGTGGGCGGTGTGAGTCTCTTGTGCGTGTGCGGTGTCACACCGCGCATGTGTCGGAGCCAGGCGCTTCTCCCCCGGGATGTAGGATGGATTTTTNCTATTATGTTTTTTTTTGTGTGTTTTTTTTTTTTTTTTTTTTTTTTTTTTTTTTTTTTTTTTTTTTTTTTTTGTGAACACTGTGCTGTATTAAAAACTCTGAACCTGCCAGTTTTTAACTGGGTTACTCTGTCACACGGATAATATCTAGAGTAAATTCCCTTCCCTCCCCCGAATTCTGAATTACAAAACGGAATCGTAGAGGTGTTTGACTTTCCTGCCTTTTTCTAGTATGCAGACACCCGAGGATGAAGTATGTCATTTGCAGATACCCAGCCTGTAAACTTAAAAGGAAGCAAAATTGTGCTGATGATTGAAGGGTTGTTTTTTTTTTGGTTTTTTTTTTTTTTTAGGTACCCTATGCATGCGCTTGTGTTGTTCAGCAGAGGTTTTCCAAAAGAGTGTCAGCTTGATGTATCTTTTTCTGTGTGCGCAATTTCACTTGGGTTGCTTTTAGTTCACTTTTTTTCCCTGGAGGCACCTGTCTCCTGCCACATACCCATCAAGACTAATTGCACCATCTGGAGGACTTTTGTGCTGTTGTTACTTGTGCAGGGTATCTCTGGGGAGCTTAATTCAGAATGTGAATGTGACCCCTGAAGCCATGTCAAGTAGCTGCAGTAGTTTCTAGTGTCTAAAGGATGATCACCGGAGGCTTTATTTGTTTCAAGTCTAATGCGGTTTGCTTTAGTGCGGATATGTTACATGTCACTAATGCGACATGTTTTGAAAATGGAGTTAAACTTTGACTACTGGTTGTAATTCATAGAAAATCCTGTCTAAAATTACATCCAAACCATATGTAACGTAGAGGCTGTGTGATTAGGTGTAGCAATGATAGACATATTGCTCCTTATTACTTGATTTTTGTGTTCTGTTCTTCCTCCCACCCACAGCTGCATTTTTCATTAACAGTTTTCTGCTAAGAATGTAAGGTATTCATTCCTAGTGGTGTTAGAAACCCCCTGAACAGCCCATAACACTTGCTTTGGCTGTTGCTACAGACTGAGTATTTTCAACACAGGTAATTTTCTTCTTCTGTTCCCCACCTAATCTGAATCGGGTAAAAGTGCTTCACTTCTAGAGTCTGTCTAGGCAGAGGTTTATTTAAAGGCCAGTGCTCCATATTCCTGTGATGAACACTTTTTATGTCTACTTTTGTTACATCCTGTCACTTGACAAGCTGTAGAGCACTGGGCATGAAAAAGCAAGGTGTTCTGATTGTTCAGGGTATCACTATTATTTGCTATTTTATTAAAGCGTTGTTCATTTCTCACGATATCTCTGCCTTTAATAATACACTCTGATTTTACCACATACATATGTGGAAAAAAGCAATTTTTTTCCCTAAAACCACTTTTCTTTAAAAATGATGGAGTTTTAAATAGTGTTGAGGAAATATATTTTAATTCAGTTGCATCATCTGTATAACTTCTGTGGTTGTGAGTAATGTGGTCAACTGAAGTTCAAGCCAGAGAAGTACTTACACCACCACAAACAATTATGAATTCTGTGTACAGGATGCATACACACTATGTATTATTCATTATACATATTTTCTGTCTTTTTCCTGGGTAACTTAATGTTCATTGTGGCTCTGACTTTGGAAATCTATAGAGTTTTAAGTGTATCACTGCCTTGGCTGCATTCTATAAACTGTATATTGGAGCATGGTAAGAAACAAATTATATATTTGTGTGTTTGGTGAGAACAGAAATATGCAGGTTACAGATTCACAGAGTGCTGAGGTCAAGCAGCTGTCCCCATCTCCTGAAAATCTCTCACTACAGGTACTACCTGTACCCAGAAAACAAAATAAAGCTGCATGCCATATGACCACAGTGCGTGTGCCCTTGAGCAGAGATCTGAGCAGTACAATCTTTCATGGGTTTGAGTGTCTGGGAGATACTGGGTGGCTGAACTAAAAAAAAAATAATTTCTGCTTTGGGAATTTGTACAGAATCTCCCTTCTACTGCTTCTTGTGTTGTTCTGGTCAGGGTTGCTGTGACCATGGGATATCCTGAGCTGCCAGGCTCACTGGGCACACCTGGCTTGTGCAGGGTGGGCCAGCCTGTCAGCCTGCAGGTGAAGCAAATAGGATGTGGGCAGATCATAAAGGCACAGAAGTCATTGCCTCATTTGGCTAGTTGGATCTCACCAGAGCTAAAAGTGTTGTGGGTTGTAAAACCCAGTAAAAACCCATACTGGCCTCCTCTTATCTTAATTGATCTCGGCATTTGTAGGTTGTAACTGCACTGAGTGGGAGCTTGGGCATCTCTGGAGGGAGGAGTATTACCCTGAATTGGGTGTGTGAGTGTGGATATGAAGATCAATCCCAGAAGTTGATTCGCACCGGCTACCTGGGTGGTCCTGCTCATTCTTCTCTGAGCATAGTTCGGACCGTTTACTCATCACTGTAAAACAGGATGTAAAGACTCGAGAAGTTATTTTTATTTGCAGTAGCACAGGAACTTTCACAGAGAAAGGTGCTGTTTAAATGATTCTTCTTCATGTTTATGTGTCTGTGTTAATGAAGTAGCGTACAGAAGGTACACTTGCATTGTGAAGTGTATACATAATGACAAAAGTCCAACTGAAACTTTAGATTGCATCCACTGTTTTCTTTATTCAAACATACTTGTAAGAATTACATCAAACATTTTTTTTTCTTTCAGCTTAATTAAAGACAGTTCTGTTTTGATTTCCTTCAGTTATTAGGGCTAAAATTATACTCTGGGATAAAATGAGTTAAAGCGCTTAGTAATTTGTGATATAGTTCTTCATGTGATTTATTTAACAAATATTTAGATGATATCAGAGATATTAGCTCTTATTTATTGGCAGTAAGTTTACAAATTTAATGGCATCTGGAGTGTATTATTCTTTTGTCTAGCTATTTAGCTGTATTGATGAATGTAGGAAGTAGAAATCAAGTTTGACAAGGACAGGAAGAATACAATTGGAGACATTGCAGTCAAAAGGTAAAGCTAAGCTCACTTTAAAACAAATTAATCTCTGAGGTGTTATATCTAAATGGTCATTTGGAATTGCTCTCAACAAATATGATTTTGGGAGCAGTTTCCTTCTGACCCCAAATTTAAAGTTGTAGCATTTGAAACAGTTTTTTGGTTTTTTTTTGTTCAAACCAGCCCATCTCTACTTCATTTATCTCTAATTGTACATCTTCCATCAGTTTCTGTATTTTCATTATTTTCGTACTGTAGTTAAACCTGTTTTATGTACTCTGCCCTCTGTTCACAACCACTAAACAGTTTTCTTTGAGCAGGTTATAGATTTTGGCTGTACCTTTCCTCCTTTGCCTTTCTTCTCATGAAGTAGGAGGCTTCTTTTGGCTTTTTTTTGCTCTTCAAACAAGAAACTGAAAGCTCTTATGTTCCTGTTACAGTAGATTACGTTGAGTATTCTGAAATACTCCCGTCATGACATGATGTGAAATGCAAGAGACATCTGCTCCTTGAAAATAATCAAGATTTGATTCAATCCTAAATACTTGTTTTTCTCTGAAATGGTAGGACTTTATTGTAAGTGTCAGGTGAAGGATAACAAAAGATCATGATTCATAATTGTAACTTGTTTCCCTGCTAACATGAATATTAAAGACATGATGAATGGATGGCAGCCTGAGGTCTAAGTCATTTTTTCCCCTTTGGTACAACCAGTGAACATGGATTGTGAAAATATGTCTTTTTTTTTTCCCCTTCTTCTGTTTTAGGGGTTTTGTGTACGATAGCCGAAACAATTTACAGATGCGAGGTTTGGTGGTACTGCTTATTTCCAAAGCTGCTGGACCCAGCACAGCAGAGCTCTCTTTCCAGCACGACATGGTCAGTGGAATTTATTCCAGGTATGTAGTATGATATGCTGAGATATATTTGATGGGCGATTTCTTGGTGGTATCAAAGCATCCTAAGTAGCCTGTTCACCTGTTAAGGAAAATCAATACTTACCTAATCACCAAGCTTTGTTCTTCAGGTTTCTTGTAAGCTTTCCACAGTGAAATCCATTTCATACTCTTTATATAACTCTTACTGTATCTTAATTGTGGGTTTTCGGCACAACCAAATTGAAAACACTTGGGTCAAGATAGTTAGTTGAAAGTTTACATTAAGAGGTACTCAGAATAAAAAAACCCGCAATGCTAGAAAATATTTTTAAATAGAGTATTTTAATTTTGATTTCCTCCAATGTTATTTGGGTACACCTGTTTACTAGAAATTTCTGAGTGAGATGCCAGCCTTGTGGGACACCAGTTGGTCTCACTGAGCACAGAAGTTTTTGTATAGCCTATTCAGAGGGTGTTTTGCCATGCAGCAGCAGTGTAGAATAAAGTTTTTACCTCTCACATGTCACAGCAGATTTACTGAGCCTACCATTATGGTTCCTTAGGCTCTCACTGAGATATTTCAGCTTCATTGAGTTCCTAAATATTTTTTAAGCTTTTAAACTAAATTTCTTAATCTAGTAACAATGGTAATGAAAATCAGTGGTTGCTCTCCTTTGTATATTTAATAGTGAGCTATTCCATTGAAGTAAGTAATGAGATCTGTTGAAAAATTGTAAAATTTGAATTTTTTAAAATCCTTTTGAAAAATTGTATGCTGCTTGGTTGAGGAAACAAGACTGTTGTACTTTTTTGTTAATTGTGTTTCTGACCTCTGTAATACACTAAAGGAAGATGCACAACCTTAGTGACGTGTTTGCATCCTGATTTGTTTCAAAATGCAGAGGCAGTATCATAGAACTGGAAAGACCAAACAAATAAAAATTTTAAAATCTATGTAGTGTCTTAAAATAGCAGACAAGGAAAATATATATGAATTAGTACAGGCAGAAATAACAATAAGTAAGAAAAAAGACAAGGCTGTAAAGCAGGCTTGTTATGGAGAGCTGTGTTGTCCCTTTAGCTGTTTAATTCCATTCTTATTTTGTTTCATCCGTAATGTCCCCTTAGGGTTGTAAAATTTTTATATTTATATGCAAATGATGCTGTATGAAAGCATAATTCTAGTTAGTTAATTATGGCACAGGAGGTATTTTAGTTTGTTTTGTAAATGATTAAAAAAGTTTACCTTAAGTATGCCTCATAAAAGGAGAGAAAAAGTGATATTTTTTTGATAACTAAGTTCTTGAGTATGATGATTCTGACCATGGAGGTAAAGTTTGAGCATTTAAAGCTGCCATTGGGAAGGTGACTAGTGGAAGTATTCATTAAGGAGCAAATAAGACCTTGAATTAATAATGAGCCATTTGGTGTAAATGGACATCATTGGAATGATGCCAGTTCAACCAGCTGAAAATCTAGCCTAATAATCTAAGTTTGAGCAAGTCAATAGCCATTATAATATCTAGTTCAGAGTTACAAAGGTATGCCAAAAACAAAGCAGTTTTGAATACGCCCACACAGGTTCACTTAAGGTTCATTACTGTCTGCAAAAGTGATGACTGTGGAGTTGTTAATTTGAATGGATTTTCAATGACACTTTAAGTCCTGCAGCGTGGTGTAAATACAAGCAAATATGCCACTGCATTGTTTCATTTTGTGTCTTAATGGTCAGTTCTTGCCCTCTGCTGAAGTTGCTGTGGGCTTTGGCTTTGGAGTTCTTTCTTTATTTAAGGTACTTTTCCTACTACACTTATTTGAATGTGAGTCTCATTTCTGATTTCCATTTCTCCATTGTATATATAGCTAAGAGAATAGGCAGCTTGTAAAGTTGTGATCTTAAAGGGTTTTTGTGATATTTTTAACATGTATTATAAGCAGTGTTTTACAAACTGCCCTCTCCTGAAGACAAACAAAAGGATGTTGTTTTCCATTAATGGTTTTTTGTCTGCTGTCTTGGTTGCAATGTAATTATGTATGGTTTGTGTATATTTGACATATATATCAAAGGCAAAGTATATCCCTCAGTGATATGAAGTGAAGAAATAGGCTTAATCCTTTATTGCTTATATGTCTCCAGCTTTGGATAGTATTTTTTGGAAATAGATCCTCACAGATTTTCAGCTCAGCTGTAATCTATACAGCTCTTTTTGTTGCCATGCCATATAATTACTTCATCTTTATATATAATGTTTTGCTGGAAATATTATTTCTGGCACTGTAATGAGCATCTTCGCTGCCTGATACGTGCTGTGAACATTATATTGTGGACTATTAGCTGGGATATGGCTGACTTGATTTTAGGATACTTAGTAGTGATTAATTGCATTTCTGAAATCTGAGCATGAGCTAAGTTGTTCCAGTACTTGTCAGCAACTGCACCAGCCCAGTCTTTCTTTTCCCAGTGTTTGTGTTGGAACCAGTTCTTGTGTTGTATTTAAATATTCAGTCCTGCAGTAGATAGCCAGGTTATATCAGTCCTCTGTAACTGGTACTACACTGAATGTACAGTCTGTGACAGGAAGATGTAACACTGTGACAACCAGTTGACTTAGTCCACCATGTTTTTTGGTGGTTTTTATTCTTCCTGGAGTTTGGCACATTCTGCATAACCTTTTCTCTCTATTTCATATTCTTAAATCACAATAAAGCAATACAAAAATTAAAGTTAAAACAGAAAGATACTGAGAGCTGAATTTGGAATAGAAAAAAAATATCCTGTTCCTTTGTTCTCTGGATATGTCAATTCAATGGACAATTGACCTAAATGTATAAAAATAGATAATCTAGCTTCCTAGCTGGCATCTGTTTTGCACTGGTACACAATGGAACAAAACCAATGCCTGCTACCAGAGAACAATCTTTTCTGGAATAATGAGGATTACAATTTAGGTAGTTACAGGAGCAGGACTAGTGTAGTTAAATGGTGCTGCCTCTGGCCAGCATTGCCTCCAGCTTTAGCACTCCATAATTTGCAAGAATCGTGATCTCTCTGCATTAATCGTGGGGCCATGGGGGTCATTGTGTGCAAGGGTATCATAGTAACTGCTGATTGCCTTATGAGCCATGCTGAAGATAAGGGAGGAAGTGTTATAAAAGCCTGCCTGGCATGCTTTACGCTGTACAGCCACCTCCCTATCGTGTTGGCAGCAGCCTGACTTTATTCCTATTGGCGGGGAAAAGAACCTGGCTTTACTTCCAGCTCAGCACCAGTGATCCCAAAAGAGGATGAAGAGAAGTAGCAGCATGATAAACAGCTCAATTTCAGCTGCTGGACAGATTTCCTAAATTAAAACTTTCTGCTGATCTCTTAGCATTAAAGAAAATATTTCCTTGGCTGTAGAAGCATTGCAAATATAAGGATCAATTGTAGTGCTCAGTAAACACTATGCAAACAGTGTCATGTAGGAGTTGATGTCATTGCCTGTGCTCAGGCGAAGCATGCATCCCATATTCCCTTGAAAGTCCTTACTCCTGTGCTAAAGAGAAAGCAGAACTCACATTTGTGTTGAGACACAATCAAATTAACAATAATTTATCATGCTAATAGTATCAGAGAGTACCTCAGATGTGACACAGGAGGCTAGAGCTTCATAAGGGCTTTGAGATCCATTTCCTAACTGGTGATTATACTGGAGTCTGACACTGCATTGCCTTCTCTCAGAGCAAAGCTCACTTGGATAGTGAAGTATGCAGCTTGCTGTTTTTTTACTGTGCTGCTGGAAGTGAGGTTTGAAATTGCAACTCAAGGATCATGTGGTTTCTGAACACTAACAGCTTTATGCTTTATGGTGGAGCTACATTCTCACAGTTGAAGATACCAAGACTGGCTTGGGTCCTCTCTCAAAGTACCCAAAGGGGTATCTTTTTCTGTTCACGTCTGGCACTGCCAGACACTACTGCCTGGGGACTGAGGGATCTCCTTGGCTTTATATTGAGTAATGAATAGTCTCTGTATTGCAGCTTGAAATGCAAGTGACACCAAAGAACAAACTTGGGCCATCTCTTCAGCCCTCAGTATCCTTGGCTCTAGCACAGCAAGTTATTTTCTTCTCTCTGTTTTGCCTTTTTTCTTTTGGTTTTTTTTCCCTATTAGTGCCAATTTTAAAAATACCCTCTAGTATTGACATCCATTGAGTCAGCTCTGCAGATTTCCTTGGATGATTGTCAGAGGTTTAAAACAAACATTTTTTCAGTCAAATCTGCCCGGGCATTCACACTGGTGGATCCTATGGTCATTGACAAGCAAAGACTTTTTAATCAATATGGAATATGGAAATTGGAATATAGGAAGTACTATTTCAGTTCTGTACTAAAACCTGGTAAATCCAGCAGATTGCTGGAATTTGGACTATCAATACTGGACTCTGTCCTTGCACTTTCTTCCTCAGGATGATGCAACTGACCTTTACAGCTCCAGGAATTCGTCACTTTCCAAGTTGAACATGCTTTACTACAAGAAGGTAGATACTACTAGATAAACTTGTCTCTGAATCAGAATTCTTCCTGCTGCTTGGAAGAGTGGTGGCGATACTGTAGTGATAGGAATCACGAACATAGATTCCTTTTCCTTCGTGTTTTAATAATTATTTTGGAACAGCATTGATGCTGCTTCCAATGAAAGCCCAGTTTAAGAATAAGTTGGCAGCAGATGCCAACTTGTTGTGGTGGTGGGTCTTTTTCTTGTCGTGTTCCAATACTAAGTTTTCCTGAATACCCTTTTTTTGGAGGTGCACACGCACACAGGGGTCATAGAGTGATTTCACATGCTCTTTGTCATTGTAGCCATATCACAGTAATCATATTCTAACCTACTCTAAGGAACACTTAAATCTAGACCTTAACCAGAAGATTCATTCACCCTTAAGCTTCTTTTTCTCTGAATGCTTCTTTGATTGCAAAGAAGTCAGAGGGGTGTCTTTCTAAGGACTTCAAGGACAGAGGACATACTGCTCTATCACTTTGCAGTTCTGTCTAGCTTTCTCCGAGCTTCTTGCTCGATATGAAAACAAAGCTTTGCCTTAATTTTCTTTCCTGTATTCCAAAGAGCTTTATGCCATCATCAAAGAAAGTTTGACTTTCCATTAACTTCCTTTAGGGTTAAGCAGATGATATTGATAGTACATCTAGGTTCACGGGATCATTCAAGTTGGAAGGGCTATCAGGAGGTCTGTAGACCCACCTCCTTCTGAAAGCAGAGTCAGCAGTGAGGTCAGACTCATCTAGCTTTCTTCATGAAGGTCAGGTCTTTCAAGAGCAGAGTCTTCTTCGCAAGGCAATAATCAAGATGTGTTTTAAATAGATGAGTGAGCGTTCTATCCCTGGCCTGTAGCCTCAGCTCTGTGTCTGATGCTGTTGCTGGTATGCATTCATGACTGTGGAGCTCACAAGAGGCTACACTGATGTTGGCATAATTTAGCCTGTTAGGTGTCTTTATGGTCATTTGTCAGCTGAAGTATCCAAAGAAATTTCCATTCCAAGATTTTCAGAATTAGAAATGGTGACTGTATCAAGGCCTACTTTAAGAACACAGGCATAGAGGTCTTGTTTGTCTTGGGGATATGTCACTGTGTATTAGGGACAAATTGCTGTGTATTAGTGGGGACACTGGGAATCTCTTCTATTTCTCACAGGTGACAGTTCACCATCTGCAGCTCTGTCTGTTCTTCTCCAAAACCCATGCCATGGCAGCCGTAACAGAGGTGATGCTGTGCTTGTTAGAGCAGTCTTTAATTGCTGTAAGCATGAGGAGCACTCAGGCTGCCTCCAGGGAATTCAACCTTATGTGAATGATGATTCTTGGACAACTCCAGTCTGCAAAGATAAATAAGGACTAGTGTAGTCAAAAGCTCAGAGGTAATGTGCTGATTATAGTATGCTTTTGAGACTTGCAGTCGGCAAAAACATGCAGAAACGAACATTGGTTGGTTGACTTTACTTATGCCTGTGGCCTGGACTGCTGTAGGACTGGGATTTTATGGGTGAGAAGAATCTGGAATGGCAACACTCTGCTTTATGTATTTAGCATTACAGCATATGAGGTGAGAGCACACCTTCTCTGCAAATTGAGAAAATGCAAAAGGTGTTCCAAGTTGAGTGAAAAACAGAATAAATACTGCATGAGGATATGCACCTTTGGCTCTGCATTCCCTGAGAGCTCCAGTTATTGGCAAGTAGCTTCTGTCCTGTTCTTGTGAATGCAGCCAAACAGCTGAGAGATGCTAATGCTCGGGTGACTCACATCTCCAGTCAGAGCAGACGCGCCAGTAGCAAAGGGCTGCCTTCTGCTTTAGGAACAGGTCAGTGCTCTCTGGGAAAGCAGGTCTTTTATTGTGTAAGCTGTATCTTCACTTGCTCAGCTCACCTATGAAGTTTTGTCAGCAGGTTCTTTCTACTGTAGACAAGTTTAAAGACGTTTGTAATTTTAAATAGTTGTTTAAATGCTTTCCAACTGGAATGTGTCTTCACATTAATCTATATTTGATTGTCTATGGAATCTATAGAAACAAACTAGATAGTCCCCATTTAAAAGAAAGAAAGGAAAAAGCAAATCCATTACAAAGCCTCCTGGCTAATTGGCCGTGGGAAACATGACTAAATTTTGGTGAAGGTGGTGAGGTTTATTGTATTGCTAAAGTAAATGTCACTTAGAGGTTGCTTTGACCTGCTTGCTATTAAATTTTACAAAAGCCTTCTTTTTACCTTGCATGGTGTAGGTATATCTGTGAACAAATTCTCTTTGAGAGTTACTGTAAAAGGTAAAACACAAATGAAATAAAACCAAAGAAGGACCATACAAATTATGATTTCAGCACCTACAAAAATACAAAGTGTGTGACTCTTCACCTCATTTCAGATCTTGCCCTTCTTTCAATTTCTGTACTCTGAACTGCATAGGGTGTTAACTTCAGAGATTGGATTTGTCTGTTTCTTACCTTCATATTTTCAATTAAAAAAAAAGATTCCTCACTCTACAATGGATTTCTGTCATGTGAAGAGTACTTTCATATTTGTAAGAAGTTGGGGTTTTTTTTCCATTACTACTTTTCTGGGTTTACTAGTAATGGAAACTAAATTAAATTTACCTTGACCTGGTGCAATGCAGAGGGAGTGGCTGTGAACCAAAGTTTGGGAGACCTCATGCTCCATTGCACCTATCCCCATCAATGACTGTTAAATCATGGTAGAACATGTTTAAACAAAATAAAAAGTATTAAATTAGAAAAATGTAGTAAGACCAATAGTATATGTAGGAACTCAAAACTCGAAGAAAGCAGAGGTCTTATCTTTTGTGTGATGTAAGTATTCAGCCTGTATTTTAGTACAGTGTAGCTGTTGCACTTTAAATTCACACTGGCTTATTGCACACAAGCCCTGGGTCTCAGCTGCAGATATTGCAGAGATTAATCTTATTAATGGAACTGCTAATTGGTGTTTGACTTCTAATTATAGTAACAATAGGCCATAACAATCAATCCTCACCTTTACTGGGGCACATTAGGACTCTTTATCATAAAAATGATTTCCTTTGGGACTTACTGTTCTTATTTCTATCTTCTGGAAGGCTGGCTTTCAGCAAAGGTACAGTATCCCAACTAGAAAGTACTTTGGAAGCTTAGCTAATTAACTGGTAGAGAAAATGCATGGTCCTAAAATATTCAATATCTAAGTACATTAAGAAGTACAGTGCTCTTGACAAAATTGTTTGAAAGATAATGGGAAAAGTATGTCAAAATATGAGCAGTGATGTCTTTTATAATCTCAAGAAATATGTAATTTTGTCTCCCAGTCCTTGGTAGCTTTTCCATAGCTCTTAGTGAGAGGAAATCCAAGCAGTTATTCTCAATTATTCCATTTAGTTTTTTTCTCTCCAGGATAAATCCTGTGAGATTCATCATCTCATTTACAAGATGAGTCTCAGGAGATAAAAAGCACATACAAGTTGATTACGTATTCCTATTGATCATCTTCCATCCACAACAATAAAAATCAACTCCAAATACAAATCTAACAATATTACTAATTCATTACAAACAGTACTTTTCTTCATTAACTTTTATTGTTTTCAGCATACTTAGCATGTGCAAATACAGCAATTATATGTTGAACAAGAAAAGGTCTTCTCCTTACATTGTAGGATAAATAAAAAGGCTCTGCATTAAAGCGGATCAAAGCCTGTTCAGAGATATAGTTCAACTCTTTTTCAAAATAAGTCTTTATAGCTCTAGATAGCTCAGCAAGGTAAACTCAGCATGTACATCACTAAGTGTGTTTGGTTTCCATTTTAAAAATGAAGTAATTTTCAGTATCAGAGAAAGCATGGTAGGGATGGCTTACCTTGGAAAAACTGTAATGGCACCCCTGTCTGTCTATCCAGCCCTCCCTTTTCTTGGAGCTTCTTCCTCCCACTGCTTGTGAAGTGAGAACTGGACTGCCACGATGTGCAGCATAGCATACAAAACCAGAGCAGCACTGGTGGAATTCTGCAGTGGGTCAGGAGCAGCTGTGGGAGCAGCAAAGCCCTGCTTTCACCCCAGTGGGAGCTTTTCAAAGACAGGCCAGGTGACATGTGGGTAACAGGGCCTGGCACAGCCTTCCTGGGACATGGCATGGCTACACACCAGAGCACTTCAACAGAACTGTGTTTGCTGTAAAACCTTTCCCTTGAAACAATTTTTTACTTGAGAACTTTCACATTTCCTTTACAAAAAATACAATAGTATTTGTGAAGAGAAATTTCCAACCATCACCTAAGTACAATCCAGTGCTGTGATGGAAGCACACAACAGCTTTGGGGACTGCTTATCCATCAGAACTATGACATCAATGTGACCAATTGCTTCACTCCAAATTCTTAAATAACTGTATCTATATAATTTATTTGTCTTACAGTCCCAAAATATTTCCCTTGCTTTTCTACCTGCTGAAGTACCACCAATCATCTTTCTGTCCTATTAACATCTCCCTTGACAAATTTTACAATGCAGTTATCCAGTTTCAATACAAATCTCTGCAATTCTTGGAAAATTGCAGCTATATGTAGTTAAGTATTGCAAGGCATACTGCACCAATTAATTTATTTTCTTAGTACGATTCGGTCATATAACGTAACTGAATATATTACAACATTTTTCATCTGCTGGGGTGGAGTTGAGAACTCCATGAGCATATGTATATGAAAATATGAGACTGTGTAAAGATTATGCAATGTTCTTTCTCTTCCACTTGTGATAATGGCAAGTTCTGGACCCTAACCACATTAAGTGAATGAGTATTTCTTGTGGCTTCATTGGTATCTGGCCTTTAACCTTTAGTAGATTTTTTTTTTTTTAGTTGATGTGCAATTTGCTCTGAGATGCTTCTAGAGCAAACAATAATAAAAAAGAAAAGCAGCAATAATATCCTGGTGGTGTAGACAGGGCACTGTGTTCCTGAACAGCAAAACTTGGTTATTTTTAATATATTCCAGTATAAAGGTGAGTGTATGAGTACATAGATAAGAGTGATCGATGATTTGAAAAGAGGAATAAGGAGCTGAAGAACTAGGAGTAAAGATTTCAAGAATATGAATGCAATATAGTATTCTCACTGTGTTGTATTTGAGAAGGTGCTTATGCAGTCAAAAGAGAAATCAGAAAGACTATGGGTTTTTTTATAGGGTTTGCAGCAATTCAAAACTTATGATCAACAGTGCCAGCATGATTGGTACATGTGAGATTTTGTGAGCTTGATTGCCCGGTGCCTGAAGTCCATTTAAGTATTTGGAATTGCAGTTTTTAATTTTTCCAAAGACTTGGCCCAATTTATGTACATTTTTGTGAAAAAAAGAAGATTCAGCCAAATAAATTATGCATCTATTATTGCCAGAAAGGGAAGAAACACAAACAAATTCTATTTTATACTATATAGTATTACTGATTCCGTTCTCATAATTGCTATGTTTCACCTAGACACTGCTGCACGGAAAGCTTGCTTCAGTCTCTTATAGCTGAAATTTCATTCTGGCTTTTGATATCCATACAGCAAAACCAGTGCCAGAAGTCCAGCTACATTCATAGCTGTTCCAGTCGACAAATTAAATTTTAGCAAAGCTCCAGTATTAGCTGCAGTCAGGAAAGGATCCTATTTTGTGGACTCTGGTAGGAATTCTTTCCAACAAAATAAAGTTTGTTCTTGAAGGTGGCTTGTTAGCGTATAGCTGTCTCTCCATCGGCACTTGCTTGGGGTTAATGTTGCTTGAATTGGTTGATGTCATTTTATCCCTTCTTAAAGTGTGTAAATTGAATCATTCTGGGATGAAAGAACCGAAAAATGAAAGCATGAAATTTTCAGATACCTTATATTTTAGAAAGGTAAAATTAGATGGAAATTGTGCCAATGATTTAATTGTAAGTCATTTTTCAATCAAAGGACACATTTTTCTCAATATCACACCGTATGCCATTTGCATAAAGTATATACGAATAATAATGACAAAACTTTGCAGACCTCAACAGCACCAAATGCTTGTTACTATGCTGGTATGGTCCCAGAAGCAGCAGTCGTTGCCTTGCTCCAAAAGGTTTATTATCCTCTCCCTGCTGGCGATTCTGTCAACACACCTGGTGTAAGGAGCAAGGTCTCTGAGAAGTCTGCTGTCTCCCTTTAGCTATTAGTCTCTTTCCTTGTACATGGCAGGCAATACCCATCTGCTGCATACTTCTGCTTTGTGAAAAGCAAAAGTATTCCTATAAAAAACCATTTTAATGTATGGTATTAATGTCCCTATCCAATTCTGAAATTGAAGGTTCAGGAGGGGAGAGGAGAGCACATGTGATAACCATACTTTAAATTGCTGATTAACAGAAATGTAGTTACAGCTGTTCAGAATACAACAGGTTTACTTCATAGTATGAGCTATCTGTGGTTGTGCAACCAGTATGTTTGGATTTTTTTATCCCCTCTGTATCTTGGATATTTATAGGTATTTTAGAATTCACAGTAATTCTTATATAAGCATGATTAAAAAAATATATATATAGTTATAAAATAAACCCCAATCCTATCTGGTACACTGTATTCTGGTGATTCACATTTTATTTTTTAATGCCTTTTTCTTGCACAGTTAGACATATGAACAATCTTTTCTCTTAACAGGACTGCTCATTTATCAAGTGTTCATTCTTCATGGCATAAAAAAGGTTACCTTCTTTTTGCTCTCACATAAAAAGGTTCCATGTATTTCAGGTGTCATTAGTACTAGAGATTTAATGTCAAGGTTAGTGCACCTTATCTTTCAGCTACATTGAATACAATTACAGACAAACTCTTCAGAGAGATTTCAGAGAAAAACTGGAAGTAATAAGTCAAGCTGGCAGTCTCAGAATAGCTGACAGTGCACAGGAATGGGAGCTTCTGTTAACAATGGTTCCAACTGTCTCCCATAGTCATTGCAAATAAAATTATAGGCATGCTTCAGTCTTGCAGGGCTGAGAAACAACTTATAAAATGTAGGAAAAATTATGTTCATAAAATTAATTGTTAGTAGCCTATTTCTTGCACTTACCTTTTATTTCCCTTCATATCTTTTTAGCTGGTTGTAGTGCAGGTATTTAAATATTTTGACTAAATAAACCACAGAGTAGTTGAAACTGTTTTTAAACCATGATGTGAAATTTCTTATGGAATAGATGCATGAGATGTAGTTGGAGGATGCATGTTATTGAGGGGCTATAGAGCAAATATGGGTAATCCTGGATGGATGGGCACCCTGGGTGTTGCCCACAAGCAGTCTGACTGATACATGCTGCTGTCATATGGGAAGGAATGTTGGTCATTTCCATAATAAAATATGTGATTTTCTCCATCATCATGTTCCTTTTGATTTCTGCTTTGGTGATAGCAAGGTCATCCAGTCTACAAATGAATGCTTTGGTTCATACTTCATCTTTTGAGGGTTTTGGTCAACATATGTTATTTAGTTCTGAGTCTTACTGTCTATCTTTGCATTGTGTATCCCACCATCACATTTTCTCAAAACCATGCTACAGCAGCTGTTGCCAAAGCTTTTGATCACCTCATATCTTGCCATTTCTTGACTCTTGTTTCCAATACCTAAAACTTGCTCACTTCAGTAAGACAAAAGGAAGGCCTTAATGCTAACTCCATTGTAAACTCTTTTCTTGGCTTGCTCTTCTTTCACCCCATCAGTTTTAAATGTCTTATTTTTATCTTTGACTATTAGAAATATAATACATTTGTTTTAAGGAAACAGCTTGCAGTTGTGCAGAGGTGGGCTTTCTTGTGAGCATTTTTTTTTATTGGCTGCTGGTGTTCATTTTTAAATTAACATTGCAGAATTTAAACTTAGTCAGAATTGTCTAGAAACTCAGCATGGAAATAACTATAAAACTTCTGTATGATGTTTTTTATGTTCTGTTTAGACCTTTAAATTAGCCTGATGCCCTTTGGGTTGTATAATGAATCAGGGCTTGCATTTGTTTCACATTGCACAGGTTTAATATTTGCTTCATATTTGCTTGGTGTCTCCCTGCAGAAGTGCTACCTTGTTAGGGTAAGTGGTTTTGTCAGTAATAAAATGAGTTGTACAAAGGGCATGTGGTAGGATGACCTTTTTGCAAAATATTGTTGTTAACTAAATGCTGTAAACAGTTTTTTTTTACCAGAGTACCTGTTCAGTTGTCATAAGACAGGCATTGCCTGGAATTAATGGAATTCTTTTTAATTTTGTAAACATTTTTTCTAAGACCCTATTAAATAAAATTTGCTTTTTGTCTTCCAAACAATTTCAAAACACAGATAAAATTTGTTTGTCAGTTTAACTAGGAAATTTTGTTGTGGATTGTTAGACTGGAGATGTGCCATTAACACTGGTTTATGTTATTTAGCCACTGGCTAAGTGTTCACTGAGGGTGCAAGAAGTCCATGTTTGGTTTTCTGGAGAAATTGTAAGGATGCAAATGCACTCCTCTGTCTGAATTTTCAGCAAACGTCTCTAAACACAGGGATATAGGACATCTAGGTCAGGAATGCCTGAGTTTGTAATGTTTCCCTCCTGGTACCTTACTTAGCGGAGCAGGATCTGGAGTCCAGGTGTCCCACCTTTCTCTCCCATAATCTCCTGCATGCTGGTATTTTTCACTCTTTTACCATCTGGCTGAATGAATAATTCAAGGTTTTGTGTAGTGGCAGAATAACTCGGCAGGAGTGGCCGAGGAAGGAGGTGTGAGGATGCCCTGGCCTTGAGAGCTGGGTGGCTGCCTGATGGGAGACCCCGATTTTCGAGTGATGCACCGCATGCTTCACAAGAGGGGCTTGGACTGGAAAGACAATTCTCTGCAGTCGGGTTGTCAGGTGGCATGTCCAGTATTTAAGTTCTTCCTCTCTTTCACAGTTTTGTGACTTCCAAATGCTGGCTGTCACTTGGAGTTTGGGGGACATTGGCATGTTTTTAAGCGATAAACATATCGTTGCTTGTGCTGACAAATTTTCACTTTTGCCTCATTACATCTTTGCACCCCCATACCATCTATAAACAGAAAAAGGCAGGAAAATAAATGTCTCCAACAGTAATTTTCTAACTGGAAGTCAACATATGCAGCTGACTGGAAAGGTATTTTAAATCATCTTTTAGGTGTTTTCTCAGAGATGACACTCCAGTTATTTGAGACAACTGCTTTTTCCACCTGCTGTGAAGGATGAGTGGCCTTTTGGACACTTAAATATTTCTGTGCTGTTAAAGCAGCAGATTGAAAAGCAGATGAGAAAGTTCAAAGCCAAGGCTGAAAGTTCAGTTTCAACTTTTAGTTTTCTGACTTTTGTCACTTTGTGTCACAACCTAACTGTTGTTTTCACTTAAAGTTATTAATTAAGAAATACCAAGTTTACCCATTTAAAATCGGTTATCTTTCTTCACAGCAAATGAAAGTGAATTTCATTCCTTTTAGTTAGATAATAATTGAGAGAATAATAGATTCCAGAGACCTTTGATCTGCCATTACTGTAAAATAAAAATATAACTTAATTTTTTTTTTCTCCCACTGACCGTAATGATTTTAACCTTGTGTACTAATTTGAATGGGCTTGTGGGGGCAGAGTCTTAAATGAGACACAAATGAAGGAAAAATTGCTAATGCTGCCACTGTATATCTAATGAGCACTGTGTAATAAACCATAACCTCTTCAACATTTCTGTGGAAAATGGTGTGATTATTTTGGATGGCTGGCCCTCTGTGTACGGCTCATTACCATCTGGCATAATGTGTATTGATATAGCCTGTAATTGTCAACTCTTATTTGACATGCTGCCTTTAATAAATGTGACTTGCATGGCTAGAACCTCCTAATGGTTATATGGAAAATTGTAATTAAATAAAATATGTATACTTATGTAAAATACACACCCTTATATCCATAAAATAATTTTGTGGAAGGTCTCTGTTTTTCTTTATCTCCTGTTCTTAGTGGGAATATTTGTATGTATTCCCAGGTTAGTAATGCATTACCAGTGTGGATACCTAAATATGTGAAGACAGACATGAATCTTGAATGTAGGTTGTTTCCTCTTGGAGAACTTGCTTCAAATACAGTTTGAAATATTTATTTTCTGTGCACTATAAGACAGAATTAACATACCTGCCATGATAGAGCGGGTTCCCTGCCTGATGGTGGCTTTGTGTGCTCCTGCACTGGGAATGGGAGATAACTCTCATGGGCCAAATGGCTCTGGTTTTGGTGTTTCTCCTGAAGAAGGTGGCTGAAATAAATGCATTTGTAAATCTCAGTGCTGAAAGTATTTATACCTCCTTAAAGGAAAATGCGCTTCTGGCCAATTCTAAGTTTTCAGATAGAGGGACCAACATAAGCTGCTAAATGTAGTCGTCTTCTGTTTATTATCTGAAAAGTTTCCTTTCCTTGCCTTTACTGTTCATTCATATATAAATAACTGAGAGATATCATTCTGGCAGTCAAATGGGCTGTCTTACAAAACATAGGATTTCCACATCTTTCATCAGTTTTAATATTTGTGCAATGGGTTTTCATCAGGTGTTACCTTCAATGTCACTGTTGAAGAAGAGTCCATTGTTGTTCTTTGTAAGAGATTTTGGAAAGTGCCTTCCCTTTATTCTTTTTGGATTTCCTTAGGTTCAGACTACTGGATCTTATTTTGTTTGCTTGATAATCAGCATATTCTATTGACTTTGTTTTCTGTGGTATAGATGCTTAAACCTTCTTTAAATATCTGTGACCAAATCTACTGATTTAATATCAGCCTTCTCCATGCATGAAATAGTTTTTGTTCCTCACTTCATCTATTTTCTTTGCTTTGATTGTTAGGACAAAAATGTTGGGGAGAGTCATACTTTCTCAAATTCTTCTTGACTGAAGTTTTCAAGTGATAATTTTTACTGGTATCAGAAACTCAGGGTTAACAGAAACACTACTTTTGCTTATATACTTCCCTTAAATCATCTATGGATCCTACTGGTCTATCTGACTGCAGTCACATTCTGTATCTTAGCTGATTGTCTCGAATGGCCTGTTCCTTTACCCTCCTTCCACCCTTTTCCAAGCTTTGGGTGCTTTCTTCTTGAAAGACTCTCTAGTCCTGCATATCTGTGGTCTGCATTGAGATATTTTGATTCATCTTTTTTATTTTTTTTTTTTTGCATTGCATATTTTAACTTGAGTAAAGCATATTGAACCAGCTCAGTTGAATCTGTATTGAGGATGATTCACTCTCTTTGCTGTTTATTAGCTGTGTCATTCCTTTTCTGTTGCCTTGTCTCCTGAGTGTAAGTTCTCTGGACGTGCTAACTGTAAAATCTTACCTACTGCTGCTGTTCATGACCAATATTCACTTCTGGGCTAAGAGATATAAATCCTCTCCATCTCTGCATTTTCTCATCCAGCCCTTTACCAATTTTCTTCCTTGACTAGTTTCTCTGGTTTGTGTTTGTTCCTATCAGTTTTTCAGTTTGTCTGAGCTACATAGGGAAGGAATTATAGCTGATTCAGCTTTGTCTAAACCAAAATTTTTTTGGTTTTTGTTTTAGTTTTTAATCAGCTTAGTCTTTTTAATTGGGGATTTGTGGCTCTTTGGTCACATAGCGAAATATTCCTACAGAGTTTCCAAAAAGTATTCACATTTTTCTTTTTAATATATTTAACTGATTCAGCTTGTTTTATCATTGAAAATATTGCTCATGTATAATATATGCCTGTGAATATTATCTGTCGTATTTATAAAAAATGTTTGTATGCTGGTTTAGATTATATTGTTTTCATATAACACATGTATTGAACTCACATTCACTTGTACCTAGATTTTTCTGATATGAGGTCTTTGTAGCAAATTGAATCTTTAATAGAGAGAATTCAGGTTAAATGGAAAATTTCTTGAGATAGCAAAATTCCTTTCAGAAATTCAACCTAGTGTCACTACATTGTCAATATACCTATGTATTGCCAGTATACATTATTGCATGAGCATACTAACACTGAATATCTGCATCATTATTTACAAAATGAGAGAAGTGGGTCTTTGAAGAAGTAAAAATCAGCTCGTGCTATTACTTGATTGTAGACTACTTAATGTAGTCTACATAGCTGTTCATATAGTCTATAGCAGATACCAACTGGAATTTCAACCTGCCTTTTATTAGAAGTTTAAATCTTGATAATTGCTTTATAAAAACACAATATTGCATTTGATAGCTTTACTTCATTTTGGAAATGTGAATCTTCCCATAGGGATAATCACTGATTTAAAAATGTGATTATGATACGTGATTTTATAAGTTTGACAATATGCTTATAAATTAGTAGCTCTAAATTTTATTATTGATTTTTGGCATCAATGTTCAAGTAATTCAAGAAGTCTTTTTCCAGATAACTTACTAATTTTTTCATTCTATCTTTAGGTGAATTCTCATGGCTTTTCCTTTGGTTTGATCAGTTAGGTTAAGCTAGCCATCCTTCCTTTAAAAAATAAAAAAGCCGTAAATCCTAAGCTGTAAAGCTATTTTTTTTAACAATACTTACGTAAGTACTGGCTCATGTCTCGAGTCTTTTTCTTCTCTAGCAGTGTAGGAAGGATCCCTGAGAACAGGAAAAGTAATTGATATCTCCCTTTTTAACAATTTCTACTGCTTATGAAATCTATAATAACTGAAATAAGATCCAAAGCTATTTAAGTTTCACATGGCCTGCCGTGTGAAAAACATTCCTAGGCCTGCCACCACATCTCACTGTTCTTTTAATACCTGTCCCTTGCAGAATGTCCTTTGTATCCTTCTTGCTAATGAAGTCCCAACATGACAAGATTTGTCTGTACAGCAAGTGTGTCTGGATTCTCACCCATGTCAGCCCAGCCCGCCTGCTCCTCATGGTTCACACAGCTGCATTGTCACTGGTTTCTGGATCTTACAATAGCTAGGTACTTCTTACTGAGCAGATTTCCTCTTGGTATTCCCTTCTTTATTGGTCCCAGCCTACGTGCCTCCCTCTGGGAACTGGAAAATACCAGTTTGACTTAGTGATTCTGGTGGTATTTTCCTTTTGGCTTTTCAAAGTAACACTTTTTCCTTTTAAACTGAGCTTGAAGTAGTGATCTTTACCAGGTCTTTGTCTAGATTCTCTCACCTATTCTCCATAACTGATGCTTTTGTTTCCAGGCTGGGATTATTTTTCTTTTAGGCTATGTGACTTGAAAGGAGAGTTGCTGTGATGAGGCCACCCAACCCAAGGACAATGTGCTATAGGTTGTGATCACTGTTCTTTGGCCACTGATGCTGATGGTAGGGGTAAGCCAGACACAAGTTCAGCAGCTAGGGCTTTGTTTTGCTGGGCATGATGGGGCAAGTGTGGATTCTTGCAGTCTGGTATGGGTAGCTGGCTCCCAGGTTGGAGAGCTCCTGGCTACACTGGTGACACAGTGGTGGCCGTGTTGGCACATCAGTGGCACTAGTCAGAAGCTGATACAAGTTAGTTCACTTGCGTGTTGCTGTCTGGAGTACAAAGTGGGAGTTGGTTTTTCTGTGGTAGCCCTAATAATGAAGCCAAGACCTGCGCAAAACCCTTCTTCAAAATTCCTGCACCAAGGAAGGGAACAGGACCCTGACGTCCAGTCAGGCTTTTCACTCTCTTTTTCACTCTACATTGCTTAGGGAAACTGGCTTGCTAAGTGAATGTCTGCCCATTAAAAGTCAGAAAACATTTTCAAATCCTATAATGGGCTGAGGGAAGATCTTACTAAGACAAGTTATGGAAAAAAACCTAAGCTATAATCAGTGGTGGGGGTGACACAGAGTGAAAATGTAAGATCTTTTCAAAAATAAATTAAGAAAAATACATGAAGGAGCATTGGTAGAAATTTTACTTCAAAAACTTTGTGATACTAGGAAGGGAAGGAGATGAAAGTGGTGGGATATGTAGCCAGTTTAAAAATAAAGTGATTGTTAGGAATGCAATTAAACAGCATACTCAACAAACTTCAGACCTGATGTCTTCAACTGATTTATTCCTTTAGGTGGAAGACACTCCTACATCTTAAGACCAAGACAGAAGGAACTGCAGAAGTCTTGGTCTCTGACCTTGTTAAAGGATAGGAGTTGGTAGATGTTTTCTGCTGGTTAACAGATACATGAGTCATGGTAATGCAGTGAATATTTGGTGGTCTGCTCAAGTCTGCTCCTTTACCCTGAAAATTTTCTGTTAGTGAAATCACAGCATCTGCCATACATGTTGACTGGCCTAAACACCTGCCCCCTGCCATTTAATTTCTTATAAAAGAGACCATACACAGAAGATGGGAATGAGACTTTCCATCACTATGATGCTATTTGTTACTCACTATGCATTGCTCTTCTAATCATGGTTTATTAACCATGGCATTGACTTTGACAGGTGAATGGGAAAAAGAACTGTAAAAATCACTGCCCTTTCTTGCTGTGTAACTGAGTGAACTGTCTTGGTGCAGCACCAGCTAGTACCCAGAGCATACAGGATCAACATGAATGTAGTTTAAGCACCTTCTTGTCTTCATAGAACTTTTCTTTCTGTTCACAAAAAATATAAAATCAGATACTAAGTGCTGCCCAAATATATAGTCAGTACCTGAAATAATTACTTTAATTCTTTAGTTAATACTTTTTCATATGTAATTTTCCATTAAAGACACTATTTCTTTTTATTTCAAATTCATAGGTGTGTGTATGTAAAGATTATTATAGTTGTCACTGAAATGGAATGGATGCTGATACTTTTTAAAATTTTTTTAAAGTCCTGAATGTAAGGCTTTTCATCCAAATCAATCCTTCTTGTATTGAAGGGAAACTATTGAATTGACAATCACAAAGAAAATGTTCAAATCTTGGGTGTGTACTGTTAGTCACTTTAATTCAAAGCTTCAATGATAAGAGTTCTTAAAGAATTTTTGATCTATCAGTTTCATTATCTTTGTTCATTGTAGTTGCCTCAAAAATTTTCAAATATGGTTTTTAGTGGCTAATTTAAGTCTTTGGCCCATTTCTGTGAGATATTATGTCTAAAAATGACGTTTTAAATTATTAAATATTTCTTTGCGTAGCCTGTCATCCCTTGAGAAGCCCGGTATAGTTCTGATGGTTAGCTGATAATGAAAGATGTATTAACTCAAGTTCAATACAACTGTACTATTTAATATGTCTCTTTTATCATATGTTTTACAGAATCCTATTATTTCTTTTTAGGGTAGGACTTGATATTAGGAACATTGGCAGGGAATTCTTCCTTCAGAGGTGAAAGGCGTGGAAGTGTGTTAGCATTTGGTGATAAAGCTTTCCTGATTCTTAGCACGTTTCCATTTAGGAACTTTGTGTGTTTAGAAATGTTGCCTTTTCTTGGTACTACCTTGTACCAAGGTAAGTACAGGTAATTCTTGGGGCAGCCACTTCTTTTTTTTGTGACTGTGGGCTCCACAGTGAAAACAAGATGGAGGCAGTCAGAGTTTGTCATCCCATTGCCCTCTTTCTAAGTATTGCTAAAGCATTAATTTTTTGTATGTTGGGATTGGCTACTTTCAAATATGAAATTATTTAATCACTGAATTGTATTCAGATGGAGAAAGCTATGTATAATATTTCTTCAGCCATTTAGCAGCAACTTCATAACAGCAGTGATTATTTGTTGGATACTGGTCTTTACAAAGTCATGTCAAGGATCCTCCTGTATCTGCGGCATTGTGCACTTGTTATTGTGCCTGGGTATTGTAGGGATTATCACAAAAAGCGTTAAAAAATGCATTGGCTGGGATTTCTGCAATAGCATTGATTCTTGTATTTTTAATCTGCTCTGGAGAGAGAGTGGAAGAGCAGTATGTAAGATCAGAATTAGACATAGATTATCTGCCTAATATGATTCTTGTTAGCACAAATAATGTGAATACTATTTGAAGAACAAACGGATTGTAGAAAAAGAAATGAAAACATCCAGATCCTGAGCATGTGGAAAGCAAGACACTGATGTATTTGTGTAACCTTTTCATGAAGAGCGATGCTGAAGTCAAAGAGGGGATTTTGATTTCCTTCATTAAGAGCTTATTAAATGAAGAAATAGGACAGTCGTTGTTTTGCTTCAATGGTTGGGGGTCACAGAGGCGGGCCTGGTCTCCTCAGGATATTAATGCCTGCTTTCAGCTGGGGGAAATGAGCCGTCGCCTGAGTTAGCTGCAGCTTTATGTGCTCGTCACTAGGGATCCCCATATGTCCTGGGATCTGCGGCAGTCGGAAATGGCAGAGCTCGGCAGCGGGGAGCAGAGGGCTCTCATTGCTATTCATAACAGGTAGCTCGGCTCAATCTGCCCAGAGCAAGTCTGTTTAATGTTGATCAGCTGTCCATCTGATAAACCGAATTGATACGGACATTTCCTCCAAGGGCTGCCCTGACAATGACAGCAGGAGCATCGGGATGTCTTGTTAGTCTTTTTCTCCGAGCTTGAAAATTTATTAACCCTTTGTTAGAGCCGAGCCAAGCGCGATTACAGTACTGCGTCTGGGTTGTGTGAGTTTCTCCCTCACGTCTTTGAAAAGCAGCCTCAACCTTCAGATTTATTATCTACGTGGAGAATGACTGTTTGGTTTTTGAATTGACTTTGCCTACATGGAGCCAACAATTTGTGAATTATAAAGGCAGCTTTTAAAACAGCTTTGGTTTTTTGTGCATGGCAAAATACATGGGGAACCTCTGTTTATCCTCTCCCTCCAGCTCCTCTGCCTTTTGTGTGCTGCCCAGGTCATTTGACCGTCCCATCTCTTCTCTCTGGCTAATTGGCACCCACCACTGCCCTGAAACAATTGCTGCTGGGACTGTTCACAGGTCCCATATATTTGGGGCAGAAGGTTACTTTAGATTAACATGGTTTGGAGCAGCTGGAACACATGTGCACTGTCCAGAGGAAACAGGATTAATTTGCTCAGCACTGTGCTAGTACTGAGGCAGAATCTAACCTGAGCATGTACCAGGAGGTATCTTTGTACATGAAGGTATGGATCAGTTTGGTTACTCAATGAATCAGTGCTTGGCCACTTCTCAGTAAGCACAGAGAACATAACACGCCTTTATAATGTGTTGTAATTAATTAGAACTTTAAGGCCTTTAGTCATCTGTCTCGTTGAGGGTATGGATTGCATTTTGCTCATATGTGAAATCTCCATGGCAGAAAGGGAACTGCTTGAGTCAGAGAAGATGTGAATGTACTGAAGATTTTGTAAGAATGAGTCCTGTATGTATCTAGCATTAAAAGGATGCTTCAGTGCATTGCTCTGTTTCCCCCTCCCCTTGCTCAGTTATTATGTCTGTTCAACACCCCATTGTCATTCTGAGCTAAGGTGACATCTCTGGGCTTCTTAGAGTGACAGTAACTGTTGAGAGCTACAGGGTTGAATTGTGGGAGGACAAGGGGAGGAGAGGGCTGTACTAAGGACTCTTTTCTTGCCTTTTCCAAAAAATTAAAATAGAGAGCAAGCCTCTATGGAATAACCTCTGTGGTAAGCCTTTCATAAGGATTTGTAACCCCTAAACCCAGAATGTATCACGCTATGTGTTGGAGTAAGAAGTGTTTTTTAAACCTATCCAATAAAATTGGCCCCTTTGCTAGACAGTCACCTTTGCTGCTTCTGACTAAAACCACCAGTGAAATACCATAAGTACACAGTTCTAAAACCTTCAACTGTTTTTCCTCTCCTGCCTGAACCCATCCCCTTTGGTAGTATTAAACTGCAAGGTATTCTGTTATTAATTTAACTCTAATTTGAGCAGTCATTGACTGCAGCATTCTTACATTGTTTGGATTGGCTTGCTCAGGACTCCCCTGCTGATACGTCCTTTGTTTCTTTCCATCATTACTTTCTGCTTGGCATTTTCTTCATGTCAGTGTCCCTCAAGCTTTTGGTAGACAAAACAGAAAAAAGAAAGAGTGGTGAGGACTATATTGATTATTTTGCTTTATTTTGTGAAAGAATTCAAACAAAGGGCAGCATTCTCCCAAGTGGAGCCTGTAGTACCTGTGCTTTGCCTGAAAATACTTAGTGACATTCTCTGTGTTTAACACCTCCTGGCTGTGGCTTCTAGAAGTACATAGAAAAGCTACATGATAATTAATAAAAAACCTGTTTAGCACATGTGGTTGTTTGTTTATTTTCACTAAGAATCTCTGTTCTATTCATAGCATCAAACATAATTGTGCTTTTTTTTTCTTTCAGTCAAAGAAGTCTGGCTGAGATTACGGAGCTGATCCATACTGCCTTTCTGGTGCACCGTGGCATAGTAAACATTGGTGAGCTCAAGTCCTGCGATGGCCCACTGAAGGATATGCGGTTTGGGAATAAAATGGCTGTTTTGAGTGGAGATTTTCTTCTAGCAAATGCTTGCACCAGCCTTGCACAGTTGCAGAATACCAAGGTAAAAAAGAAAAATTCCTCTTCTGCCAAATCAAGTAAATATTTAGCAAGTATTTTGAAAGAAAGATCCCCTAAAAAATCAGCATTTATGTATGTATATACGGAGCATCATTTAAAAATCAGCATGCCTACCATTATAGCTGTACATTTGACAGGCTGCTGCTGCTGCTGTGAACGGGTTTAACAGTCTCCTGTGGAATTACTGTGATGATACCTTTAGTGTACATTCTGAAGCACTGAAGTGATGGATGGGTGGTCAGTTTGGTGAATTTAAGGTATATGCAGTGGCATCTTCATGACATGTCAGGCTATAACACCTCTGGTAAACTCCCAGCTGAAGATATGTTTAATTTGTTATTTTCTTTTACTTTGTGCTTTATGAGAGGTTTTCTGTCTTAGATAATTTGGGGAGCAAAAGGCTTTACTGCTTTGTCTCAGATGACTTTTTGCTTTTAATATTGTTAGGGATTTGGATGCGCCTGAATATTGGATTGCCCACTAATGTGGATGTACTGGCTTCTAAAGGACACCTGCAATCCAACTGCTTAGCCAAACTTTACAGGGAGATGTTTTTGATGAGAAACAAGTTGTGTATTATCTTAGAAAATGAGACTGATGGAGACATTGAGATCCTCTCTCTAGTCGGTTCTTCTTTTTGCCAGATAGAATCAGCTACACAAAATCATTCTTGATCCACATTTCTCTAGTTTGTTCTTAAAACCTCCAGCTGTGGAGAGAGATTCCTGGGCTTCCCTGTGCCAGCCTAGTGTAACCCCTAACTGCGTGTATGGCTGAAGAGCTAAGTGTGCCATTCCAGTGGAAGCAGGAAACAGTGCGTTTTGCAGAAGTGCTTTTCATACATTTGAAGATTGCTGCCATGTTGTAATGTAAAATAAATGTTTGTCATGTGCAATTGTCAATAATCAGCATTGTTGTAATTGTCAGCCTAAGTAGTCTATTTTTTTAGATTCTCATGCTGAATCTTGTGGTAGCAGAGTATTTCTGTGCTCCTTTGATCATGAGTATGACAGTTTGTCTCAGAAGTGGTGTCATTTTCTAACACAGAACTGAGATTCAAGAGAAGAGACAGAAAATTAGATGTCAGTCTACTGGAATAGTGGGTTAAGCCATTATGGTGCTAACTTGTAGTAAGTATTAGGAAAAAAAAAGTTTAAATAGTGCACACCATAACCCAAATGGGGTGTAATGATTTTTGTAATTATTATTAATTTGTATCCATTCATTTTTTTAGTACCATGTAAGTTTCTCAAGACAAACCAAAGGATTTAACCCTACATCAATTTTCTCTTTCAACATAAGAGGAAACTTTTACAAAATGTAGCAACTATTACTTTGCATTTAGTACATCATTAAGTATTGCAGCAGGAATGTATAATCCCTGAAGACTTGCCAGGAAACAAGCCTACAGTGAAATGAAGCACAAGTGCAAAGAAATACTTTTTTTTTTTTTTTTAAAGCAATCATTATACTGCATGTTGGAAAATTCTGCCAAAACATTTTAGCACTTTTTTTCATTTTTCTGACATCTAAATACTTTCATAGCTTCTACATACGATAAGTGGGATGCCATTATGGAAACTGATTGACTTAGTAAATTATTCTTTTTCATACGTCTAACCCTACTAGCAAAGTTAAAAAAATTGAAATACAAGCTATAGAAATCTCTTGACAGGTGCAATGATTTAAACATACTGTATTTATTCTTTTGTAAATGATGAATTTTCAAATCTGGCATCTGTTTTTTAGCAGTGTGAAATAACTGTGACTTTTTTCCTTCATAATGTTTTGTGTTCTTTGATGTAAAAAGTAAAAATCACAGTACTGCTTTTTTTGCTGGCATTTAGCAAATTGGCTAATGAAATGAGCAGTATTTTATCATGTATGGTACTGACCATGGTAGCCATAACCTCCATAGACATGCATAGCTATTGTGTAGACCAGAATTTAAATTAAAGGGGGTTTTAACATAACTGAACTCACTGCTACCAGGATAATTTTATTGTCTGTTAAATTCTTGTCTGAGCTTGTGTATGATACATTTATCTCTCTGCTTCTCTCGGGGCTGACAATTAGACGTGAAATTCTGTAGTCGTAATGAAATGCAGAGCTATTTTATAATTGCCAAGGGTAAAATTAGCAAAGTCAATTATTTTCCCTTAGGCTTTTCCCTGTAGATATTAAAAGGCTGCAAGGTAATTGCCTTAGGTAACACTTTGATTTTTAAATAACATTAAATATAGGAATTGTTGTTGTTAATTCGTAGTAATTTTCCTCTTCTTGCTACTGTTATAGAATATTACTGTAATGATGTTAACAAGAATCCAGGCACAAGGTTTGTGTTTTTGGGGTCTTCTTTTAAACTAGTGCTCATATCTCTCATTATTTTGCTAAAGTTATGCCAAAGAAGGTTTTGGGGTGTTATTTTGGGTTTTATGGTTTTTGATCTCTGAGGTACAAGGACTCTAGATTGCTTTAATTGTCAGTTAGAAAGCCTGCTGTAGGATAAACTCTGCTGTTGTGCTACTACAAAATCATTGCAAATTTTGTTTTTTGAACACATAACAATTCAGAAGAAAGCATTCTCATTTTCTGCTTTGCAAAATCATGGTACATTAATTATGAATATAAAGTTGGTATCAACTGAGTCTTAAAATATTGAAGGGCAGATGCGAGTGCTGCATTTTTGTAATCATGGCAAAGTTCTACATCTTTTAAGTTAATAAAAACTGTTGAAAATGAACACTAATTTCTTCAAAAGCCTTTACAGTACAAAGCATTAGATTGATCAGATCAGATGTGTTAACAATTCTTTTGTACATTCACATTAACTTTTTGATCACCTTATGTAAACTAACCTTTTGGATGGTGGCTCTTCTTGGCCGGCTGATTGCAGCGATAAATCATGTTGATTGAAAATTATATGGATAAAACCTTACTTCTGAACTGCATCCTGTAGCAGATTGTTTATTGATAATAATAATTGCTAATTTGGAACAAATGAGTCCAAAGATGAATTGGTTTGGTATCTTTTAGTAGTTGTTATATCATCAGTGGAATGATGAACCTTTGACAAGGAAGGGCATTTGTCTGTTTTGTTACATAACTAGCAATGCAGTAATGTGTGGTGATTTGCTGACTTACTGGATTGGGGTGTGTTTATGTGGGATGACAGGGTTATTTTGATAGGTTTTCTCATTTTGAGGCTGCCATGCTCCGATAGTAGGATCGTGATAAGATATATGTAATATATATGTGGAAGTCATTGCAAACATGTAGGTGTGGGAGTGATGGAAAATTAAATTATGTTTGCCTAACAAAATAGGGTACCTCCCAGCTCTCCTGTGGCATGTGTGACCATAAGCAGTTTTAAATAAATGTGCTAATAAATTATTGAGAAGTGTAAAACAATCTGTTTAATGGGTGGTTATTTGTTGCCATCTGAAGACAGTATGTCTTTAACATTTGTTATCTTGCTTTGCCTAGCCAAGGATGTGGGGATGAAACTGCTAAAAGCAAATCTTTTGAATAAAAGTCCCTCTTTGACTCTTGTAGCAAAAAGTGTTAGTTTTGTCTTTGATTTCTGCTTAAGTAACCGCCACTTCCTTTAATATTTTTAGGCTGGCATTCAGATGCAAACATAGCAAAAGTAACAAACATTAATTGGCATTTTTGTCACCTGTCACGTGGATGTGGGATATGGGCATTTTACCACAAGTGATGTGTGGACACTGACCATGATATTACCAAATAATGTGCTTTTTCAGTGTTTGTAACAGAGAAGTTGGAAGAAGTCTGTCACAGCATTAAAGCTGGTGCTTCCTTGAGCATCTGAATCATCAGTTTCTCACAAAACTATAGAGGAGGTACTTAAAAGACATAATTAAAACCAATTTTGATGCTCTTACACTCTAAAGAGAATGATGCATAGAACTTTAGAAGGCTGAAATGGTGCATTTTAGTGCAATGCCTAGCAAATGATAAAATAATCTGCAAATGCATTTCTTGCAACTTCATAAACTGATAAGAGGGCATCCCTTTGTATTTAAAGAAAGAAAACCCACAAACCATCCAAACAACCAAAATAAAACCACCAAAACCCAACATATACAAAATAAAAAAATAAACCTCCCCAAAAGAAGAAAACACCTATCCCAAAAGCCTGAAGTATGTGTTACGGTAGTGTTCTCTGTAGTTCTTACTGAAATCTTAAGAACTGATTCAATTTCTCCCACTGTAATTCAGTAAATTTTTCTTGAAATGATTAAACTCTTCACAGAAACACTTCAAAATCTACAGGCTGAAAGCTGGGAATTGGATTTAAGAATCTTGTCTGTCAATGCAGAGCTCTGCCAGAAGACCACATTGTAGAGCATTGTTTTATTAAGTATTATTTGTTCATAAATAAACAGTAGCACAGATGTAGTACTTAAGTAGTGGATCTATTTCCTTATGTTAAGTTTATGTATTCCTAAAGGCATACATGTGTTGTTTATCAAATAAGCCTTGTGTTTACATAAACATCAATAAGTTACTAATTTAAGTCCTCCTATGTCTTCCTGTTGCAACCACCTGAAGGTGCCCTGCACTTCAGATAAGAACTGTTTATCATGAGCTATGGTTTCTAATTCTGTAGCATCAATTGTGCTCCTATGGGGAAGGCTCAGTTTGGAACTTAAGCAGCCTTGCTGTCCAGTGAAGGATATGGAGAATATCCTCTTTCTGAAATTATGCCAGTTGCTCTTTTGATGTGAATTGACATTTTTGAGCATTGACAAACAAGGCAGGTTAGAATCTACAATTTTAATTTTTACATGTCATTTAACAAAGGTGTTACTTGTATCAGACTTTTTATTTCCCTGAATAATGTCAAGAGAAGAACATAAACTGGTTAAAAAAAAAAAATCACAAATCTGCCAAGAAATACCCTTTTTAAATGGAAACAAAATTTTTATAGTTGCCAGTATAAAGGCAACCATTAGCAGCTACTGACTTGTACTAGATTTCAAATTACCATCCCTCAGAACAGTGCATTTTGTTTGAGATAAGTAGAAGGTCCTTCTTAAATGTAGTGGAGAGGAGTTATTTTCAGAGCAATGAAAATTATTTTGAAAGAGAAATTCTTCTTTGCTATCTCTGGTGGAAGAGTTGAACCATAAATAGCTGCTAAGTATAGTTACAGCTGCTACATAAAAAAAAATTTTTTTATTATATTTTACATAACATAAACAGATAACTTTATAACCTGAATTTTCCTCCTGGGATTCAGTAGCTTTATTGATCAGAGAAGGCAGGATGAAAAAGTCATGGAGAAACACTGAGTACCAGAAGTAATGTGTTTGCTCCCTGTTACAATGTTCATATAGAAAACTAAAGCTGGTGATAAAACCATTTTCTAATCTTTTATATATTTTCAATTGTTTTTAACTCTTTGTCTTTGCTCACATATCAACTTTCTTTTTCTTCCCTAGTATAAGCTGCTGTTGGAGATGAGTATCTTTAAAATTATCAGTTTACAGAGCAGCTGACAGGAATTGGGTGAGAAGCAGAGATCAGATTAGATCAAATTAAATCAAGAGACAATTTATAAAGTTTGATAATGATGTTGTCTTCTTGAGGGGAAAAAAAAAGAAGGAAGAAAAACCTTCAGATTTTTATGTAGAGGGCTGATTAAAGAGCTTTTCTGAAGCACTTTATCATGTCTGTCTTGGTATACCTTCCCCTGAGGCACTGTTTGATGATGATATACTGGACAAGGTAGAGAGTAGGATAGTATCTATATTGATGAGTATTTTTGTTTTAATTTAGAATTTTTGAGTGCCATAGGGGCGTGTCTCAAAACCAGACACTACTGAAAAATATAGGTAAGTTTAAAGAGCTCTGAACTGATTTATGAAAAGTACACTTAAGAAACACTGCTTTGTCTGGATGCTGGTGGGGGAGAAGAAAACCAAGGAAGAAGTCTGATGTTTCTGAACCTTTAAACTAATGGGAGATGACACAGGGCAACATGATTGAATTATTGCATAATAAAGCTCTTTGTTAGGCAACCCTAAATAAGCAGTTCTATATCTTAAAATATAGATACATACTTAATATTGTCATACAACAAAAACAGATACATACTGAATATTGTCATACAACTTAGCATAGCTTTTACTGGAGAATGCAGACACACTCTTAAGTACTGAGAAATACATAATAATTGATAATTATGTATGATTCATAATGAAGAAAAGTGTTATTTGTTATAATTATTATATTTAGATGGCACCAAAATGTACTAATTTACATACCCTTTGAGAGGTAAAATTAGATTTCAATTACTGTAAAGTAAAACATTAAGAGATGGTAATTGAAACAAACTTTGCATTCATTTAATGGACACGTATTGCTTTTTCTTTCAAATGTTCTCAAACACTGGATTTTTAATAAGATTTATTTACTGAAGTTTTATTAACAATCATGTGAAATTCCTTTGGTAGGAAAAAGGCAATTTTTGTAATAGTTGGTGAAAGTATTGAAGCATTAGGAGGGAAAAAAAAATCTTGTGTGTTGGAGATAAAAGGTTAAAATCCACTGGAATCAGTACCTGGAAATCAAATTTTTCTTACTACTGCTGTAAAACCTATTGTCTAGCATTTCTGCTGTCCTTAGAGGCAACAGCTTTTATGATATTGATGATGACAATAAAACTGTGGAATCATGCTAGTGAGTCTCCTAATTACTGCATTGTACTCTTCTCATTGTCTCTTTTGATGCTTGTGTCTGTGGAACAGTGTCTTGGCAAGTGCATTTTTTGCCATTGTTCTCAAGAAGTAGCCCCTAAAATAACACCTGAGCAAATGAAGCATTCCATTTTCTAAATATTCCACAGGATTTTTTTCTATTTCACATTTGCTATGTATAACCAGTAATATAATTAATATTTGTAAAATTTCATTACCTTAATGGCTGTGGTTATATTTTTGAAAAGTAATCTTTTAGAGAAGTTAAATTAGAGGATTAGGTGACACAGCTTATTAACTTATTAATTCTATTAAAATTCTAAAAATTAGACTTAATCGGTAATTGTGATAATGTTAGAAACAGTCTCCCTCTAGATCAGTGAGAGTCCTGTTGCATTGCAATGAATGCCAGTTTTGAGATTTAAACTGCTTAACTTTGCCTTCATTCCTAATCAGTGCATTCCTCAAATAGGTTTATCCTTTACCTTAGTGGCCTTTTGCACCTATACTGGTTTTTAAAGCTAATGCTTACATTAAGCTTTCCCAAAGTTAGACTCCATGGGTGTTAGTATATGACTGCATGGAAGGAGTATATTTTTCTGATTCTTGGCCATGGCACTACTGGAAAATTTTATGTTTAGATTCAATCTGTTTTCTGTCCTCCCACTTCTGCATGAAAAAAAATACTCCTAAAAAGAAAGAGAGATTTCTGCCACTTCCCTCGTGGATGTCTGTGACTTACAAAGACTGCCTTATAGCAGAATGATTGCTGTAGAACATGGAAAGACTAAAACTGAGACTGATAGCAGAATATGTCATCATAGTTGTGGTTGTATCATCAAGTCTAGATTAAAGTCTTTCCCAAAAAATACACTGCAAGAATATTTTTAAAGCATCAAGGCATGGTGCTGTTGAGAATAGAATTGTGAGTGTTTGAGATTCTGCCTCAGGGTCACATTGACCAAGCGACTCACGCTCTCGGGAAGTTTTCCGTTCAGTTCTGATGAATTTTCAGTGGTCTGCCAAAGATCTTTACACCAATTTGCACAAAGTCCATGCAACATTCTTGCCTCTGAATCATCTCTCTACAATCTCCTCGATTTATATCTGAATTCACCTTCCTCCTAGTAGCAAGCACACATGTTCTTCTGCTTCTCTGGTCTGCCCAGCAGACCGAAGTCAATGTTTACTGCTTGAGTTCATTAACCAAATACCTATCATTATTCCAGGTAAATATTGTCTTCCTCAGAGATAAACTGCACAGCTGCTTCTAACACCTGGTTTAGTAATTCTTTGTCTTATAGAACTGCTGTTTCCCTCATAATTAACAGAATGGTCTGGAAAAAACAGATATGACATCTACATGAAAGAGAGGGCTTTTCAGAGATGACTAAACATCAATAAAGATAAAAACTAAAGAAACTGAAGAATCTGGTGAAAGTCAAAGGTCATTCAACATCTCAAGACAATTACTAATGAGTTCTGGGTGGTGGGGTCTGTTCCTCTTACATTTGCTCCCTTAATGTACAGCACTGAATTGGCAGTTGTCTAGTGGTGAACACAAATACTTCAAGAGTCAGAAATATTTACAGGCTTGAGATATATATGTGCATATTACATATGTGTATGTATATGTGTGTGTATGTATATATATATGTATATACATATAAATTTAATTGAATGTTAAAGCCAAATTTTGGAATTTTTCTTTTTTCTAAAATCAACCCCCCTCACTTTTCAGAAAAATTGCCTTTGAAAGATTTAAGACAAACATTAAAAAGTGTCTAGATTTAATATTTTTTGTGACTATTAACAAGAATATGTATCCAAGATCAATTCCAGAATATGTAGCAAATAGATATTTAAAAGAAAACAAAATTTATTCTAAGAAATTGAAGCAATGAAAATTTTTGAGTATATGATGTTTTATTCTGTGTGATATGTATGCTATAGGAAAGGGCTCTCAAGAGCCAGCAGTTCTGCTGCTTCATTCACCACTAAATTACAATAGGTATTGGCACTGCCTGCATTTCTTAAACAGAGATGTTTGTTACAGCTTTTTCTTTCACGGCTGTGAATAATCATCGTGGAGGAATTCATTGCTAAATAGCTTTAGCCCTTACAAAAATTATAAAATGAAAAAGAATTTTCACTGAATAGATATGTGAAATGAGAGTGCTGGTGAAATTTCTTCAACAAAAGCACTGGAAGAGGCTGCACAGGTTTGAGTCGCCATGCATGGAGGTCTTTAAAAGATGTGTAAATGTGACACTTGGAGACATGGTTTAGCAGTGGATTTAACAGTCCTGGGGTTAGTTTGGACTTGATGATCTTAAAGGTCTTTTCTAACCTAATGATTTATGATTCTAAGGTGATGCCCTCCAGAAATTATATTTGCAATGTCAGCTTCATTCCCTTTATAGCTGAAGAAGTGGAAGATCACAGATTTTGTTTTCATGGCTTTATTTGAAATCTGTTTCTCAAACATAGTAAGATTCCTATTGAGAGTGTATAGAAGGATAAAAAGCAATCAGATATGTATTGGGTGAAATGCTGTCCCAGTATTATCTGAAACAGGCCCTTTTTTTGTGTGGGAGCATTTAAAATATACTAATTTTCATCTTTGGATGTGTGGGGTATTTGGTTCTAGAGGTGGATTTTCATGACAAGACAGTTAATATCCAGTTTTTCAGGACTGGAGATTATAGTGGCTGGTATATAGTCAGCTGTACACCTGGAGTATGACTTCAACAGACAATAAACTTTTAAAAAGTGAAAATATATTTTTGTGATGATTTGGTTGCAATTCAAAGCTGTTAGCAATAGAGATAACAATCTAAGATAAGTCTGCATGGCCTTTCTTAGTCTCCCAAGAATGTAGCTATTTATAATAGGGAAATCTATTCCTAGTATAATCAGTAAACTCTTACCTAATAGAGTATTTGTCACCAGCTCTGTAACCTTGACTATATTATTTCAAAGATGAGGAAAGGTATTATTGGTGCTGCAGATGTAAATATGTAAAATCAGCTGTGGTCCTTCTCCAGCTGCTGCTGGTGTCACAAAATGGTTGAGGTTGACAGTGATCTCTGGAGGTCATGCAGTCCAAAGCCCCCGTTCAAGCAGGGTCAGCTAGACACAATTGCCCAGGACTATGTCCAGACAGATTTTAAATATCTCCCAAAATTGAGACTTTACTAGCCCTTTGGGTAACCTGATCCATTGTTGGATGTTTTCCTTTATCCAGGTTGCATTTCATGTTCTCATTTGTGCCTGTTGCCTCATCCTGTCAGTGGGCACTGTTGAGGACAATTTGGTTCCCTCTTCTGCATTCCTTCCCATCAGGTGTTTATACCCATTGTACTGTAGGAGAGGCTAAAATAGATGTGCCATGTAAATAGGGCAATAGATTTTATATATATCTTCTCTACTCTTTTTCCTGCTGTAAAGCTTGGCTTTAAAATGAACCTATCCTTGGTAAATTTTTTTGTAAAAGTGCCTTGACATATGGAGTGGTTTCAGTGTAGTAATGTGGTAAAATGCATAAAATGTAGCAGTAATATAAATGAGTTAATTGTGTTTTAAATCAAAATGCCAATGTATTTGACTTCTTGTTGGCTAGCAAGAATAGTGAATTTCTCGATGGACTGTAACTGCTTGTTAATATTAGTGTTTTGAAATTCAACAGCATTTCACTGGGAGTCTAGAATCTGATTGCTGCTACCCCTGGTAAAGCAGGTTGTTGATTTTTTAGTTTAACAAACATCTGCAGCTTCATTAAGTTGATTCTATCTGTCAGATGCTAAATGGTCTTCTGATTCACGTTTGTTCAGGTACAGACTGTTCAAAATACTAAATGCTACTTACAGGTACAATTTGTGTTATTCATTTTAATCCTCAATTCATTTGTGAACATATCCCAGTTTAATGATTGTCTGCAGCAGTGTGACTGGGAGAAGCATTTTATAACCATGCTCTCCTGTATCACTTATGGATGGGGAGGGGTTTGTATCTACAGAACCTTGTAGTCACTGTACCTTCTTTGTTCACTGTTTTATATAGAAGAAAGTTGTAATGAAATTACCCATCCAAAAGGGTCAAGCTGAAGGAGTCAGGTATTTCTCTAACTTGCGTCACTCAGCAACAGTTGTTCAGTACTTTAGTGCAAGGATCTGCTGCCATGGATCTGCAAAGGTATTAGGAAACTGTGTAAGGTATCATGTGGAAGTAGACAATGAAAATTGTATTTCTTCTGTTGGTTATGTTGTCCTTAAGGAAAATGACTGAATTATGCACTACAAGACTTTACACTGATGAAATCCAATTCTGTAGACAGTGCTGCATCAGCATAAAAAGTGTAACTTAACACTGGTGAAAATCCCTAAGGCAGACTGACCTTAAGGTAGATATTTAACAATGTTAGCAATTTTCAAACTGATGGCTGCTGACTATTTCTTATGTCTTAGAAGCACCTTTTTAACGAGTAGTGGGGTTGGGTGATGTGTTTACACTGTATTGTTTTATTGTAGTTTGCTACTAATCCATCATTAACAGTATGAAGAAAACCATAACTGTGTTTTCCAAGACCACGTAAAGCATGCTAGAAAGGCAAATTGCTGTCATTCCTGTGTGTTTACTGCTAAGAGAGAACCAGATCCAAAAGACAGTAAAGATGATTTCAAACAATAAATCCAGTAGGATTCAATAAACATTAGATTTTAAAAAAATTAGTAGGCTGGCACACTTGGTTACCTGTATGACTAATGATGTTTGAGGAGATTACCAGAAAAAAAAAATTGAATTTCACTGTTCTTGGAATTGTTTGGTTTTCATTGTTCTTGAATTTCACTGTTCTGTTCGCTTACAGTTTTCACTCCTCCCCCTTTTTTTTTTAAGGCATTATTGAACAATCAAAATCTAAAATCAGCTCTTTGCTGAGTTTTGTCTTTAGCTTCCTAGTGTTGCAATGTTTTTGGGTCAATTTCTGTGGAATTTTTGAGTGTTGGAGTATTTCTCAAACCAGTGCTTCTTTGGGGAGGGAAGTGCAAGTTGAAGGAATTTTTATCTGTATATATAATGGTTCCTGACCATCTAATTTTCTTCTTTATTTCTATGGAGAAGTCCTGCTACATTTTTCAAATCTACACATCAGCAGCAGGGATTAGGGTCTGTCAATAGCAGATGTGTGAGGAAAGGATATTGTTTCAACATAAGGATGGAAGGAATTACTTGTGGTCCTTCTTGGAAGGAATTTGGCAAAGCTAAGGAAGTTTGTCAAATAGAAATTGTGAGGGATGAAGAACAAAGATATATCCATTGCTGTGTTCTTCCTAGTGCTGTTTCCTGACTTCCCACAAGAGCTTCATCCTTTCTGTGGTGTTTCCATTGAAAATATCCAATAGAGTATGGAGAGACACCACCTTACTACTCTGAAACAGAGTGGTCTGTGTAATCAATTCCATTTCAGCTGTTGAATTTCAAATAAAATGACCATTATTTAAATGGAGCTCAGATTCACTCCTTTTGTAAACTAGAAGGAAAACCAGGGAAAAAACCCTAAGTGGTGTTATGTTGCAGTAAACTTTAAATAAAGTATTTTGAAGATAAGTGCAGAAGCAAAGTGGTTGCATTGCTGAATTGATGGCACCAATGTTGTCTTTTCATCCAGGTTGTTTAAAAACCTTCTGAAGGATGAGTGGGGCTCAGAATCCATTCTTTTTACTGTGCTTGATAGAGTCTGAATCATATCTTTTAACTCTGGAGAAAATATTCTACCAAAATGTCTTCTATTCTGTGATTTCCCTGTATCCCTTCTAGCACAGAGCTTCACTTCCATTAAAATACACCTCTTTTTCTCTAGACAGAGTTGAATCTTCCTTGGCAGTCAACTGCAGTCATGAACTGTGCTGCTGTACCTGCAACACGGAGCATGTGGCCCTATTCTGTGACACAATGTATGATGCTTTGGGAATTCTGAACTTTTATAGATAAGTCCTCAGGAAACTACATGAAATTCTGATTTCAGGAGAATGAAGGAGGACATTCATTAAGTGATTGGTTGGATGTCCTGAGTAATTTTATGAACTAAGTGAATTACTAACATTTATATTTATTTATTCAAATAATATATAGAAATTTTGGGCTTGAGTAATTAGACTCAAAGTAAAATTAAAGAGTCTTGAAGTGCTAAAGCTGTGCCTTTTTGATAAACAAGTTACTACACCAGAAAAGGGTAAATTAAGTTTCACCAAATTTCTACTCTTTAACCCTACAGAGCTCTTCTGGGACTGAAACACGGCATAATCTTTTGGACTATTTTGTATTTGAACGAATTGGAGAGATCAGAGTATGTGTTCTACCTTGCTGTGGACTGAGCAATCAGATGGTGTGTCCAGAATTTACATCATGTTGTACACTTAGTCTACCTAAATAGTTGGAGAGATTTTAGCTTTAACAATCCATCTCTTTTCCCTGTATTCATCCTAAACAGATGGCCTTTTTGTTGTCTTTTTAAAAGCAGAAGAACACATCCCTACAAAAAGTATTGAAGTATTACCTCCTTAGGAAAAAAAAAAAAAAAAGACACTGCAGAACTATTGCAAAATGTGTTTAAAGGGTGTGGAATCAATTGCATGTGCATTTGTCACCTGCAAGCAGTGAGTCATCCCCTGGGCAATACCCAGTCGTGGGGATACTGGAGGAGCAGAAAACAGCACTTTGGAAGACACTGATGTAGAGTGGAAAACGAAAAGTACAGTGGAAGTTTGTTTTCTCTCAATGTGTGGTTGCTCCTGCTCATCCTGAGTACCTATGAGGAACCAGGCTTCTCAAAAACATGTTGAGGAGTGGAAAACAATGGGAAGAGAGGTTATGAATAGGCTGCCTTTGGTCTCTTTTGGGATGCTGATTTCAAGCACTAATTCTGGCAATTCTTTCTTCTCTTCCCTCATCTCTGAACCTTTTGAAAATGGAGCTCAACTGTCAAAAGAGAAGAGAAGCAGTTGAGAGCACTTCATTTTTCATCTAGCTTTCTTTCTCCTTAGACTTACATCTCAGAAACGTCAGCACTGGTCAGGCAGAAAGGCAGCAATGAGAATGAAGACAGCTCTGATAGTGTTTGCTGCTCTTACACTGGCAGACTGCATGATTTTCTGGAAAATCAGTTCACTGTTGCCATTTTCCCCTTATATAAAACAGTAGGGAATAAATTTAACAGGAGATGTTGATTGCTTTCAAATTTTCTGATGAAAAGTGCTACATAAGAGCTAGACACTGTATCACTTCGTGAATACTACTGAATCCGTAATAATTTTTCTTCCTCTGTGGTTTTGGGATGCAGAGGAAAATTGCCTGGTTTCCTCATTTCTCATTTCTTTCCCCAGCGCTCAGGACCCCAGGCCACTGATGTTAGCAGGAGATGCTTTTCATAGATCAGATTAAGGGTTGGTGAGGTAAAAGAGCCTCGTGCAAGCATCCCACTGTGCTCTTGAAACTGGAATTTCATTCCTGGTAGTGATATGTATAGCCTTACATTTACCTTAAAAGTATTTTTTATTTGGAAAGAAGAGGGGTAATATTAATACTAAATTCTCACTAACATATAATGCTCAATATGTCACTAAGTGGTATTTAATGTAATAAGGATTCTTCTAAATAGTTGTGTCACTCTCCTAAGATGTTTTATAAACTCTTAGAGGAAGAGGTACAATTGTTCACAAATATTTCACCAAGCTTGTATTAAGTCAGTTAAAATTGCCTTGGAGAGTAGAGTTGCACTAAAAAGAGGGAGGAGAGGTGGAAAAAAGAAACCCCAAACAGGGTCCTGCTCAGTCTAGAGTTTCAGGCAAGAGAGGAAAAGGTCTAGTTATCCAGAGCCAGCTGCATTGTTAAAAGTTCATACTATCACTTTGACATTTAGAGTAGGACTCTGTGTCTTTGTAAATTCCTCTTCGTATTACCAGTGTAGGTCTCTGAGCTCAGACCATTTCACAAACCATAACATTTTTGAGTGAGTGATTGATCTGTATTATGTGTCCTAGCCATCAGAAGAATCTTGGGATGTTGCTTGTATAAACTGTAATACAATCTGATCCTGGGCATTTAGTTACAGACTTTCATAGACCTATTGGCGATACTCAGTCCTCCTGGATTTGGGAATAAGGCTTATCTGATACCTTAAAAAAAAAAAGGGGGGGGGGAGGGTTGTTGTTTAAAAAAAAATTAAAAAGAGCCCCTCATTTTCTCTGTTCCCCCCCCTTAAATAACTCAACACATCTGGTAACACTGCAGGATCATTGTCCTTTCAGTTCCTTCAAAGCTCATATTGCTACAATATTTCTTCGGTGTCTAGTTTCCTAAAGGGCAATGTGATTTTTTTTTTCAGGCTGTTTTTGTAGGTCTTGCAAATTAACCCATTTTGCATTGCAAGAAAAAACATGACTTTTAATCAGCACCATTTCTAAAGTTAGCGCTTGCTGTGTGTATATGAATATGTATATGAACCAGTGTTTAAAAAAAAGAAAACACAACCTTTCTGCTAGTACTCAAAACTAGCATACAAATGTGGTTTTATTATCAAATAAAGCATGCCTGAATGTTAAAATATCTTTCCATTAGGGCTTTTATCATTTGACTTCTTGTCTTCAGTTACAAGAATGATAAAAATTGAAACTGAATCTTTTAATTCAATAAGAACTACATTGAATTTTAGGAAGCAAAAAGAGGAATCAGATACAGACTCATATGCATAGGAAATTAAACATTCAAGAAATTAAAACTTGGTGAGCAACCAGAGGTAGCCTTAAGGTGTGCTTATTTGAAATGCCTGCATTTAATTTTACAATAAATCTAACTATTTTGTTCCAATTAAGACAGTTCATGTGCACAACTTCAAATTTTACAGTAGTTCCAGGGAGACTGTGGACTACTTGTTTTACATTCTGGATCAAGTTCAGATTTTTAGGCTTCGCTTGAATAAAATAAAAAGGCTGAACCCTGAAGATAATACAGATTGATAAATCTGATTTAAACATTCCCGTGTTGCAGACTTTCAGTGTATGTGGTACAGCTGAGCCTCAGGCCATGCACTAAATACATCCACAGTGCAGTCCCAGGGCACCTGAATACCAAATGATCACGTTTGAAAGGTTACCTTTCTATGGATTCTGACTTTTCTGTATTAGCCACGAAGATTAGAATTTTAACAGCTCCCAAGGAGAGGTATTGTGAAGTATTTACTTGGCAGGAAAAAAACAAAACAAAACAAAACCCAGATGAGGTACTGTCTCATATTCATGAACTGGGATTTATTAGTTCTGTGAATGTCCTTGTGAGAATACACTCTATAGTTCACACTGTAGGAAAAACAAGTCTTGTTTTTCATTTATATTAACTTAAAACTTTGATAGAAGAGTTACTGTAGTAGAGGTTTTAGCAGAGACATATCACAGAATATATTTCAGTAAATCCTGAAGTCTTTCACAATTAGCTTTCTTCATGGCTTATCTCTCTGGAAATCTGGCAGTAGCTTTGTTAGTCAATTTGGTGATAATTAAAGATGTAAGGGTTTTTCTCCTTTTCTTTTACAGGTTGTGGAACTCATTTCAAGTGCTATTGGTGACTTAGTTCAAGGGATATATTATGAAAACTCAAAATCATCTGAGGTAAGAACTTCACCGGATTTATGTACCCTAGGCATTTGGTGATATTAATGTGTGACTACTGTAAATGTGATGACTTTCTCACCTATTTAAAAGGAGGGAGAGGGCAGAAGAGTTGTTAGTCCTAGTGGGTTTCAGCAGTAACATCATTATGACACCTGTAAGCTCTGATAGAAGTTTCTAGAAACGCTCAAGGAGGAGCTGTTTTGCTTTTGTGAGTGCTTAATAGAATACTGTCATGTGTCATTACCAGGAGCTCTAGGCACATCTTACTACAGGCTTTCCAAATGCTTCCAGAGGTTCCTGGCCAAGGTTCTGTTGGTGGTATTCATTACAATGTTGTCTGCATCGTTAATATTTTCATGTCAAACCTGTTGTTTCCAAACCCAAAGAGGTTTACAGAATGCTTCTTCCCGAATTTGTAACATGTCCTTTCTTCTGAGTTTTATCCTGGAGTGCTAGGAGTATAGTCCTGTGTTCTTCTCCATCAGAAGTCACTGTGCACATATTTCAGAAGTCAGCATGGGCCAAGGTAATAGCTGCCAGAATTTCACAATAAATAATCTTGTATTTCGTCGAAGGCAATTGCAGATATTCTGTGTTATTGTTTGGCAAGAACAGTAATGAAAATTGGTCAAAATAGATGTAGGTATTTTTATCTTTACTAGAATATTTAAGGGAATTTCTAGAGGTCATTCTTGAAGTTGGCTTGCATGTTGGAGCAAAAAAGAGTTTTTTTCATTTTCATTTTTTCATTTACTTTCAAACTAGAGGTTTTTTCCATTTTTTCATTTTATTGCATGTCTTAACACATACAAAAAAATCAGTAATTTAAAGTTGCCATGACCTCTACAGGTTTTATCATAGCAAGTTTTCAGTCACTGATGAGCACTGTGTATATGTGAGTATCGATCTTGAAGTCCACTGTGGTAGATAGATTCACTTCTAGTGGTGCTATCTCACATGCCTTGGAGACCTGAATCTTATGGTGTTGTGTACTGAAACTGCAGCTCTGGTTTATTATTGCTGTGTTGTCATATGTAACAAAATTGATGCCATGGTAAAATGCTGTTCTCATGGGCTGCTGCTGCAGTAGATACCTGCCCTGATGCCTCTGCACCGAGCAAACCACAGTGGGCAAGTGGAAAGTGCCACTGGATAACAGTGCTGTGTTCTGGAGGGTGCTGCTCCCCTGGACACTCTCTGTCTCTCCTGCTCTGCAGCAAAGCCATGTCACTAAAACTAACCTTGCTGAGGTGTATCCCTGTCATTTTGACTGAAACCCATTAGGAAGGGAACAATCACACTGCTGAGCAGAGTGAGAGCCTCCAGCAGGACAGCAGTAATGGCTCACTCAGGAGCTGCCTGGGGCCCACGGCTCCCTGGGATGCATGGAAAGGATGGCACGCCCAGAGTGTCCTCTGGCACCTCTCAGAAGTGGATCCTGGGTGGAAGTGTGGCAGGAGGGCAGCGTTGGGAACTTGGTGGTGCTTCTGCACCTGCTGTGTTTAACCCGTGTATAAACTGGCCTCAGCCTTCAGTGTTGCTCCCGAGGACTATGCTCAGGGTTATATGTTAAAATAGTTTACATCCTTGAGATTTTTGCCAAGAATAGTTGAAATGTTGTTTTCCATATTCCAGCAGGTTTCTAAATACAAGTAGATTTCAGCTATGTTTAAAAAACACTCGTCTACTTTTTACTTTTCCATGTGTAGAGGTAAAGCTCTACAGGTTCATCTCAGCAATGAAACTGCATTTTATTAAAACCATGGTCCCTCTGTAAATGAGAAATCTTGTGGATTCATTTGAGTTCCTGCCACTACAGAAGATCTTTATCTTTTCTTTCTTAATCATTCTTTTTCTATTTTCTGTTGCCTTACTGAAGCCCTCCACATGTGTGGATTGCAAGGGGAAGTGTGAGATAAACTAAGCACAGCTGCATGACATTTACCCTGCCCTGGCCCAGTTACAAATAGCAGAGACTTATTTTGTTTCAGTGACTATTTCTGTCTAAGGAGAGTTGCAAGTACACTGTACCCTTCCTAAGGGGAACCCAGTAAACTCAAAACACAATTAGTGTGGTGTTGTAATAGAGACACTTACATGACAGTGTCTGAAGTTCAGCCTTTATAATGGGTAGTGTGTGGCTTCTGATGAGACCTATAACAAGGTGTGGCATCTGCTTTATTTTTGTTCTGTCTAGTTCTCTGAGAAATTTAGTTCCTTGTTGTGCTGAGGCAGTGTCCCATTCATGTCCCTGCTGCTCTCCTTGCACTGTTCTGCTGAGGCAGTATCCCATTCATGTCCTGAACATCTCTTTAGCAAAGACTGGCAAATAGACTAGTTCAGTTGTTGGTCTGTCTTATTTGTGTCTTTTGTGCATCTTTCCTCCTTCCCTAATTGCAATTTGATTGAAACAAAATTGTGAACTACATTTCCCAGAGGCAAGACAAATGCTTTAATCTACTCCGCAACTAAATCTCAAATGTCAAACTTATTTTTCGTTTTTGGAATAGGGCATAGGGATGCTAGTAATGGCATTTTCATTGCTGGGAATGTCTTAAATTTGGAAAAGCAAAAAGATGTCTTCTCATCTTGTTTTTTTGGCTTTTTTTTTGGCTTTTTTTTTTTTTTTTATCTGAGGCAAGAAAACTGTACTTCATATGTTAAATGTCCTTAATGCAGTTGTTTTAAAGCTCTTTAGTACTATAAAATAAACTAACTTAGCATCAAGTTGTTTTGAACTTTGCTGAGTGTCTACCTGATTAGTAGACAAAAATACAAAAATATCTTTGCAAATTTAACCTTTCTTCTCTGAGACCCTAAGTTCATGTTTGCAAAAAAAGAAGTTTCAATCTTCTTCATTTGGATAACCCAGTAGGAAAGTTCAAAGAATCATTTGACCTAACAAGACTGACCTGGTTTACTCTTGAATACATATAATGGATATAATTATTTGACAGCTCCATTACCACTTTTTTTCCTCTGCACAGCCACGTGCAATCCTACAGCTGTCTCATTTTAGTACATTCTGTTTGATCATGCTTCATCTTTTCTGCATAGGTAAATCATTAGGTCTGTGTGAAACCAGGAAAGAAAAAGCAAATATTTAACTTTTCATCATTATTTGAAGTGACAATACAAACTATGAAGTGTGGGCTTTGACACAGCCTGAAGGTTAAGGCTTGTCACTCATGTTCAAAGTAACAAACAGCTGCTGTGGTTTAAGATATTTCATTAGCAATATTAAGCTTATATGTTGGACTATAACCTGGAGCTGAAAGGGATGATATGATAAACTATTGCAGTTTTCTGTGCTAAATCCCCTCTGCTAAACCCCCAAAATTCTGCAAGTGAAGGACATTCTTCCCTGTTCCCATTTACCTCCTATAAATCTAGGTCTAATTTGGGAGTAAAAATTTTGCCTTAGTGAGTGCAAAGTTGAAAATTGTCTAGTCTGGCCTTCAGTTGTCATTGTGGTTATCTATTTTTAACAGAAAAAACCTATTGTTCTGAGTCTCTGTTTCCAACTTTGAGGAGGCTGAAGGCTTCTGAAATGTTTGCTAACTCAGAGTATACTGTCATATTTATAAGCCCCCTCTGATTTAATATTCCAGATCATTTAACAAATACTAGGTGGGGGGTACTTTAATATTCCCGTCAATTCACTGGACAGGGGTAAGAGATACAAGAGAGCTCAAGGTGAAAGAGCAGAATCAAGAGAGGGACTTCAGTGTGCACAAGACTTTGGCTCTTGTGCTTAACCTTCCAGAATGCTCTTGTAATCTTAAAGCATGAGGGACTTTGAGGGGAAATAACTTGGTTGGGTTTTGGGGATTTTTTTTTTTTTCTTCAGAATGTGTAGCTGTTGATAAATATGCATTAGCAAAGCTCATTATAGTATCAACATGGGGCTATTATGTAAGACAGAACCATTCCCAACATCTTCCACTGATGGCCAGAAGAGCTGTTAGGAATTTTTGATGCAATTTTGTGGAAGTTGTGCATAACTAATATGTAAAACAAGTTTAAAAAATAAAGGCCTTAGTAGTAAATACTCATTGTATCAAACAGTGAATTAACAGGTATTTATTTTAGACCACGGGAGGGTTTTTTAATGAAAATTAACTTATTTTCTGGGAAATAAAAGGGAAAGGATGGGCTACATGCAGTGACCTGTGCCAGTACTTCTTTGATGTTTGGTCTCTGGCCCTGCTTTGAGGAGTAATGTTTTGTAATACTGCACATGTCCATCAACTGACTGCTATGAGTCTGTATTATAAGTAATAGATTTGTTTATAATTTTACTATAGGAAGTAAATAAAATATATTTTGAGTTATGTAAACCACCTTTTATCAGGGCAGCAGAGCCAGAGATTTCACTTTTTTTAAGCAAATGTTTTTGTTGCAAGACTAAATAAAAGCATAAAATATGGAATTTGAGTAAAGAGCATCTGTGAAAAGAATAGGAAAATGTGTTGGGGGAAAAAGAGCATAGCTAGAAAGAAGGCCAATGTTATTTATTTACTGCTTTTGTTCTTTTAAATACTAAGTTTTTCCAGAGAGATTTAAAAGTAACAGATGTGAAGAGATATTTATCTTTATGATAAGTTTACAAACTTTTCTTTTAAAACCAGGTGTTGTTTTTTTTACAGTGTCATGATAAAAGTAGTCAGTAGCTTGCTTTATTGACCCATTTGCAGACACCCTTGTTCCTCCAAAAGCAGTGAAGACGGGTATTAATAGACCAATAAAACATGCCCTGTCATGTTCAGCAAGCATGAATACGTCTGCTGAAAGCTTATGTGAACCATGTGTGAAATGTTTTACAGGGTCTTGCTGCTGGTAGAGTGATTCACAGTTGCACTGGATTTTATTTATGTAAAATAGAAGTTCTTGAAGTACCTAATTTAAAACTTTGCATATGCAACGTAAAATTATTTCTATGTGTTTCTGTGGATTATTTGCCCATTGAGAACTGAACTAATGTTTGATATAAATGATTCAGACATTTGGATCATTTTGTGCAGCAGCAGATGGTTAAGAAAGAGCTGCCATGGTATGGAAATAAATGATGGGCTCTGTTACAAACTATAGCTGAAGTTTAAAGTCTCCGACTTCTGCGCCTTCTTGGTTTTGCAAATGGGTTTGTGCACTTTCAAGATGTGTTTCTCATTCGTATTTCCGTAATACATTTTCAGCTGAGCCTCATATAAGAATCTTTGGTGAGATAAATCAAACTATGCTATTGCAAAGTGTTGCTTTTGTACTGGGGATCCTTGGTACTGTCACTGAGAACTGCCCTTCCTGATGGTTATGATCACCTATTTTGTCCCACAGTTTAATTTTCTGAAAGTTTTTTGTTTCCTGAGGTGATTGTTTTAAACACAGTTTGAATTATGGAAGTAGTTTAATAAAAAAAAAAAAAAAACCAAGTAGACAATTTCTGACAAAGCAGTAACTGACCTTGCCAATAGAAAAATGGGAGCACCCTCAGCTGTTCTTCATTTCCCATTGGAAATGGTGATTGACAGAGCTGGATTTGGATATTTTCCCTGTGCACTCATGCTGACATTGTACAAACTGTCTCTGGACATGGCTGTTTTCTTCCAGTGATGGTGAGGGGTTCAGCTCTCATCATCCACCACTCCTGCCCCCCTGACAGCATCAGGGGTGCTTGTGATCTGCACCCGTTTCTTGGTGACAGGATTTATGAATGAGGTCAGTCCACAGCCTTTAGTTAATCAAATGTCTGAGCACTGTCAACTACTACTAGAATTCATTTGACTTTAGAGAGGTTTTTATAAGTCTTAGGAGTCTTCTGGGCTAGCTAAAGTCCACTTCTATACCCACTGCTGACAAAACAAAACAAAGCTTACAAAGCACTGAAAATTTCTCTAGAAGTAGTAAGAGCTGTTGTAATATCAGATGTTATAGCCTTTGCAATCTAGAAGTAGTTTGGGTTTTCCCTTGATGTTTTTAAAATAGTGTTTAGATATTGTCCTACATACCCTTGTAAGAATGTGGTGTGGTTGGCAGACACGTTATGTATAACTTTATGAGAGTTAAGCTTGGGAAAAAATGTCATTGTTGGAAAATTTTGCTGAAGAAAGGATGTGTCTGCCTCTGTCTTAAGCAGCAAAAGCTTTAAGGGTATGTGGTCATAACAAGTTCTTTAATTAAAATCAGCTATATTCTGGCTTGCAAATTCAAATGCTGAAGCACATCCATATGGCCATAATACCTTTCTACGACTGGCTTGTTTCTGGAGCCCAGAGATTTACAGTACTTATGTTTTTAAGATTTCGGTCTTCAAATATGTATTCAACTCTTGTGGGTTTTTTGAAGTTAGATGCTCGTTTTAGGTGCTTGAAGCTTTTACATAATGTTCAGGTAGTGGACAGTAACTTTTTCTATCATTTTCAATCCTGTTAATGAAATTGAAACTTGTTTAGGAATATAATTTTGTAACAAATAATAGAATTTATTTTCTTTTATACATTGAGTTGCAATGACTGTTTAATCTTTTTCAGTTCCTTCAGTTGATATTGGGTAATGTCTGTATTTCTCCTGCTGCTCAATGGCTACAGAAAGCAATCATTTTCTACTTATGGGTCTTCTGAAAGATTTCGTTAATTTCAAAATTGTTTCAGGATACCTTTCTAGAGTCTTTTTTTCTTATTTGATGTAAAACAAACGATTATAAAAATCACTGCCAATTTTCAGTATCATCCAGCAAATTTTAGTACGTACTGTTTTTTCACTGAGCAGATTGGTTGTTAAGGAAAAGATTGTGTTTCGTCTTCCAACAGCTCCTGATTTTAAATTTAAAATAAATTGACCTATATCTAAATGGGAAAAAAAGAGACTTGATATATGGGAAACTACTTGAATTAAATGCTCATTTTGACATTTTGCCAGTCATGGGAATTTGCACATGTTCTGGGCTGAGTTAAAATATTAAAACAAAAATACAGAAACAGAGGAAAGTTTAGGCTTGACTTTGTAAGTTGTCATATGCATAATAGCAAACATGTGGTTTCACTGTTCTTCACTTTCCTTGTATAACTTAATAGTATGTCTGAAAGCAAAGGCATTTTGATACAGCTCTGTGTTACTTGGCATTGCAGAATTCTCCTACTTTTTCCATTAGTCTCAAATTATCCTCTCCCTTGTAACACAGCACTTCTGGGTGATATCCATAAGGGAGGAAAATTAGAGCTGAACGGATGGATTCTATTTCATTTGTTACTGATTTCATGACAGATAATACCTTGCTAGAAAACTATAGGGTCACACAGAATTACTTCTTGCTCATTTCTAAGTAATTTAATTGACATCACTTTGAGGGAAAAGATTTGTTGTATAAGAGGGGTTTTTATATTACTCTGTTAAAGAATATCTTTTGGCTTAGTGTATGTTACAGATTTAGCTGAACTGAGAAATTACAACATTTTTAACATTTTTGTGCTTTAAATTTTTTTTCTGTAGCTTCTCATTACTGATTTTTTTCTTCTAAGCAAAACAGCTGTGATCTTTTCTGGTTTTGGGGTTTTTTTTCCCCCTTCCTTAGAGAGTACCTAAAGGCATGGCAGTATGTGAGACAGATTAAAGTGATGTCTAGCTTTGAATACATGAGTGAATTAGTAGCATGTTAACACCTTATGAGTCAAAGGAATGGCAGCTGAATTTGGATTTTGGGAGAAAGTATTTGATTTGTGTTAATTAAAACACTGTGGAAAGTAATCCAAATAAATACTTGGTATACAAAAGATTTTGAGACAGGTTGAGCCTCTCTGACCTTACAGTCAAGGTGGTAAAGTTCAGCAGAGGCATAACTGACATGCCTCTATCAGCCCTGAGAAAGTTAATTAATCCGTGACACTTCAAAATTGCAACTTTATTTATTTTTTAATACTTTCAGTTGTTCCTCATCCTTAATATGGGAGCAGAAGAGGTACAAGTCTTCTCTCACAGCCCTTTATTTTTTCAGTGCAGTCTGTAAGAATTTTCAACACCTGTTATAATTAGTTTTTTTCTTGACTGCTAAGGAGAAATTGTAGGGACTTCTCAAGTTTGTTTGGGATTGTTGGTTCTTGGTAACTGGGAAGGGGCTGAAGTTCAGGTGTACTCTGGGGGGGGTTTGCTTTTTGGGTTTGTGTTGGAGTTTTGGTTGCGGGCTTTTTTTTCTCCCCAGTCCCTCATGAGGGCTATAGTTGGCTGTTAATGTTCAGTGTGATGATACAGTAATTAAAAAAATACTTATATTGAATCTGTTGACAGCTCCACATATTTTGCATTGTACTTTGGGAGAAAAAATGGAAAAGGTTTTTGTTTGAAACTGCCAAAATATTTATTCTGATACTTTCCTCTGTTCATCCCTAAAAAAATTTATTTGGCACCATGGCACCCAGAGTTTTGTTTGGTTTGTTACTTAGCACATGTTACTCACCCATGCCACACTATTAACTTCTGTGAGCTGACACGTGCAGTTTTGGTGTTTTCATGTTAGCCTTTGTTTCATTTTCAGAACTGCCTCACAGATGACATTGGCATATCGAGGTGGAAGGAGCAGGTTTTCCTGTCACACAGTGCCTTGCTGGCCAAGAGCTGCCAGGCTGCAATGGAGCTAGCAAAGCACAGCGCTGAGATCCAGGACATGGCATTCCAGTATGGGAAGCATATGTCTATGAGTCATAAGGTACACCTTTTCCTTTTGTTCTGGGAGCTTAAATATAGAAGGAAAGGCTTGTAAGATGTGTTGCTCGTGAGCTCTGTCATATACTGCATGACTTATGCTGTAGACTTCAGCCAGCAGCTGGGTGTTGAGAAATTTGACTGCTGTGGAGTGAGATGTTTGCAGAAACTATTGGTATGAACAGGGCTTGGGAACTACCAAAATCACACTCCTGGCAATGGAGCTCATTACATTAAAGGCTCTGTTAACTTCCTTCTAGCACATCTTTCTACAGCAGCTTAAAACCTTACCTTCTCTGCTTCTTCATTATTCCTAAACCCACTGTCCCATTAACAGGAGTTGCAGGAGGAAACATGTCATAGAATATGTTGAATTGGAAGGAATCCACAAGGATCATAGAGTCCAACTCCCAGTCCTGCACAGAACCATCCCCAACAGTCATGCCTGAGAGCATTGTCCAAACACTTCTGAGCTCTCTCAGGCTTGGTGCTCTGACCACTTCCCTGGGGAGCCCGTTCCAGTGCCAAGCCACTCTCTGGGTGAAGAACCTTTTCTAATATCCAACCTGAACCTCCCCTGGCACGACTTCAGGCCATTCCCTCAGGCCCTGTCACTGGTCACCACAGAGAAGAGATCAATCCCTGCTACTCCTGTTCCCCTCAAGACACTTCATCATCTTTGTAGCCTTATTTGGACACTCTCTAATAATGCCTTTCCTATATTGTGGCACCCAAAACTGCCTCCAGCACTCAAGGTGAGGCCAGAGCAGAGAAGAAGAATCCCCGCCTTTGCCCGGCTGGCAGTGCTGTGCCTGGTGCCCCCCAGGACATGGTTGGCCCTGCTGGCTGGCAGGGCACTGCTAACTCATGCTCAACTTGTCATCAACCAGGATCTTCAGGTCCCTTTCTGCAGCACTGCTTTCCAGCCTCTTGTTGCCCGGTCTGTACATAATGTATTTGGTCTTGGCTGCTGCCATGCAGAGATTTGTGCTGTGAGGCTCAATTGCCTGCAGCAGCACAGACTGAGCCATATCCCCTCTGAATAACCTGCTGTGGAGGGAACTTCCATAGAGGGCAGCTAGAAGATAAGGAGGGAGGTCACCATATCTGGACAGGACCATCCTACACCTCTACAGCAGTGGGATTTCCTGGACAAGGTCTCTGACCTCCACTAGAAGACATTGAGTCTGCAGCTAGAATTAGTCCAGAGGAAAACACAGATCTGCTTCTGCTGTATTGCATCACTTCTGAAGTTAGATGTAGCTTGAGACAGGCAGACAGACCTCCCATCTGCTTCAGCTGAGTTGATTTATGCAGTTTCTAGTTCCTACAGGAGAAGGAAGTGGTTTTGTAAAGCACAGTTTTACTGCCACAGGAATGCCACTATATGCTATTACTAGGTACAAGTCTACCAGTAAATTACTTCAAGTGCAGTTATATCCTTAATATTTTGTGTATGCTTTGATATTAATATATTCACCATTGACACATAGTTTTGTATTAAGGATTGCATCATTTTCATAGAAAGCTCCTAGCTATGTAGCATTTGCTTTGTCAGAAGGAAGGTCATACTGTATCTGCTTCCTCAGGTACTCAAAAGTAGAATGTAGTACTCTGCACAGATTAAAACCTGATCTTCTTCCCACCAAAGACTGGATCATTCTCTCTTTTATGTTTTTTCTGTTTCTTGCCACTTCACAGTCTCCTACCTGGCTGTGTCCCATGGCTTGCCCAGCTCTGCAAGCTGTCCTTTATCTGTGTCTTTGCAGACTATCTACATGCTTCTCTTTACCACATCTTTCCACCACTGCAAGGCTTTCAACATCTTTCTATCCCTCCCCCAAACTTGAAAAAGTGCAACCAGAGTGCAAGTGTCAAAGTAGGAAGCAGTGAGTAGGTGTAGAACCAGGATGTGGACCTCAATTTGAGGAGTGGGTGGATACGTATAAACTGTTCCCGGGAACTGAATGTTTGTGTGTTCTTCTTTTCCAGCTACATTCGGACCTGCAGCCATTTGTTAAAGAAAGTTCTAGTGACACCGTGGCCTTCAGTTTGAATTCTGCTCCTGCAATCCTTCATCAGGAATTCCGCGGAAGGGAGGCATGGCTTAAACAGATTAGAGAGGTAAAATAAAGCACTGTTTAGGATTTCCTGGTTTTGCCATTTGTTTATTTCTTCCTATCTCTATTTCAATCTGCAAGAAACTTAGAAATTAACAAGAGTGCTTAATAGCTCTGTCACCCGCACTTTAAACAAGGGGAAATTTAGGGACCTGACAGTCATGCTCTGTCAGACCTTTGTATATCAGTGTAATAGGCAGATTCATTTGCGTGGAGCATATGTGTGTTCTGCACTGCTTGTGCAGTCCCACGTCTTAGTAAAGCTACTTTCACTGGCAGCTTAAAGCAGAGAACTTCAACCATCACAGTGTCTGAAAGGTAGGCACACATTTCCTTGTGCCAAAATTATGCTGGGAGTAGTAATTTTCAGTGGAAGGGGAAAGATCTGTGGGGCTTAGCTTTCTGACCACCACAAAATAGTTTTGAGATCTAGCTGTCTGATCCTTGTTCTTAATTCTCTTGTTTACCTGTTTTTCCCTCTAATTTTTACATGAGGAAGGCAATAAGAATAAAATAACTACATGGCAACTGTCATGTACCACAGCAGGATTCAAGTCCATGAATAGCTCCCTGGATGTTGCTGAAGCACAAATAGATGACTGTAGAAGACAGCAAGAAGGGAAAGGGGGAGGGGGAAGCACCAAAATGGCCAAAATTAAGCATTCTGTTGAGTTCCCGCATCAGTTGGACATGTTTTGTCTGTCTAAACAACAGTGATGACTGGCGTTTGGAAATTCATCCTTGTTGTTACACAGTTTCTTAGAAAGGCTGCTGCCTTCAATAAGAAGCTGGCTCTGTGCAAGCATATTCATTCAAGATGTGCTTGCTGATGGCTCCTTTCTCTGCTGGTTTGAAAGCAGGAATCAGGTGCAGGATGTGGAGTCTAAGCCTCTGCCTAGTTCTGCTTTCTAACCTGCCTTCACATACTGCAAGCAAGAGGCATGGACTCTTCAGCCGTGAAATTTTGGGAGGTGTATGCAGAATCTACAGTCCTATAGTGGTATGGAGTGGGGGGATCTTAAAATGAAGCAATCCTACTGTCATTTTGAAATTAGGGACTAGTAGTTCATAAAGCATGATGAGGATTTTTGGAATTCAACAGTCACAACACAAGGCTCATATGTGAGTTGAATTTAAATGGATTTGGATTGTTGCAGTTGGAGAATAATGGCATTTCCACAGTGCAGTGTATAAAAGCTTTGAAACAATTTCCCATCTGCAGAATCTAGAGGAGGTTGCAGGACTCCAGGAGTGCCGTCTGTCTGCTTACTAAATTTTCATACCAAAAATGGGCATTATGGAAACAATGAAGCAGTTCTGTGTGAAAAGGGTGGGGGTGCCAAGTGACATGCACTATGCAAAAGTATTTGCTATCTACTAGTACTACTGTACTTCATACATTTATTTATTCTACACATACTTTATACGTGGTATTTACTATGCTACCACTACTACCAACTGCAATATGGAGCACCTAGTCCAGGAGCCTTTCTTGACTTGTGTTGGCTTAGAGAGGTGAGTTATCTTTGATTAACTCCATGCTCTTTGAGATACCATCCACAGTCACGTGCACTATGTAACCTTCAGTGCAGGCCAAGCACTCAAACCAGAGACTCCCTCATGCTGGCAGTGCTCGTAAGGGTGCACTCATGAGCCACCCTCTCATGCAATGTCATGTGTATGGTTTTAATAGGTAAAGCACATGCAGTGCACTCAGGCCCTGTCAGAAGCATAACCAGTTGAGCAAGTCTGATGTAAAATGTTAAAAAACCATCTGTGTGTCTGAGATGAGGGTCAGAAAAAATTAGAGCACCAAAGTACTACTGTGAGGATAAAAAAGGGAAAAAGCAATGGTGCAGTTGTAGTAAAGAAGGCTTAGGAGACAGACTGTATGGGGTTGCTGCCTGGAGGAGCACAACAGCCATTGTCTTGGATGCTTGACAGGAGCAGTTCATGAGAAAATATTCTTGCTGTTGGTAATGAGAATAAGCACAGGAGGAGGCACACTGAGCACACCTTTCCTGCTGTTGCTGCAGCTGAAAAGCATCTTCCTCAAACATGTTGTCAGATTCTCTGCTGCTGTGTGAATCTGCATATAGGCAACCACTTTTAAGGAACATGTTTCTGGTGTTCTACTATACAATATAACTACTAGATATATTTTGAAAAAGCTGTAAGATCCAATCAGGTGAATAAAAATTTACAAATAAAAGAAGATGGGAATGTACAAATAAGGAAGCAGTAATTGGCAGTGGTTTTGCTACTCCCAAATGGTATCAGGCTGTCTTCTTAACATGCATTCCAGAAAAGCTGGCTCCTGAGAAGACTAAAGAGAGAAGCAAAGGGGTTTTGTGGATCAATCCCCTTTATCCTTCAGAGGAATCAGTTCTGTTATCTACTGTTCTCCTTCATGTCCAGTTTGTTGAGTCCCTCATCAGTTCTTTTCTATATTTTATTTTTCCTTTACAAAAATTAATTCATTTTTTCAAATCTGGGCCAGCTTGGCAACATCTCTTTGAAGTTGTGCTTGCCATACAGTGTTCCTCTTCAGTGCAGGTCTCAGCTCTTCTCGTTATCCCAGCTGGTCTGCTCCTTTGGGCTGGTCTCTGAAGTCCCCACAGAGGACATGGAGAGGTAGTGGTGCTAATCGACATCTTTTCAGGAGACACATTGCAGAAGAATTGAGATTTGAGGTCTTCCATTGAGGAAGCTAGAGAGAAATTAACAGGTTATTTTTTTTTCCTTGATGAATCTGGAAAGAGAAGAGCTGGAGTTGGATGAGGTGATAATGGCACATGCGGATCAGATCTCAGGGAAGGGTTTTCAGGTTGGTTAAGTGCTAATGCTCTGGTTCTGTCAGAGCAGGAGTGAGAAGGACATCTTCTACATCATTCTGTGACAAAATTCAGGAAGTTGGACAACATAGTTGCCTGCATCTGGGCAAGAAGAAATTTAAAATTTATTTGTATTTCTTTCTGAATGTATTGGAGTTACAGGTTGTATTTATCTGTCACTCACTCAAAAGGTGATGCTGATACTTAAATCAAAAGCACCTCCAGCCTGGTAACAGCTCTGACAGGGTTCAACAGCCCTTTTGGGAGCTCTAGACTATTTCCTCATGCAAGACAGTGTAGGTATACAGAGAGTTCTCTTTAAAGAAAGCAGATCCTGTTATTGCTGATAGGAAGTAGAGTTTATTACAGAATCTCATGGGAGAGATTAATTAATGCAAACAGCAAGATTTCTTAAGACCAAAACATTTTGGATTCACCAAATGTTTAACTACAAGTCAAAATAAAAAACCCTAAAAATTACATTGAGTATCTGCAGCTCTCATCTGAAACAGAACCATGTTGTGTAAGCTGGTAACACATTTGGTTGTATTTTAGGGTTTTCTGTATCAGATTCCTAAAGAAAGTAAGTCATGTTCAAAGTAGTAGCTCATTTAATTGCATTCTTTATTCTTGCAACTCTAGTTTGTAGTATGTAGTGTCTGATAAAAAATCTCTTTCTTTTTAAGGCCCAAGGAAAAGGAAACATTGTGGACTATAAGAAGGTTGGTAAATTACATTTATATCTCATTTTTAATATTTTTAAAAATATTTTCAGGAATATTCTTGACAGTTGAGAGAAACTTCCTTATTAAAGCTGGGTTGTAAGTTGGATGTGTGTATATGAAGGGAGGGAGAATGGCTCGTGCAATTTCTTGATTTTAGAAAGCCACTAATAACCAGCTGCACTATAACTATACAATGTAGCTATTTAATAATAGTATTTTAATAATTTATCTTAAAATAGTAATTTAATAATGTAGTTATTGAATAATCATTTTTATTGTCATTTCTCCCATTTACTTCCCCAAACTCGATTTTCAAAACAGGCTTTTATGGCTTTTGCTGTCTTTTTTTTTCTTTTCCTGGAGTCATTTGCAGGTTAGATGGTCTCTCTTTATTGGTAGAGTACACTGCTAATTTTTTTTTTTTTTTAATCTCTCCTTAGTTTAGTTCCATGCCATCTATTAAAAAATATACAGATACAATAATTTGGTTTTTTCCAGTCCCCATTACAACTTCTAGCTTTACTAGAAGCTACTAGCTACTGTATTTGCTACTTCTCTATAATAAAGTCAGACCTGAACTAAGTAGCTTTACTGGAAGTAGCTGGGACACCTTAAAACTCTTAAAGGGCTGCAGGAGATGGCTGACAAGGTTCCCCTGGATAAGTATAGGAGCACAGCACACTTGTGGTGGAAAGAGATGGCACTGTGTCCCAAGCTCACTGAGCATGAGCCTGACTTGCTCTGAGTCTTAAGCAGATCATGAAGTCCAGCCAGTTATCTCCAGCATCAGTAGGAAATAATATATAAATTGCTGAGCCACATGCATGATTGAGAATTGCTTTTTGAAATGGGGCCTGAAGAATGTCACAGCTCTGACTGATTGCTGCTCATATGGAAGGCCAACACACAAGTACAGGTCAGATTATTGTAATTATTCTGTATTAAGAAAAATTGCTACTTGGATTATTAATAAGCCTCTCTGCCCTTCCTTCCTCTTAGAATGGCAGAAGGATCTCAACTTACTTTGCCATTTAAAATTGTGCTTTTAGATTGTTCTCTACACCAGTCACAGTTGTATCAGTTTTCTTTCTTTTAAATCCCCACTGAGAGCACCAGATTTATTCTTCAGGTGTGTCTTGGGCACACTCCTGTGAATGTTTAAGCTAGGTAACTGTTGAAGTCCAGAATGAGTTTTCTCCTTTTAATTGTTACAATTGTGATCCATAATTGTCATTTCCACAAATCCACACAGTGTAATTTCCATACTTGGGAAAAAAAAATGCAAAGGGGAAAGAAAAGTATCTAAATTTGCTTTACCAAATCAAACATCTGTCAGACTATTCTGTATTTTGACTGAAATTATTTCAGATCTTGGATCCTTCACATGAAATTTAAAAACTTGCATTATGTTTAGGCAACTTGGACACTTGACTGAAAAGTAAAGAAGGAGAGAAAGCCCTGCAAGTTTTGTATTTTGAGCAATTGACTTCTGCCAGAAATCACATTATTTTTGATGGCTTTGGGTAATCATCTCTTGCACAAGCACAGATATTATGAGGTGAATGCTAGTGAAAAATTGTGCATGATTTTTGTGAGTTCAAACAACTTCCAGCTTTTTTTTTTTTAGAGGTCAGTTTCAAAAGCCTAGGCTATCACGTCCCTCTTTTCTGTGTTTGTAGGTTTAAAGTAAAAGTAGTCATTAGTTATATCTATGCTAAATGAACTCAGAAACCTGCAGCTGTCCCCAGCAGAATGACTTGACCAGCTCATGCACACAGCCAATTAAAAGGCATGTTGTGCTGTACAAATTAGTATTTATTTTTTTGCTTTTTGCTGTGTTGTCTCTTCTCTTGCATCACCAGAGTCAGTGCTTTGCACATTGCTCAGTCTTTTCTTCTCAGCATCACAGTCCCTTCTCATCTTTCTATTCAGTTGATACAGTTACTTTAATGTTCCCAATCAAACTGGGGAGCTTGTTTCTCTTTGAGCCTTCAAAATATCTCCCCTTTAATTTTATAAAATCAAAGATCACCAAAACTAGCTGTAGAACTTTTGAAAATTTCAATTATTTTTCTTCTCTTAGTTTTTATTATGAACTTCAGTGTGCCACTTAATTGAGATAAAATATTATTCCTTAGTTAAACTCATAAATATACATATACAAAAGTTGTTAGCCTACTTAAGAAAGTTTTACCTTGCTTGCTGCACTTTCAATTAAAATAATGAAAGTAGATTTGAGAAATTGAGATCCACACATTTAACATGCCTTCTTAAAAGGTGAAAGTCTTATTTCAATTTTGAGACTGCTTAAGAATTCTGAATTGTTCTTTTGATGCATGTTATATTAAAATGGTACCCCTGATTTTTTTCACTGACAAAAAAATACCTGCATCATATTAGCAAGTTTGGTGAGGTCTCTTGACGCAAATATAGAAGAGAAATGCTTTCTAATAGTTTGATTAGGTCTGAGACGGTCAGGTCAATAAGGTCACTATGCTTTGCAAAATTTTGTAGGGATTTTTCATCCCAGCTTTGTTGAATCTTTTCATCAGAAGGATTTTTGATATTATCTGTGTTCTGAATATATATTGTCTCACATTAGTATCTGAGTGTTTCTCTATGTTTTTTCCTATGCTATCACACTGCATCCAGACAAATTATTGATCCATCGCTGTGGTGTTTGAAAGTCTCTTCCAGAGATGAAAAAAATATTTCACCTGTTTTTGTGTAGTTTCTCAGATAACAAAAGGGAAAGTACCATTGCATGTGAGGGACAAATCTAATGTATGTAATTGAAAGAAACAGCAACTTCTCTGACCCCCTCATTTGTATGTATGTGGCAAAAATCTCAGACTTCTTAAACTCAAGAAGCTTTTATCCGTGTTACACATGCCTTGTGTGCAAGATAAGCTGCACAATACTCAAACAACAAATTGAGATTTTCAATTTAATTATTACCACTTGATAATATTGATTAAAAACTCTCTGCTAAAGCTGAGACCTTAATGGTGCTTGGCATTATAGAGGCTTGTTAAAGGAGTGTAACAAAGGTCCAACTAGTAGCAGAAATGAGTAAGCTAGGAGTAATTCTTGTTTTCTGGCCAAGGCTCTAGAAAAATTATAATATAATACTAAATAAAGAAATAATTCTTGTATTTGCATTCAATGAATGTGCTATGCAATGATTTGTTACTTTTCTAAATGCAATATTCAGAAAAGATAAATTAAGTCAAGTGAGAGAGGAAGTAGGAAAACTTTTTTTTTTTTTTTTTTT
>VZRH01001496.1:3961-19797 GCA_013397555.1 Urocynchramus pylzowi | reverse complement strand
AGGGAAATAGAAAAACTTTTTTTTTTTTTTTTTTTTTTTTATTTTATTTTTTTTATTTTTACTGTATCCCTGTCCATTTGCTCTGCTGTCTGTTATAGAGGCCTTTCCTCCAAACTGGCATGGAAAGTATGGTGTGGTCTGGCATAGTATGCTATGACGTACTTTCTTGGTTTGTATATGAAATATTGTGCACTACATCAACACCAGGAGCTGAGTTTGTACAGTGCTGGAAGGCATGAGTCAGGATGGGGTAGATCCAGCTGTTCATACACTGCATGGCACTAAAGTCTTGACTTCCCATATGGTGGGAAAGAGAGAAGAAAAATGGGAAAGGTCACATTTGGTTACAAGGAGGTTTCTCAGTGGTAGCCTACTGCCATGCTGCTAATAAATAACAATAGCATGGTGCCAGCCAGAGGGGCCAGCCAGAGGTGCCAGCCAGATGTGTGGGCTGCCCTTGCCCACCCCACTGCCGACTGCCACGGCGAGTGCAGCCGTGCTGTGCAGTGCTGGCCGCGGGTCTGCAGCCCTGTGGGCTAAGGGACAGTGATCCCATGGCTTTGTTAACGTGCTAGGGAGTCATCAGGGGTGTGTCATGGGGCTGCAGGCCACAGGCTTCTCAGCCTCTTGCTCCTGAAATGCAGCAAAGAGTTTAAAACAGAGAGTTGTCGTTTGTAGATGCTTATGACCCGTGTTGGTTTTGCATGAAGATTTGTCTTGTTTGTTTTGGAGCAACCACTGCCATTAGCTCCTTCTGTTGCGTATAATAAAGAACAGAGCATAGTCAGTCAACGGGGCTTTTTAGATGTGTTAGTAGTGTTACAAAAGCATCCAAAACCATTCAGATGAAGCAATTTTCTTATTTTTTGGAATTAATATCTGAATTATCAAGGTGCACATCCAGTACCAACAATTGGTTGCATCTTTGTAATCAGTGGGTATTTTCCCACTTCTTTGGGGTGACAATCAGCATAACTTTTGTTTCATTAAAGCAAATAATATGTTTTAATATAAATATGAAGATGATTGCTTGTGTGTGCTAAGATGACAATTAACAAACACTGTTTGTATTAGGAGGATTTAAGAAAATTATGCTTTTGGGTAGAGAGTCTCCACAATTGCCATTGTTTAGATTTAAAAAGTAGTGGGTCTTGTTAAGTCCATTGTGAAAGATATAGAAAGGCTTTGATGTCCCTTCCAAAATAACAAAGAATCTGTACAATCAATCAGTGTCTCGAGATGGCTTGTAATTTTTTGGCAGAGTATTACAAGAGCTGTGTAACAGCAGTGTTCCCTGTAAGCAGGCCATCTTTCCTCTCCTGTTGGGGACAACCCTCCCCACATTTGGTCTCATCCTATATATAGTGTGGGTTTCAGTTTGAAGTAAAAAGAATTTTTTTCTGTTTGTCAGATGAATAAAGAAAATAAATTCTACTCTATTAATGGAGGCTTCTGAAGGGCATTTGGGCCCTTTGAAGATGCATTTCTTTACCTTTTGTACATAAAATGTTTCTCAGAAAATATTTGATAAATACTGCCCCAGTTCCAGCTGGCATATCATGCTGCATATAGCAAACAAAACATTAAAAAAATAAACGTATATCCTATGATGTTATGAAGTGATGCAAATAAATGATTGTCCAGGGTTTTTTTGAGAAGGAAGAGCTTAATCCCATGTCCAGCCACAAGAGTGGATGCTGAAATATTCCAAAGTACTTCTTTAGAAAACAAAGAAAAAAATTGACAAAATTTATCTACTACCTATGAAATATGTTGATACTTTTTTAAGGTTAACATTTCAGGAGTCTAAAACACCAGTGCTTATTAAGCATGCTGTTCCCACAAAAGGAAAAACAAATTTAGGAACGCCAGTGCAGAACACTGCAGACATTTTGAGCATTATTCCGTCATTCAGCCACAGATCAATTTAGATTTTGGGTTTTGGGGTTTCTTTTTGTTTCAGCAAATACTGTGCACTTCAGAAATGTAGAATGTCTTAGTTTACTTCAGGATCAGAGAGAATGCATGATATTCAAAGATTTCAGTAGATAACAAATTATCTGGTTTAGGATCATCCTTTTAAAACAACATCAAAAAAATCTGAAGTTACTTTTGATATTTTGCCGCAAAATAATTAATAATCGTAAATAATTAATCCTAGATTGGACTAAGGAAAAAAAATCAGGAATTTCAGTGCTCTCTTTCTCCCTTCACATATGAAGTCTATTACAGCCAAAATATTCACCACATATTCAGTGAGTCTTCCCACCCCGCCCCACCTTGCCCCCTATTTGTTGCTCCCTCCAGGCAGCACTGTGTGAAAGGAATCTTCTTTGCTTTGGTTCATGAAGCAGAAATGTCTCAACAGAGAAGATTTGAAATTAGTTGACTTTGTACTTGAACACCTGCTTAGTTTTTGACTCCTTTAGTTCTTCAGTCTCCAAAATCCAGCAGTTCCTAGCTTTCCTCTCTGACCTCTTGGTGCCCTCAGACCGGCTGTTCTGTCCAACAGCAATCCAGAGCAGTTGGTCTGAAAGACAAATCCTTCACTTCTGTGGTATGGATGTGAAATCCTCTCCTGCCTTTTTAAAACAGACTGAGAAACATGGTACTTTGAACTCTCTTCACAGAATCATACAGTAATGGAAGCTGGAAGGGACTTCTGGGGGATCCAGAGGTCCGGCCTCTCACTCAAAGCAGAGCCAGTGTGGGTTTGCTCAGTTAAGTTCTGAGTGTCTGCAAGGGCGCAGATTGCAAAACAGTGCAGACACGTTGTGGAGGAGATCACGTCTCATCTGAGCCTCAGCTTGGCTGTGCTATTGCAAGACTCTTCTTTAAGCTGAATTTAAATAACCAAAACCCAGTTGGTTATTTTTTCAGAGTCTTGGCACTTCTAGAATGAAGTACGGCTTTAATGCCAATGGTCTGAACAAAAGCTTAAAAGCAAAAATGCAGTACTCCAGCATATCTAGCAGTTCAACTGGAGAAAAGTGTAGCTAAGCAATCTGTGTTTTGACTTGTATTCAGTTTTAATTACTGAATATCATTCTGAAGAAGGTTGTGTGGATTAAATTGTTCCTACAAGTGGAAATATGCACAAAATTAAATATGCCATACAAGTAGAGACTAAAAGAGCAGATTCTTATATTTAGAAGAAATCAGTGAGGCAGTTTAAATAAATTTTATAAAGTAAAAAATAAAAGCAGTAAAGTTTGCTTTTCAGTTTATTTGCTGCAAAAATCAGCTGGTCCTATCCAATTTTAAAAATAATGCATCTATACTGGATACAATGATTTTTTTCCTCTGTGTCCTTAGGTTGTGAAGTTCTTCAGGTAAATTAATTGAAGCTCAAAATCTGAGAGTCTGAAAATGTAACTGTAATATAACCAAGAGTACAACTAAAGTCTTAAATTAGGGGGCTTTTGCATACAGCAGGGCTGCTGAAGCTGGGTTTGTTACAGAGTTAGTTCCTGTATTTCTTTGAGAGCTTTCCCACTACAAAAAGCCAAATTTGTACTTCTTTTTTTCCCTTTTACAACCCCTACTGAGATAGAGCTGGTAGGTTAGTCTGGTTAGTTCAGACTGCTTTGCCTCTGTGTATGCTTATTTGAGCTGACCAGCTGCTTCTGCAAATGGAATACAAAACAGGTAAGTTTTGAGGACTATGAATTGTTTGTTGTGTAGGATGACCTCTAACTGAAAAGCTTCCCATATAAGCAGGTATTTTCCATTTTGACATTCCTTGAACTTCGCTGGGAAACATTCATCAGCGGATTAGTCTGATTTTTGTGTAGTGATTCCTCTGCCTATAGTTTGACACGAGCTTTGTGATTGTATTGGCTTCAAAGCAGTGCATGTGTCTGAGGGCTTACACAAGACAGGCGTGTAAATGGATTGTGTCCTTGTGTTAGGATTCTCCCCCTTTCCAGACTCTGCTCTTTCAACTAAGTCATGGTACATATATGTGAGCACATATATGCCTAAGCTGAGCTTCTCTGGCTTTTGACCAATTTGAAGACTTTCTAGGAGCTATTTTCTTCCCTGTTTACATCCCAGTGTATACTTCCATGAGTATTAGAAATTATGCTAATCCTTTTTAATAAGCTTTAGCAAATCGGCAGAGTTTGCTTCAAGATGTGTGGGTTCTACTGTCCCACAAGGTTGTGCCTCAAAGAAGAGGAAGGGACACCTTTGCACACTGCTAGAGCACCTCATCTCACCTACCCTCACCTTTGCTGCAGAGCCCTGGAAACATGGCTGATTCCCACTCATTAGAAGACATGTTGAATTAGCTATGTGATGCATTGATGCCTCAGGGCAAGTTCCTTTCCAGCACACAGTGCAGGAAGATTTCAGCTGAAGAGGAGAATAAAATTTTTATGAACTGGGACTTGAACACTCAAGTGCTGTAATATGCTTTCAGCTAATTTCATCTTTAAATACAGATAATGAATCCACTTTCAGATAAGAAGCATCATTCATTCTGTATGAATGAAAGTATGTATAGAAAGTGGGTGAGTTACAATTTGGGCATATCTAGAATTTATTTATTAAGATATATGTATATTTCTATATATATATATTATTTAAACTGGATAGGTAAGGTCATTCTGATGTATTTTTTTTGATAATTTGGGTACTGAGCTGTGTATTGATGAAAAACATTATTTAGGAAACCTTGTATAGTTTGTTACTGTAGGTACCTGTATCCAAGAAAAGCCATTTTTTTAAAAAGCTGGTGCAGTGATGTAAGACAGTTGTGAAAGCCGTGTAGGTCATGTTAAAGATCATGAAATGCTGTAATGCTTTTGAGAAAATCAAATCCCAAAGATCCACCTGGCCTTTGTTCCCCGGCTCTTGGATGAGGCATCAGGCTGGAGTTGGTCTGGGAACATCAGTATTTTAGAGCAGAAAATGTAACAGTGTTTCATGACAGTCTCATGATGCTATTCAAAAAACAATACTAATTAAAAATAAAAAAAGCCCTTAATAAAAGCTGTTTAGAACTTCTGTAAGTTCAGGTGTGGGTAAAATAACATGTTTTATTTCGTTAATTCTGTTTGTATTATTTTATAGGAAATTTAACCCATCATTTATCCAAGATTTTTAGGTGCCAAATCTTTCCAGCAACTTGCTGTGAAATGTCAGTTATTCCATGAAAGTATTTTCTTTCTCATATGGTGTTTCACCAAGCCTTTGTCAAATTCCATAGCCTTACTGATAAGATGGAGTTTGCATGAGTTCAGTATGATAGTTTACCACATTTTACTGACAAAATTTGCTCTTGTCCACTATGACTGATGTAATCACGTGGTCTATCGATAGAAACCCCTATTACAACATACACTTGTTCCACCTGTGTTGTCCTGTGCTGGTTTCCGAAAGCAGGGGATGGAATGGATGTTCATAAAATGCAGGTTTTCACTGCAGAAAACAGGAGTGTGAGCAAATGGCTGGCTTGCCAGTTCTGAACAAAAGCTCTCAGGTAGTGGCTGAGGTATGAAATGTTCAGATATTTAAAAATTTAATTTTATTTTTTTAGTTTAAGTGTGCCCTTTGGAGAGCCAGCACCTTCCAGGTGATGAAGTAACGGGTGGTGTAGTTTCCATTACACACAGCTTCGCTGCAGTGGGGAGCTAAACAGAGCAGCTGAGAGGATTTAAGGGCTTTGTCTGATGGCTTCGGCTTTGCCTTTACCTCGGGAAGAGGCGGTAGAAGCCCTGTGCTCCCAGAGATAATTGTGCACGGCCGAAACGCCCCCCACACCGATGTGCCTGTGTTTTCCAACAGCTGCAGGAAGCGATCAAGGCTGGCAAAGGTGTGACTTCTGCCATCGACCTCTGCCGCTGCCACGGAAACAGAGCACTGGCAGCCCTGGAGCGATTCCCTCCCTCGGAGGCCAGGGACGCCTTGGCCAACATCGTCTACGCCGTGACCAGGTTTCCCTGAGCGGCTGCTCCGGGAGGAGCATCTCTCCCTCCACAGGTGGAAGCAACCCGGCGGGGACACCAGTGCCGCCTCACACCTCTGACCACCTCATCCCATCCCGGCCGAGGAACGCGCTCGCTGCCGCCGCCGCCGCCACCAGCAAAATTCGGGAGAGGAAAGAAAAAAGGTCACAGCCGGTTTTCGCTTGTCGTGCCAGAAGCGCACTTGAGGCTGCACCGGTAGAAATAATTAATGAGTCCCGTTTCCGTGACCTCAGCAAATGGACAGGAAATAAGTCGGTATTGATTGGGCACCAGCGGGGACGGCGCCAGGGCGGAGGCCGGTGGTTTTCCTGCCAGAGGGAGGGATAGAGGGAGGGAGGGATGGAAGGGCGTGAAGATCCAGGTGTCACGAGAAACCCGCTCCAACCTGCCCAGAGAGAGTGAGCTGCCGAAGCCGGGAATTAACATACCCTTATCCAAGGGGAAGGGCAGTTTGGGGGATTAATGGGGGGAAATCCCTCCCTGTCTGCACGCAGTTATGTCTCCTCACGATCTTTTTATGTATTCAAATGTAAAATTACCCTGTGCCTAATGGGTTCTGTATTTGAGAAACTTGCTGAGAAAATGTGTCAAGCATGGTAAGTAGCAGCTTTAAAATATTTAATCAAATATTAATTTGGCTCTGTTAAGGGAACCGAGTGCCTGGAGTTTATACTGTGCCTGTGTAAAATGTTGCTCTGGGTCAAAGAATGAGGTTTTTCCAACTCTTCTGGGGGAGGGAATATCCCTCCCTCAGATCCAGCAGTTTGTTTCAACAGAGTCTTACACAAAAGAATTTCCTATGTTGTGACACTTGTGTTAATTTAAGCCAAATAAATGTTAATTTGTAAGGCTAGACATCAGCCTTTGGCAAAAAGGGAGCAGGAATGCTCCTATGTGAGTAGTCACTGAATAAAATGCAGAAAATACTGGAGAAGTTTTGAACCTCAGTGTGTTGGATTTTCAAGTCCAATTACAGATGGCTTATAAGGTGTATCAGAAGCCTGCAATTTGAGACCGTCTCTGTTTTGTTCATAGGAGATGATTTTTGTGGTTTGCACTCGTGCAATCTGAGAATGCCGTTGACAAGAAGGCTGAGTTTACATAAATGATCTAGATTGAGACTCAGCTACCTTTCTTCCTTCTGTGGTGTAATTACAGCCCAATCTGGAGACAGCTAGCACAGCAAACAGATTTCATTACATCCCTCACTCAAACACTAAGTGGAGTTATTTCTGTTAAATTCTCTCCTCCCTCCTTTTCCCCCTGTGCTCCCTCCCCGTCACACAGCTTGTTTGTCATAGATCAGCGTGTTGCATTCCACCAAATGCAAAATATAAATAAAAACTCTATCCTCTAAAAATACACTGAAAATACATCCTGTGTAATGTACATAATATTCTGTGTACATTCTGCCCACATTATACCGTGATATTTTATGTATAATAAGCAGCCTTGAGTTACAATCTTTGTTTAGGAGCAGCATCCAGAACTCAGGACTCACTTTGTTCTGGAGAATGGCTTCAACACCTGACCCCTTCTTACTTGCCCTTTCTCTCTTTCCTGCCTTGGCATTTTCTCTCTTCCAAAGACTCTGGAACTTCTCCCCAAGTTATTGTTGTTACTGCAGCAGGAAGGCTGAAGACAGAAGAGAAGCACTGAGAAGCGTGGTTTATTCCAGGCACTTACCCATTAAGTTGCCTAAAGTTCTAATAAAAAACGTGCTTGAAAGAACTACCTAAGTTCAACCAGAGTCACTTTTCAGCTTTCTTTGGCTCTTGTTTTTACATATTACATGAAGTAAGGGCCATTCATCATCTTTTCTTTGTCTTACATCTATGTTAATTGGTTCATAATGATTTAGGGCTGCAAAAAGCTTGGGTTGCTGGAGATATTCTGAGTCACTTCACCTCAGCTGTGTGAAAGAAATACCAAGCATACTGCAGAACTATGCACACCTTGTTTATTTTTTTACACAAGTGCAAGTTTTTATTTGTACTTGTTACCAATAAAGGGGAATCACCAAAAATTAATTACTTTTTTTTTTAATCACCAGAATATTCTGATTGCTTTAAATAATTCAACCTTAATTTTAAAAAATACCAAACAAACAATGTGAATTGTCCCTTATCAATATTATCAAGTAATCTTATGTTTAAGGTATTTGCCTGTAATTCTTCAGAAATTTTTGTTGTCTTGTTTCTTCCAGGTAAACTGCAAGCAAAGTATTGTACCCATCTGTCAGACTCCAGGTGAATTAGTCATTGCTGTGCACTAATGTACTCCTCACACCTCATACAGTTTCTGAGCTATGTGTAACCTTAGAGCTGTTCTGGTCTGGTCATGGTCTTATTTTTGTCTCCTTGGTTCCTTGTCCCCACCTACCTCTAAAGCAGGTCAAGGAGAGGGACGCCCGTGGTCTGAGGAAGGCGTTCACACCATTTACTTCAGTCACCCAGCTACTCAACCAGACATTCCTGGTGCCTGCTCCTCTGAACTTATCACCACTATGGAATTGCTGCACCATTCCACAGATGCACAAAATACAGGACAAGGTCCCAGCTGCTTTTTAAACCAAATTAAAATAAAAAAAGTTATCCTGATCTACTGCATCCCACTTGTCATGGAGTTAATGTTATTCATAGTATCCTATGCAGTCCCATGTTTTGGATGTGTAACTGAAATGGTGTTGCTCACCCGCTGTGCTCAGCAGTGCTTGCACATTACCAAGGCTTTGTCTGCTCCTCACTCTGACACCCAGTGAGGGGCTGGTTGTGGGCAAGGGGCAGGAGGGGGCACAGCAGGGGCAGCTGACCTCAGAGATAGTCTGTGCTGTACAAGATCATGCTCAGCAATAAAAACTGGTGATGGGGAGGGGGGATGCTCCAGGGGTCTGTTGCTTGGGGACTGTCAATCAACTAGTAGTGATTGCTTTTTCCTTGCTTGTTTTTCATGGTTTTGTTTTCATTTTTTCCCCTTTTATCTATTAAACTGTCTTTACTCAACCCACAAATTTTCTCACTTGCTCTTCTCTGGAGTAGAGTGTGGAGACACTTCTCTATCTGTTAATAGTTAGGGATTTTTAAAAGAATCTACTAAAATTGTGTCTTTTATTGGTGGCATAAATTTCAGTTTCCCACAATATTTTTGACCTTTAGGATTGTAGCCTTAAATTGTTCCAGAAACAGAAGTAGTTCAGTAAAAAACTCTTTCTTTTCTGGTCTGAGCGTCTCCTTGCCCCCACTCATGCTCATTGAGCTGAAGCACCAGCAAATACCAAGGGCAAATAGGCCTTAATCATAAGGCACTTTAGTAGGCTATCTTTATACACTTCAGATCTCCCTAACCTGCTTGTAAACACTCTTTGAGTGATTTTGCATTTACTTTTAGAAAAGCAGCAAGTCATGCAAATACAAAACACCCTTGTTTGCCTGCCTCTGGCCTCACACTGCCTCAGGTAGATAGAGAGGAATGTTGCTCTCTGTTCCTCTGTGCTAGGCACAGAGGTGGGATGTACCACATGGAACTTGGTTGGGCAAGTTCAGATAACCCCAGATGTGCTTCATCTCAGCCCAGAAAATACCTCTAGGAGGAACTGCATCCACCCTTTGTCTATACTGAACTAAAAACCCACAGTACATCCCATGGTGGGGGGCATTGATTGAGCAGCTCTGAGGTGCTTAGCAGCCATCCAACACAATTGCTTTTGGTACCCAGGATGGACACTTAGGGCTCAAGATAATAAGATGTTTTACTAGAGTGTGCTAGAGGGAACCTTTTATGCCTGTCTAGCTATTGCTGGCCATGATGTTGACTTACTCACTCTTGCTGCAGGTTTATTTGTTCCCTTACCCACTCCCTGTCTTGCTCAAGAGTAAACACGATGATTTGAGAGCTTGTTGAAGGCTGGGTTTGTCTTTTGCAGTTTGTTGTGCTGTGTAGCACTTGGTTGTGTTTTCCCTTGGAGAACTATGATGAAAGCACTGGCCCTGAGCCTAATCTGGTATTTGGGCTGTGTGTTGCTGCTGTCCCAGTACTTCGGGAACCATCTCGTGGAGATAATTAACAATTACACCTTTTCTCTCTTCCTCTGAGAGACAGTTTGTGGAGGAAACAACAGCACCTTCCCCTTCGCCTCCTGCAGGGTTGCTTTCCACCTTGTTACGATGACTCTTCAGTATTTTGAACACTCCTGAGTAATCAGAATGTTCACATCAGTGTGTCTCAAAAATCTGTATCCAGTTTTTCCTAGGATTAACTGAGTATTTAGGAATATCACACAGGGATGTGCCCTGAGTTTGTGTGGTCATGGTGGCAAGGTATCTAGAACAGTTATTACCTCTGATGGTGTGGAGCCTGACTGCCAGACAAGTGCAGGATCCTAAAAAAGTGACAGTACACTTGAGAAAAGGATGCCTTGGTTGTGCTAAAGGGACACAACTTCTAACACTGTGCTGGGCCTGGCCTAACCCTGCCAAGAACTCCTCAGCACCTTTAGAGGGCTGAGATGGTCTCTGTGCCTGAAGACACACAAAAAGCACCACAGCTCAGCCAGACACCCACCTCTCAACTCTATCAGTTACCCCTATGGTCACAAAGAAACAATGGAGGCAGAAGTGAACTGCCTCAGTCAAGGAGAAAGCTTCTCCCAAAAGGGAGCAGGAGGAGGATTTGGAGAGGCAGCCAGAACAGTCAAAAGAACAGGAGGGGAAAGAGACAGAAATCATGAACAAGGCAGAAATCATCAACTCCTGAGTAAGCTGCAAGATACACATAAATATTATAGCCATCAGACTGCTGAGCTAATTATCAGCTGGTTGCTGCAGTGCTGTGGTACTGGAGCCAACAGTCAGGAATTAGAGAGCAAGGAAGCCCAGCAGCTGGGGTGCCTCACAAGGGAATGGGGAATCAACAAAAGGATTGAAAAAGGAGCGAAAATCAGCAGGCTCTGGAGGCAGCTTGTGTTGAGTGTGAGGAGGTATCCCCTCAAAGTCTTGTAAACTGTTAAGGCAAGAGTGGACAGCCACTGAGAGTATCCAGTCTCGGAGGGAATTAGCAGTGGTGGAGGTGATCTGCAGCAGCCTGGATAACAACCAGGCATCTAAAGAGACCCAAATGAAATCCAGTGCCTGTGGTGCATGCAGTGGAAGTTTGGATGGAGCATAGTCATCATATGCCAGCACCTGGTGCTCGTGACTTGGCCAGACATCAAGGCCCCAGCTGTGGGTAGATTGGCCAGTCTGCTCCAGCAATTCAAAGAGAGTCTCTCTCCCACCCACCCCTGCAGACCTGTGCCTCAGCTGGGGAAAGACTGTCCCAGCAGTCCCAGCTATTCAAAGACCATGTGTGTTCTCCTCCTCCCCACCAGCCACCATCTAGGCTGACAAGGGAGCTGTTTTCTGCTCGGAGAGTACCATGTGCACAGTTGTGTGCCACCCTGTGGTTCTGTCTGCATTACCATGAGGAGAGCATGGGGCAGTAGGATGCCTCAAATGTGGAAGCTGGGGTACGTGAATTGAGAGGAATTTGGTGGCCAGGAAGGGTCCATACAGGAGAATTACCACTCTGGTTGCTGTTGAGCAGTTCCCTAGCAGTGTAGGACTGATACTGCCTTTGACCCCAGCGTGGAACTTCTGGTTAGCAGAAAAAGGATCAGGTTATGAATATACCATCCAGGAATTGAGGGGCCTCTGGCCAGGGAAGGAAAGGGATTACCAGGTTTATTTGAGTGCATGGATTTGAGGGCCTGGCACACCTGATCAGCTGGCTGTGCTTCTCTTAATGTAGCCCTCCATGTGCCTTGCCTTACTGGCAAGAAAGAATGCACACGTGGCCCATATTTGACTTAGTGTTGAACTTGACAGAAGTTGCTAAAAGATTGAAAACCTCTTTTTGGCTTAATGGAAACATTAAGGAGGCATTCTCTGGAGCTGCTGGGGAGTGCTTCTTGCCCCAAGCGGTGCTAAGGATGCCAGACCAGTGTTCTCAGGGGTGCACCTCCTGGTGAGATCTCCCCGTGGCTTTTTCTTCCAAGCAGTATTTGAATTTTTATCAGCACAAAAGGCTAACTCAGGCAATTGTGCCATGCTGCAGATTTGTCAAGGAAGTGGCTTCTGGGTCAGAGCACTGGCTGTCACTACTCTTGTCAGCTACTTCAATCTCACAGAAGAGTGAGGTATAAACTTTTTTTATTCTTTGTAGTCTTCAAAGTCTTTTACCTGCATAGTGTCTTACCAAAAATAAAGAGCTAAAGCTTTTCAGTCTCTCAAAGCAGTTCAAAGGAAAGAATATTTCCAGTTTTGAAAGTCATCTCTTCTGACGGTCTTTGAATTAAATTACCCTTTTTTGTTCCACCTTTCAGAAACCAATCCCTAAAATGCATTAATTATTTACATAATTAGCATTCACGTGTTTCTCCTTTAGGCTAAGCCTGGTTTTCTAAAGCTAAGAGAAAGTGGCCATTAAGCTAAAATTCTTATAGCAAATGCCTTTAAAATAAACAAAAAGATAAAGTACAGAGCTTGCTCTGAGTTGAGAAGGGGAGAAGAGGGTGACAAACAAATTGGCATCGATCCACCAAAGCCTCCTGCAGTCACCTTTGTCCAGCCCTTGGTGCACTTGATTTGTGCGTGACTCTGCCCGCAGCTCCCGGCGTTGCTGCCGTGTTCCCAGCCCCCGACAGCAGCCGGAGAATGCTCGGGCTCCCCCCTGTGTAGGAGATTCCTTCTCTGCAGTGCGTGAAGTTGACTTAAATTCATACCTATTTGCAAAATGCTTTAGTCAGTGTGCCTCTCTTGAGGAAAGGCAACCTTTTACTCCAAAATAGAAAGAGCAACAAGACGGTTTACCTACTAAACTGGAAGGCAGTGTTCTACCGGCTTCACTTCTTTCAATGGTGAAATTGCGAGTTTGTCTGCAGGAGAAAAGAGGCATGGCATCATACAACAACATTCCTCTTGGCTAATACTGACAGGCAGGTGTCCCACTGATAACTACAACAGCAGTTCTCAGATTTATCTGGTTTGAAAGAAATTTCTATATTAAATTCCATTTGAGGCATATTTTGATATATTGTGTAGGAGAATGGCAATTTTGCATCAACATTATAAAAAAATCTTACTTTGACATTTCCTTCTTTACCCTTTTCCACTTCTTCCCTTCACCCCTTGCCCCAAATATCAAAGATTGAAAATATTCTGCTTTATTATTAGAACAATGCTCATCATTTTTAGTTTTAAAATTGTTGAAACAAAAACAGTATCTTAAAACTAGACTTTTCTATGCCTTCAATGACTACAGCAAATGACTGGCCTCAATTGCAAGGTTCAAATCTTAGCGGTTATTAAATATCAAATTATAGAAATTAAATGTTGTGCAGAAACCATTAGAAAAATCTCAACAAGTACCAAAAGATTTGGTTATTTTTTTTCCCCCTTAAAAAAATATTAACCCTTATTTTAAAAAGCTTTACTCTCTGCAGAGGAGTGTGATGGTTTTTCTATGTGACCAGCTTATCCAAAACACAGCATGGTTAGGAAATGAGGCATTTTTCCCTCTTGGCTAGTTCTGATGAAAGCTCTCCAAGTTGCACATTGTGTCTGAACATTTCTTCATTCATAGCATGTGCCCATCGAAAACTGTTTTCTGTTTGCAGCATTTCAGCTGTACTATTTATAAGCTCGTTGAACAATGCTACTAGAGGCTGTAAAAGGTGTGTATTTCATATGCAAATCACTAGCAATAATTTTCTACAATTACACTTAGTTGCTTGCATCATTATTTTCATAAAAATGGGTTCAGCGGGAGAAAATTACAGAAAAAATGTCCGTATTAGTAAGATTTATTTTTAATCAAACAATTTTATTTATGCCCAAAGTATAAAAACTGTGAATGTCCCTACCTCTGCTCACATTATGTAAGACCACAAGCAATATATAGCTTTTAGATGGAATATGCTGAGATATCTTTGCAGAAAAATAAACAGGGTTTAAACATCTAGTATTTCTTGAAGATGACTGCTGCTGCTAAAAGTGGTCACATTACTAATGATTAGAAATATTTCTTACATAAACTTTTATGAAAGTAATTGCTTTCAATCACATTCTATAGTAGTAATAACCACCAAGCAGGTGGTTTTTTTCTTATTGTAAACCCAGGTCTCCACACTTACAGTTTTTATTAAAAATTCAGTCCAGATTGAATTTTCACCAATATCAAAGGGAAATTCCTAAATTGTTGTATAAAATGCATTCATCTTTTAAATTCATGACTGTTTTCAAAGGCACTGCTACAGGGAATGGCTAGGTTATACTAGGTTATACTAGATGGGTTATAACTAGGTGGATTAGGGTGGCCATGAGCCAGAGATCCACGTTAATGCAAGTTCAGAAGGGAAGATTCCTATCCCACCCAAAGAGCAAGGTTCAGGAGTAGCTTCCCAACAGTAGTGAGGGTAAAGACCGAGAAGGGAGAAGCCCTAGCTGCTTCTAAGACAGTGACTTTTTTTTTTTCTTTTGTGAAAAAAAAAAGAGACTTTGGCCATGACAGAAGCAACTGGACATCAAAAAACCCAGAAAGGCTGTTTCAGTTTCAGGACCTGAAACAAAAAGGATTCCTACAATCTGAATATTGCTTCTTTGATTTAAGAAAAACAGATGTTTACAGAAATAATAATAATAATAATAATAATAATAATAATAATAATAATAATAATAATAATAATAATAGTAGTAGTAGTAGTAGCTAAATAATCCAGCTGAGTTCTCAAAGAAACCTAGTTTTCTACATTGCTTCACAGTTCTTTTTTCTAATATTGTTGCAAGCACTTGAACTTACATATCTAAGTGAGGTATGAGACTATGCAACTGGTCCAAAATATTCTTTCTCCTTATAAAGAGCAAGATATGGAACTGAGTGTTAAGCACACAAAGGAGAGCGTGCTGTTTGCAGTTGATTGGGAGATGTGGACATCTTTGGGAGAAAGGACTTTCCAGGCTGTATTTACCTCTTCTGGATGTAAAACAGAACTTGGCAAACGGACCTTTATGGGATAAATGTTTGATCGTTCAGAGTTAGTTGTGGTGTCAGTGACAGGATGACCGTGCATTAAGTGAGCATTATTTCTTTTTAAATGCAAAGCTGTGAAATAGCGCACAATGGCGCCGTTCTTGGCTGAACTAACATAGGGTAAAGAGAACTGCGATTTCATTGCCAAGAGATTAAAAGAGGCTTATGCTTCCAAGAGTGAAGTTGCTCAGATTTGTCAGTTTTTAAACAGTTATGGATGCAACTGATGTCTAAGTAAACTGCTGCAGCACAGAAGGAGAATTTAGGTTGCTCACTGGGTTGAGTTACTCTATTCTTGAAGCTCCTTTACATTTTTGTTCTCTTCCACTTCAGATTCGATCTGATTTTTATTTTAAGCTTTTATATAAAATTCTTTTTCCTTTGGTGCTCAAGTGTTACATATCTGCTGTCTTGCCAGTACACTCTGGTGCTACTTCAGGCTAGAAAAGGGTTTTTTTATAATGAGTGTTCATTTTTTGGAAACTTTTTCTCTGTGAGAAAAAACTCTTAAGATTTCCAACCCACATGCATTTGGAGATGAATTGACTTGTTTTTAATCCAAAGACACCATTTATATTCTCTATTTTGATGTCCTTGATTCAGCAAGCAACACAATTACATATCTTGCCCATCTCTGTGAAGTCTAGCTAAACAGCAAATTTTGAAGCTTCCAGTGGCATCTATCATTGTATCTAAGAACAAGAAGCAGTGTTGCTATAAAATTTTAAAAAAATCCCAGAGTGTCATGTAAAAATTCTGTTTGAGGAAAAAAAAAAAAAAAAAAAAAAAAAGAAAAAAAAA
>VZRH01001495.1:102998-124682 GCA_013397555.1 Urocynchramus pylzowi | reverse complement strand
ATTATTATTATTATTATCTATTTAGTTTGGAATTTTGCTCCCCCCATTATATTCCATCAATATTCTGGTGTCTGTTTTCTCTATAAATGTATAGATCTGCAATAAATAAACCAACCTTTGTGATCAGACAGTCCTTTAGGCTCCTGTGCAGGACACTCTAAATGCTTTTGTTTTTTTTTAATGAAGAGCTCTCCAAACCCAATAAAAACTCATATTATTTGTTATGTTCTAACATATTTTTAGAGAGCCTTTTTGTGCTCCAAATAATGCATTTATATTGCCATCTCTAATCACTTTTCTTTTTTTTTTGACAAAGCTTTGCACTCCCTCTTCCTCAACAGGACAGGGTAGAAAATAAGATGAAAAAGATCATGGATTGACATGAAAATAGGGAGACTGGGGGAAGGACTGGAGTACTGGGATGAAGACTTGCAGCAAAATAAATTTAAGCCTACTCCAGACTGAAAAGGACAGGAATCCAACCATGTCCACACAGGAGATATCTCAGAATGCTGAGAGCTTTTCACAATATATACCAAATTCTTACATTTCTCTCCAGGATTGTTTTCCCTTTTTGCTAATGTCATTTTGAAGTACAGCATTTTCTGACTCTGAATTACATTTTTTTGAAGTGTGATGAAAGGACTGTTACAGAAGTTCTGTACCATATAAGCCCTTAATATCAGGTAAACATACCAAAATGTCACTTATGAAGTTAATTAAATGTTAATTATAATTGGCAGTGACACAAACTGCCTCACTAGTAGAAAAAAAAGCTTTTACATTTTAATGATGAGGAAAATAAGCAGAATTTTATTTCATCCTCTTCATTCCAGTGCAGAAGAAGTAGCATGTCATGGCCATTTATGAATGGCATTGGATAATCAAATAGTAAAATGACTACATACTCTGGAAACCTCTCTTTTGAAGTGTGATATCTGCACTGTTAAATGATATTTATCTATTTATATATGCTATATATATTTATTTGTTTGTTTGTTTATGATTTCCTGTATATTACACTGGAGTTTAATGCACAGAAGAAAGAATTTCAGTTGTCAGCTCTGTTCATACTGAATTTTTAATTGTTTGTATACCTAGACCAGATTTAAATGAAAGAATATTCTTTTGGTTTTGATTCTTTGATAGACAGAGGATTTCTGCCTGATTGCTGGATCAAGACTGGTACAGAAATTAGAAATCCAAAGTTAATCTTGGTCTTTAGCCCTGACCTTGTAGCCATCCAGGCTTCAGACCAAGACCCTGTTAAATCCTTTTACACACAAATGTACAGGAATGGACAGGGAACAAAATCAGGTCAAGGACTGGCAAATTAATTTTCTCTTCTTGAATAGGAAACACACTGAAGAGATAATATATATTACAGACAAATATAGTTTATGGCTTCAAGGACTCCTGCCTTTTTTCCACCAATTAATTAACAGTCTTTAGATCATCACTGTTTTTTTCTTTGTTTAACAGTATCTCCCTATGCATTGATTTGTAATGCATCAATCAATTGCAATTATTCACATCTTCTAGGAAAAATATCAATAACCAAGTTAGTAATAAATGTTTTATGACATTCATTGGCCACATTTGATGACAAAAATAGGTAGATTGAATTCTAACTGAATCACAATCCAACAAATTCAAGATATTCAAGAAGTGTCCAGGGCCAGGGTGGATGAGGCAGTTTTCAGTAGTTGATCCAATTTTGAGGTTAATTTGAAATTTAAGTAGTTAATCCCAATTTTTAAGGAGTTAGTTCCAATTTTCACAACTTGAGTTGCAAGTCTATGAGAGCGGGACGTGTAAGGACTCTACACAGCACCACAGTGATAAGAAGGGTTGTTTTTTGCTAAAAGGAATTCAGATTTTGTAGATTTTTCTATGTGGAGTCCATAGTTGATTTAATGCAGTGCTGAAGTTCAACCAATTAATGTCTCACTGAGTGTATATTGAAAATTGAGGATTTTTGGGGGTTCTAGACACTTCTAGCCATTATATTAAACTCTCCATAGCTATGGTAACATTTTTAATGATATTATCAGATTTGTGATTTCCTCCAGCCTGTTTCGTATGCTAGAGATCATTTATTCAGATATGTAAATTTACATTGTGTAACTTTCCTTTTCTTCTGTTGAACTCCTTTCTTTCTGAAACAAGACATTTTTCAAGATGGATTTTTGAGAGGAATTAAATGCTTTTTTTTTTTTTAGTTTTCAAGCAATTTGAAAATATTTTAATCTGGAGTTTACCATAAGTAAATATTCACTTCAAGCTCATGTGAAAGAGGTTTTCCAAAGAGTATGCCTAGAGCAGACTGATATTTCATGAGTGATGATTGTCTGGTTTATTTGGGCATTTTTATGCTGCTGACACATGTCAAATAAAATCAGAGGTCCTTCTATCTTTACAGCTATTCTTGGGAAAAAAAACAGAAACAAAAAACCCACCTCCCAGATCTCCTAGTTACAGATTTCCAAAAAAACAGAAACAAAAAACCCACCTCCCAGATCTCCTAGTTACAGATTTCCATCTATATATTTTGTAGCTGCTTTCTGCACTATTTTTGACAGTATAAGATTTCATGTTTTTAAATTTGAGTATTTTCTGGAGTCTAGTCCTACAATTACAGTGTCATCTAAAACTGTGTGACCCCTTGAATGTTAAAACTTAACTTTAGGTTATGAATTCCCTCTGATGTCTTTAAGTAATTCCCAATAAAATTAACATGATTTCTTGCAAAGACCAGCAGCATTTGCTCTTTGCATTTGGTTTATCATTGGATATTAATTAATATCTCTATTGTTGCCTCCCCCAGACAATTCCATGGTATTATTAAAATACAATATCACCTGTTTCACTGATGTGTTTTCTTGTAATTCTACTGAAGAAGAAATATATTCGCTCCTCTCTTTTTCTTTATTTCATTGTACTTCTTGTAAATTAGTCTGTTGTTCTTCTGAGAAAACTTTTAATCCAGAAACACATTCAATAACAAATCTTACCTTTGTTTTCTCAAGCACTGCTGAATTTGCAACACTGTGAAAGTATAAAGCTTATTATTTAGTGCAGATAGAGATGCTGCCCTGTGTTCCTTTCCTTTTATTTCACTGGAAATGAAAATTCAGGTGAGTGTGAGCTTTATCATATTTCTGAACTCATGGAGTTATGAATCAAAGGGACACCTTAATTTTACAGTATTGCAGTGAATCAGCTCTGTAAAAAAAGAAAAAGCAGGACCAGACCCTCCAAAGGAACATTTGGAGTCTTGCACCTCGACTTCCACAGAACTCCTGAGTGCCTGCACAGGAAGGAACAGGAATTAATTACCCTTTAATAATGCAGGCAGAGGCTTGAAATGCTTTGAACAGCAATTCCAAGTACTCTAAAAGAGCCCTCAAATTCCCTGGAAATGAGAACAATATAGAGATGTTTATGGTCCTTTGGCAAACAATCTGTCAGTTATGAGGATCAAGCTGAGTTTCCTTCATAATTAGGTCTGTGTGGCAATTGGTTTAAGCACAAAGCTGCTCAGCCAAGGGGGATGAAGAGGGGTGAAGTGAAGAGAGGCAGAAAGTTGGTCATGAGGCAACAGAATCAATTCTTATAGAGGCAAAAAGTTTATCTATTTTTATATCTTTAAAGCTATAGCTGGAAAGCCATAGCTCTGGTACTGGTCCCACCCTGCTTTTCCATGTCCCTCTGCTGTGGGACACCACAGTCACATCCCAGCCACCCTTTTTTCCTAAACCAGCATTTTGATCTATCAGTTCTGCATTTACCCCTTTACAAAAACACCTTGCTCACGTGATGCGTGAAAAAAAAAAGGCAAAATGGTAATTTGGACCTGATGTTTTCAATTTCTAATGCACTGCTTCTTCCCTAGGGCTTAATTTTGGTAGGGAAATCTTGCCCAAACCTTTAGGGAGAACACCCAGGCCTAATTATTTTTTGCCAACTGAAGCAATAGTTTTTTATCTCTGCTTTATTAAAGAAATTATGAAAAACTAGTTAACAGTTTTAAAATCTGTAGAAAAGCATCTCTTGAATGAACTGAGAGAGTTTGTGTAAATTTTTCCTCTTTCCAATATGTACCTCTATAGCAAGTGAAGGTGATAAGATTGTGGCTGTTATTTTTTTTTTAAGGACTCAGGTTCTATCTATAATGGTCTGTGCAAATTGCTATGGATGACATGGATGAGAATCCAAATTTTTCACTTCTCTTTGTAGATGTGTAGTCTACCAACCCTGTTCAATTTTGTATTGTAATGGCTCTGAAATTGGTTGTTTTGGGAGGCAACCCTTTTAGGATACATTGCATCAACATGGAATTAATTTGGTGTTAAAACAGAAGAAACAGTAGGATTATTAAGCATGAAAAACATGGAGTCTTAATTACCAGAGAGAACTTTCTTTTACTGGCTTGATTTCCAAGTGCACAACTTCTGTTTAACAGAAAAAGAAAAACACTGATGCAAAGTAATAATATATTATATTCATATCATCATTCTGGAATTCAGTGTACATTGAAACTTTCAAAAATCAGTTGCCTTTCAGTGTGAGAGCACATCTGCTGAAATAACTTCAGAACAACACAGAACAGAACATGACTAATGTTGGGGCTCTTTGGAAATTATATGCTTCAGAGTGAAATTAATTAGGATTGTCTTCTTTGGTCGCTGGCTCTTCATATATTTAGGTACAACAGTGTGTAAAGTGATACTCCCACTTATCAGCTATTTCTCCTTAGTGCCTTTCTCCCTCTTCCTTAGGGGAGGATCCAGAGGGGAGGAGTGGATAATTGTTATTTTATAGCCAGGAATTCTTCTCTTCCTCTCCTTCTTCTCATCCAACTGCTGCAGGGCTGCTTGGAGGATCCTTCAAGCACCATTTCCTCAGTGTTCTCCCATCCTTCCTTCTTTCTTTCCTTCCTTCATTTCTCAACAAAAGCTTTGCTACCATAGGAGGGTTTCTCCCAATTTTGTTTTGTTTTTTTTTTTTTTTTTTAAATCTCTGTTTGTTAAGCCACTTCTGGTCAAAGCTTGTAAAAGAATTATTACATTTCTCACTTGCATTAATGTAATGTTGATTACATGATGCTCCTGTTCAAGCCAAATGTTTTTCTCTAGCAGTTTTTGTGCAAACTTTGCAGGTCTGTTTTCCAGACAAAACAGAAAAACTTTTTTATTAATTTTTGGTTTTAATTTATTTTCCTTGGGGGGTAAAAAGTTTTAAATTAACCACCAAACAGAAAAGCCCATAGGAGCTAAGCATAAATTACTAATCTACTGGTTTCTAAAAATTGCATTTTGTAGACAATTTGTTGAGAGGCCTTTGAGAATATTGTTATTTATAAGACTGTTACAGTTCATTTATATTTTATGCAGACATAAAAAAAATCTTATTCCCAATTGTAAAAAAGGAAAAAAAAAACCCATAAACCAAACAACTCACCCACTCCTCTAGGCAACTTATGGTAATAGTATCTTGTGTATTCCTTAATTTTAATAAAAATCTATTGGAAACTGCTTGGATTGCCACCTCAGAGCTCATATTCTAACCTTATTGAAAGATTATGGTAGTTTGGTAATTGTTCTGGAAGAGAGAGATTGTTTCATTACTGTATATTTGGTTTGGATTCATTGTCTTGGTGTTTTTTTTTATATTTCGGTTTATAACAGAGGCTGCCACCAGAATTCTACACTTTTGGCTTTGCTCTCAATAGCTAATATTTCTCATGTTTATATATATATATATATATATACACACTAATAGGAGCTTTTAAAATAGAATCATATGAAATAATCATAGGAAAAACAGTCTTTGCAACCTCTCTCCTGATGGTTTTAAGGCCCTTGGTGCCTGTGGATCCTAATGCTCAGCTAAGGCAGGGCCCTGAGCTCACTGGGGTGGATCAAATCCCTTCCCACCTGTCCCTCTGCTGTTTTGCATTTGTGCCAGAGCTCACTGACCTCCCAGGGAAGGATTTCTTCCCCATATCCCATCTAAACCTTCCTTCTGCCTGTCTTGGGCCTGTTGTCCCTTGTCCTGTCACTTCAGCTATAAAGCACCAATTCCATCTTCCAAGGGCTGAGTCTGCAGACTGGGAGGAAAAAAACCTCCAAATGTTCACATTCATTTAATATCTGTCCTGCTCCATTCCCGAATGACAGCAAAAAGGACAGATAAAAGGTGCTTCTAAAGCTGTTTGAATTGTCATTTGGGGGTTTCTTCCCTTAATTTCTGTAAGTTCTTTAACTATTGGGCATTTTTCTGCTTTTGTTGGAAAACAACAAATATGAATTTCCTAACCTTCTCTATTAAAATGACCTCACTAAGGTAGATTCTTTCCTCCATTAAGCTTTTACCACTCCAGAAAGCATTCCAAAATTATCTATTTGAATGATAGAATGAAGACTCTGCAGATCATCAGGGAGGGAGCCACCAAGTAGTCCAAGTACGAAATATTGTTCTCCTTCTAAATGCCAAAGGATTGCCTTCCATGCAAGGTAAACAGAGACAAAATCAGGGAAACCAGGATTTTTCTAGAACTTGTGAAAACACACAAATTATTAGAACCTTTGGGAAATATCAGCACACTAAGGTGAGAATTGTATGGTCCCATAATTCCAGCTGGAGGCTACCAGAAATCCCTCAATGGTGAGCAGAGCTTATGTAGGTCTTGGCTTTCAGTCCCAATAAAGACTTGATTGGATTTTAGTTTGTCTGTTTGCCCTGTAGGTCAGATATTCCACCAGCTGATTTCTCCTTTTCACTCTTTTGTTATGTAAGAGATGAAATTTATCTTAGGGGCACAAAAATAAATCCCAGCATGGCTGATCTGCAGTGACACAGTGGCACGGTTGCCAATGGGAGTTAAAAAAATTAATCTCCTCCTGTGTCAGCTTGAACACAGCAATAGATATCACAGCTCCAAATAATCCCATTTTTTCAGCTGATGATTCTTTCCTGAATGAGATCAATCAGATATGAGCTGTGTTCACATAAAACACTACACTGACTTGGATCCTGGTTTTGATGATGGACTTCTTTTATTTACTTTTTTAAAAGGCCTTTAGAATATTCCAGAAGATTAGTAAAATCTTCCAGTCCCATTAATTTTGTGCTTATGTGTTTAATGTAAACATATAATGTTGGCTAATTTACAAAGGGAAATTTCAACATTGTCCTTGACTTCACAGGGAAACTTTGAAACTAGCTGTTTGAAATAGGAAAGATGGTGAAACTCTATGAAAATATTTAAAAGCTACATTATTGCAGTCATTGAGTGAAGGCATGTGTTAAATTTGATGGCACATCTTTCTAAGTCCACTAAAGGATTTAAGCCCAATGGGGCATTTTCTAATTTTTATTTTTATTAAAACAGAAACAGAAAAGAAACAAAACCAAAAACAAATAAAAAAAAAAAAACCACCCCAATACAAATATAAAACCCACTCTTTTTGGTCTGCATAAAGAAGATTATTCAATTTTCCTGCAGGTCTACTTTAGCTCTGGCAGAGAACTGCCTGCTGCTTGATGCCCATGTGTGGCTCGATGTCACATTTGTACTCCAGGTCATGCTGGCACAGTTGCAAAAACATCAATCATGTGTTTCCACCCTGGGGTCTCAGACACACTTGATATTCACCATCAGAAATGTTACACACAGACTCTGTCCTTCCAATGGATGCACAAATCAGCACTTTCTGAAATGACCTGACTCAAGGAAAGAGAACAAAATCTGGTCTGGATTTTGGAGTCCTTTACTTGGCATTGGTGGAATTCCTGCTGCTCCAAAAGTGTTTATGTGCTTAATGGAAACAGGAGAGCAAGGCAGTTTCTTAAATTAGCTGCTGGGAAACAAGAATTCAGCAGGAAATAAAATGCAAGTTAATTTGGTTTTAAGAATAATTGAAATTGTGACATTCAGAGGTGTCTGGATGAGAGTTCAGAGCAGACCAAAACTCACCCTGGCTGTCTGTAAGCATTGATAGAACCAACAACCATTTTTCATTTTATATCCATTACCCCACACATCATTTCTTTTCAAATCAAACCATATTTATTTAGGAAATACTTTTCTTCCAGAGACTGCATAATGGCTACTATGCTGCATGAATATCTAAGGGAAACATCTTTGAATCTGTTAGTAGAAATACTTCAGGCAAAGAACTGGGTGTTTTGCTTTCCTGAAGCAGAGAGGCAGCAAGTTTGGTTTATTAACTGTGTATTTTGTTTTCTTTCATTTATTTACTGTAAATTTCACAGACTCACGGATGCATTTAGGTTGGAAAAACCCTCTGAGGTCATCAACTCCAATCTTCCCCCCAGCCCTGCCAAGGCCACCCCTAGCCCATGTCCCCAAGTGCCACATCCACAGGTCTCTTATGTCCCTCCAGGGATGGGGACTCCACTATTTGTTCAAACAAGTCTCTGGTATTAAAGGGTTAAAAGTGTTTTCTGTCCATTCAAAAGTGGATTTTCTTTCTGAGTTGTAATAGCACACTTGGATTTCCTTGAAAATTTTTCATCCAATGTTATCTGACAATCTGAATTGGAGCTCTGATGTTTTCCTACTATTGTGGATTGAATAAATATTTGTGTTTAAAAAAAAAAATACAGTGTACAGCATATTAAACCAAACTATAGTCTTTAGCAAAAATTGTCTACTACAGGGTAAAAAAGAAATCATTCAATTTGAGATTGCAAAGGGTAGAAGCTGACATTTTGGAGGAATTTTTTCTCTGGAGAAAAATGACTTGCAACATCGATTCAACATAGAAAACTGAAATACATTTGAAAAACTTATTTAAACTGAAATTTTGAAGACAAGACTTTCAGAGATAAATCCTTATTCTTCAGAGAATAAGCTAAAATATGATATTTTCTCCACAAATCTCTTTTTACAAGTGTGATAGTAAAATCTGAGTGTGTATTCTGGTCTATTAACTTGCAATAGTTATGTGAACTTTGTCATTACATAATGCTGTAATTACTGCTGGTCATAAGGTGATTATTCCATGAACACTTTCTAAATATTTACCAAGTCTACAGCTGTTGTTTTCTGTTTTTTTTGGTTTTGTTTTTTTTTTTTTTTTCTGGGGGGGGGTTGGTTGGTTGGTTGGTTGGTTGGTTGGTTGGTTGGTTGGTTGGGGGGTTTTTTTTGTTTTTTTGGGGTTTTTTGGTTTTTTTTGGGGGAAAAAAAAAAAAAAAAAGAAAGGAGGAAAACAGAAGGACAGCTCTGACATTAATACATGACATTCAAAAAAGGCAGGGCCTTCTGAGAGTGTCTGTCATGGCTCTGCTCATTGTCCCCAACACTAAGAATGGAAGGGCACATCAGAAATCCCAGTGAAGAGGCTCTGGAGAGGAAGAGAATCTGTTCTGCTGAGACTGATGAGGCAACAGGGTTATTTGGAGACCAGGTTCAAAAGGTGGTAAGAATGGACAAAAATTACTGATGTACTAACATCAGAAAAAAAGTGATTCTTCTAAACGTAATTTTGTTTGTAAAGCAATTTTTACTGGAATCACACTCAAAATAGTAGTGAAGGTATTTTTAAAATTCTGAATGAATTGCTCAGCACATTTGCAGATGACACCAGGCTGTGTCTGAATGGTGGGAATGAATCCAGAGAAATGCTGCAATAGGAAAAGGGGTAATGGTCTGAAACTAAATGAGAGTCAGTTAGGATGGAAGGAAAAGGCTCATTATAATGAGGTTAAAACTTTGGAAGATGTTTTTTCCAGAGAAGCTATGGCTGCCCAACCCCTGGAACCATTCAATGTCAGGTTGGACAGGGCTCTGAGCAGCCCAGTCTAGTGGAAGATTTTCCTGTTCACTGAAGGAGGGCTGGAATGAGATCTTTAAAGGTCCCTTCTAACCCAAACTATTTTGTGATTCTCTGATATATTTTTAACAAGGTTATCTTGGCACTCTCATAAAAAACTCTATTTAAGAGAACAGTATAAAATGAAAATTTCCATTTGATTTGACACTCTAGCAACTTTTTTTGTAGCCTTACACTCTTCCCTCATCTAAAACAGATGCCTTACTTTCCTTCTAATTTCCCTTCTTGACATGTACATTAAGTACAATTTTACAGTTTCCCTTCTTGACCTGTACAATTTTAAAAGAGACAGAGAAACTCAGCTTCAAACACAATTGGATGGCAAACCATTGTCAAAGAAAAAATTGCAGCAAGGCAAATTCAAGTTTAAATTATTTAATTATTATTTGTGAATGGAAATAAATAGCAAACATACCAAGATTTTTCTGAATCAAACACAGGAATTTCATTAATCCAGGACTAAACTGATGTACATTACCGTAGGACTGATATCTTCTGGTTTGGGACTCAGGAGCAGTCATGGACAAAGTCCTGACATTTGGAAGTGCTTGGTCAGATTCCTGAGTTTGACTTGGGCTTAGATATGGAAGAATCCAAATCTGTGAGATAAAGTGACCAACATCAGAACACAGGTCCCAGTGTTTTGAGAGTCTTATGGAAAACCTGGTGTGTCTCAAAACTCTGGAAATATCAAGTTTTTGCAGTGCTCACTGGAGAGCTGCTCTGAAATTAGGGGTGATCTCCATGAGCAGGAATGACTTGAGAAGAAAGAATTTAAGATTAAACCAATAAAAATTTCCAGGACTTTCTTCTGCCTTGAACTAATTTTATTTGATAAATTGAGTCCTAAATAACATTTCAAAAGGTGGAATGCTGTGTTTCAACTAGGCCTGTCTTCATGTGTCTTCTGAAAACAGCTACAGAAAAACCCCAAACTTTTGGGACCTGAGCTGATTGCACAGACATCAATAAAACTTTGTAGGTGTCTTAAATGGCAACCAATTTTAGCCTTAGGTGGGGCAGATCTGCAAAGTAGCAAATGCCATAAATTCCTGGAGATATCTTATTGGAACAGATCATAATGATGACACTTTGAGAGAAGCACTGTAGTGCAATTTTTTTCCAAAGGCTGAACATGTTTTCTAACAAAGTAATTAGTGTCCTTGAAAAGAGGAAGCTCTAAACCCCCATTTATACATAGTCAATTACCTCAGGCAATATATTGTGTAAACACTGGAGGTAAACATTGCTCCTCACTTACAGGAACCTGGACTTTCTCTTTTAAAATGGTTTTACAGCTTGCTGTTTGCATGATCTCAGAATCTTTAGGTGCACTTTTAAGCCCAAAAAAGGACATGGTTTTAGCTTTGGATTTGCCAAATAAACCCCTCTAGGAAAAGCTCCATACTTAACCTCTTTCTTCCTGTAGTGCTGTTAACTAAAGAGGAAAACCAGGTACAAGGAGGGTAATTTTCTGTCCTTTGGAGAGAGTGAGAAGGAAATCTACATAAGCTCTATCACCATTTGGACTTGTTGTGACAGTTCCTGATAATTAATGTCTTTGCAGAACAGGGATCAACAGGCTGTAAACTTCAGAGATAATCACATCTGTGTGAATTTCAATTTCTAGGGGAGCAGTTGATAATTAATGCTCCTAATAAGCATGAGCAACTTAGTGAAAAAACAGAGTTAATATTTATAAACAACTTTTTTGTTAGAAAGACTCTCAGCCCTGCTCATGGACCATATCAGCACCTACAAACTAGCCAACAGTGATGGAGAGAAACTCTTTTCTAGTTCAGTTCTCTAGAGTGTGCTTTTATTGTTTGTTTCTCTAACTGCTTTTTCCAACTGCATTTAATTAGCATTGGAAATTAATCACTTCGGAGCTTAAATACTTATAAGCCAATATGGCTCAGTGGGAACCATTTGTTCATCACAACAGATAATTGAACACAACCTTAAAAATAAATTGATGCTTTCCTTTAGTTATGTTTTGCGCTGATTTGCTGATTGAAATGGCAGATGGGCACAGGTCCCAGTTTTAGACTGTGAAACTGGTCAACCTGTGAAGCTCAGGGGACTTCTGGAACACTTGTGGCCATGCCAATGCTTTCCAGCCCTCACCCAAGTAACAAAAAACTGTAGTTTATCTGCCTTTTTTAATGCTGAGTCTTGCCCCATACCTTCAGGTAATGTGCTTTATACCTCACTGATTTCATTTATGTATTTATTTATTTATCCATTCCCATCCCTTGCAGTGTCCAAGGCCAGTTTGGACAGGGCTTGGAGCACCCTGGGATAGTGGAAGGCGTCCCTGCTCATGGCAGGGGTGGAATGAGGTGAGCTTTAAGGTCCCTTCCAACTCAGACCATTCTATAATTCTGTGGTTTTTAATAGTGTTTCTGAGTATAATCTTTAAACTTCTCAGCTCTTATAGCTGGGTGAAAAGAGATCAGCCTAATTTTAGAAAGTTTTGTTTTCAACACTGACAAAGGAAAAAGATCCATTGTGTCCCCCCCTAAAATGCAGTGGAGTTGCATAATATCTCCTTTTCCTTTTTTCCTGACAGTTTCTTCAAGCTACTATTCCAAGAGCTGGTATTTTTGAGTTTCCAATTTACTGTATGTGCCACTGTGTTGTGCCATTTGAAGAGCTTCAATTCTTTGCTTCCTTAAAGCTGCAACATTGTTTTAACCACAATTCAAGAGTTTAGACCTTTTTCTTAAGGAAGTGAAATTTTCCTTTTTCTTAAGGAAGTGGAAAAGCTGGATATTTTGTATCTAATTCAGGAAATATTTGGCACATCCCATTTACTTGAGAAAGATTATTTCCATGGAGACTGAAAATGTACTGGTTCCTTGAGGAGGAAGACACAAAACATCATTTGTCAATCAAAATCTTCTTCAAATGTAAACAGAAATCATCTCTTATGTTTATTGAGCAAAACCAATTAGAGAGTTTCAACTAATCTCCTCAGGAACCCAGTCCTTTGGAAAAATGCTTTTCTTTTAAGTGTCTAAAGTGGTCAATAACAGTTGGATACACTTTTTGGAGACTCACTTGGTGCACAAGCCTTGCTCCCAATCCCATGCTAAGCTGAATATGTTGCTCTGTGATTTCCTTTGTACAATTGCTCATCACTCCATGAAAGTGTATTAAATAAAAAGAAGATTTTTAATGCATCAGAGCCTGCTAATCAGAGCTGCTTTATTAGATTTTGGTGGAGTAAGTGTGCTAATGACTGCATAATGTGTTTGCCCAGCAATGTGATTTCACTGCAGCTTGTTTGAAAGCCTAATTGTGCCCAGCTGCCTGGGTTTGTGTCAGGGACATGATGAGTATCAGCTGATACTCAGCATCTCCCTGCTAATGCAGGATCCAGGAGGGACTTGGGCTGGATTGTTTACTCCAATTTAGCTCCCACAAAAGGGACTGTGCCATCAGCAGCCACTGTTACACCCAATGAATTGCTGGTGGGATTTTGCTTTGTGTGCCAATTAAGTGCTGGATGAGAGTGAGCCAGCATCAGGTTTGTGAAACATTTGTTGTGCAGAGTAAAGAAGAGTGTGTTATTAATTGTATTTCATGTTTGTGGGGCTTCTCTTGTGTAGGGATCTCAAACATGCTTGGAAATTTTGAGGTATTCATGATCACCAGGACACTGAAGGGAAACTGAGAGGCACTGGAAATGACTATTTAAATTTATGCAACAGAATCTAAAACTAGATATAAGTATATATCCTAAGATCAGACGCCTGCTTCCAACACCAAAGGTATATCCAATGCCTGGGAAATTCCAGACTTCATGCTAAGGATTAAGCCTCTTGTTGAACTGAGTCACCAGAATTAGTCTGATAATAAAATGTGAAGATACCCTGTGTCATGTGGAAATACAGTGAAAATAAACCTGCAGTTAATTTTTCTTTACTATTATGTGATTTAAAGGATGAGGAATTCTTGCCTAGCCCAATGCCCAGGGACAGATCCTGCAGTGCATGTCAGGTTAGCTCTGGATGCACATTAGGATTCAGACAGGTTCCAACTCTTGGGTTTGAGCATTGGTTCAACCTCTTTTCTCAAAGAACCAGATCCAACTGCCTGCTGAAACACAGCTTCTCCCAGAAAGGTAACTTAATCAGTGTAGAAGGATGAGCAACAATTCAGAGCCATGAAAATGAGCATAAAGAAATGCAAGTGTAAAACAAGCCAGATAAGCATCAGTCTGTGCTTCTAAAACTTCTGCTAGAGAAATAATTGGGCCTGGAACTAAATGATCTTTAATGTTGCCTTTCTAGCCCAAACCATTCTGGGATTCTGTGGTTGATTCTAATTGCTCAGAAATACTGGATTAATACAGAGCTACCTAAAAATGCTGCCCATAAAAGTTAAAGGAAATAATAATCACTGTGTATTCAGTTGCTCATTTGACCTGGTACAACTTTGAAGCAACAGATGGAAACTGAAAAATTTCAGTGCTGATGAAGTATAAGGCAGAACTGCTGCTGTCAGGCTATCATTAGACAAGATCTTGATAACAGCTGCCCATCTGCAGCTGACTGAATTTTTCTGGTTCAGAGCTCATCCCAACAACAGACAAATTTTACACTTTCTGGAACACCTTCAGGAGGAGACCACAGTGTAGGAGACACCTCTGAAGCAACTAATAATTGGATTTAAATATGGGACAATCACAGAGATTTGGTCAGCTATGCCACGAGCAAAGCCATCGCTTGCTTACATTGGCAAGTTAATACAGAAAGTCAGAATTTTTGACAAAACAGCTCCTTGGAGGGGTGGAATCAGCACGGCTGGGGGCCACTGGAGCTGCTTAGGTGTTTGTACTCAGGCTATAAGCACTGTGAGAAATGATGGGGCCACCAGCCAGGGCCTGACACCTTTACAGGTGGGATGTGGGTGGCCCAGACCAGAGTTCTGTGGCTCTGTGGTGCTGGCCTAAACTTGCCAGATATGCAGGGCCTTGCTTGGAGTGTCATGCATGTGTTTGTGTGCATCTGGGAATATAACCTGCTGCCTGGAATATAATTTTTAGATTTTTTGTCACTGACTGACACAGTCTATTCTTGTTGCCACCCACCCCAACGACTGCCTGATGGAAGCACTGAAGGATTGTGAGAACAGAAATTGGTTTGAAATTGGTTTTGAGCAACAATTCCTGTTGCTCAGGGATATGACAGCTGTGCTGACATGTCCACTGGATAACAGGGATGGAGGGATTTCTGCTTCAATCTGAGTATTTAATATCAATTTGATTGTCAGGGGACTGGACACACATGGAAAGCCATGTGTAAATTGACAGCACGAGAGGAAATGGCCTCAAGCTGTGCCAGGGCAGTCTCAGGCTGGACATCAGGAGGAATTTCTTCCTGGAAAGGGTGGTCAGGCCTTGGCAGGGGCTGCCCAGGGAGGTGTTGGAGTCTCCATCCCTGGAGGTGTCCCAGGAAGGCCTGGATGTAGCACTCAGAGCCTGGGACAAGGTGGGGATCAGGCACAGCTTGGACTTGATGGTCCTGGAGGGCTTTGCCAACATCAATAATTCTGGAATTCTAGGAAAAAATACATTAGCACTTCTTGTATTATTCATTCCAATTCTACACTTAGTATTAATTCACTTGTCAGCCCTGGACAGGACTGGAAGTTTTCCCTCAGATTTTGGTCTAAATGCAAATTTGTTGCTCTGTGGGGCCAGTTCTGAAGCTCATTCCAAACCCAAGATATATCCACCCATAAACCCAAATCATTAACCCTTTCTGACCCCTCGTGGCTCCAGAGGAGCTCTCGTTTAAGATTCTGCTTTCAAACAATCATGGTTGTTATTCTTGTAACATAACTCTTGGGATTTAAATGAGAATTGTCTCTATTTACCTGAGTTATCTAAGTTTCTTTTTTGCATATTCTAATTGATTAGATTGAAAATAAATGACAGTGTTCCATTTGCTTAGGCCGAATGGGGCATATTAATTCACTTATTCTGTAACACTGGTAAATAACGATGATTTACTTCTCATTTGCATAGGAAAATATTCAAGCAGCTTCTGGCTACCAATGAACACTCTGGGAAGCAGTTGAAAATGGTCAGTAGAGCATTTTTTTTGCTTACTGACAGTTCCAGTGTCACGAGCAAGCACTAATATTTATTGAAACTCAGCTTTAGTGCTGAAAAAAGACGTGCAAGACTTGCTCCATTTCTGTATCTTTTAAAACACTGGCTCTTTGTTCCTTTGTCCTGGCTACAAGTGACATTTTCTTTTTAAAGCTGAAACATGGGAAGGCAAATGTCCCCTGCAGACCCTGGACTAGTAAAAGAGCTGTCTTCTTTTTGTCGTTTCTTCCGGAAACACTGCTTAGAAAGAAATCACTGTTGTAGAACCAATTAGGTTCTTTAGGTGGATCATTTTTTAGTCACTGGAATAATGAATTCCCATTTGCTCAAAGGGTTGCATTCACCCTTCAGTGGCTAAACAAACAGGAATTCATTGCCACAGCTAGGCAACCAAAATTACTTATGCATTCTTTTCAGAATCTTTCTTTTTTCATCTTTATTCAATTCACCATAAAGATTATTGTTTAATGAGGGGGAAGTTCAGTTGGAGCCAAATGAAAAGGCACAAGCCTTCTAAGCCAGAGTATATTTTTCAGAAGTGGCTTATTTGTCAGGCTCTTGCAAATTTGCATTTGGGGTGGATTTCTTTGTTAGTCAAAGCACAAATGGAACATTCGTTTTCTGGCTTTTTACAGGATTTCAGTTTACTGGGCACAGAAAGAAGTAACTGTGTTCCTCAAAACTAATAATGGGAATTATATATTAAATATACATGATATTATAAGATATTGCATCGCCTATTATATAATTATTTACAATAATATAAAGTATAGTTTAAAGGTGGTCACAGGATGAATCACCACTCTGGTCATCAAACCTTTCTGCTTTTTCCCATTGTATGTTGATAATAATATAATTATCTACTATATCTGCTTTGATTTATGGGGGGAAAAAAGCCTTATGGCTATGTCAGGGTTAATTGAATCATAATCAGTTTTCTTCTGGAAATCAGATTTGCGCCTGAAGTGGAGTCATCTGACCATCTGTAATAGCTGGCTAAATGCCTAAATGAAAATGTAATTGTGGTGTTTGCTTCTTTTCAGATTGCTATTTCTCCATATCATTTAGGAGCCAAAGTTCAGGGAAGATGCAGTTACCAGAAAGATCACTTTATAACATTTGTGTCTTTTGCATCTACCTCACTGCTGAACTTCACATTAAATCCAGTTAGGGAGAGGAGCTACAGAAAATACAGTGAATTGTATTTGTTTTCTAATAAAGGTCAGCCGAATCTCGAAAATTATGAAAAATAACTCTCTGTGTATGTTTTTTGTATGGTTTTATATTGTGTTTCACTCATTGTAATTTAACAATGCGTTTAGATCATTGCAGTAAATCAAGTTCACAGGGACTTTAGTCCCATTTTCCAGTCAGCCTCTTGGGATATGGCTGTCCCTGCAATGCTCAGCTTAGATAAGTCAGCTGAGCTCCAAAATCTTAAGCACAGCTTATGTTCCATAGAACCCATAAGGAAAATTCTTAGACACTGAATATCATCATGGGGTTTAAATTTTAAATTCATTCACCTGAAAATTACCTGTCAATATTTTTCAGAAATCAGAGAAATAAAGAAGCTCTGCAGAGAGTGAGTGAGTTTTAATTCTGGTGCTGCTCCTCTTTAAGAAATTTTTGCCTCTTTGAAAAATTATTTTAGAGACCAGACACTGTTGGAAGGAATCTTGTAGAGATGTACTGTATACTTTCTCATGGGGAAAAAAAAAAAAAAATTATTAAACTTTTTTCTTTTCAAGACAATGTTTTAAAAGTTTAAAAGCAACTCCCACAGAGCAGGAAAGAGTGAATATATGTTTTGCTCACTGACTGGAAGACAGTGACCTTTCCTGAGCTTTGATAGTCCAACTCCCACCTCATGGCCCCAAAGCTCAGAGGGAATTTCATTCCTGTGTTGGATAACACCAGATTTTCTCCCTCAGCTTCTGCTTGTGAGCTTTTGCCACTGCTCCCTCCTCACCCAGGAGTTCAAGTCTGGCAAGGACTTGACAAAGTGCGTGTGAGATGCTGTCACCCTTTATCATTGTCATTCTCTGGTTCCACCTCAGTGAATCATTTTACCAAAGTCATTTACAGCGCTAAACAATTTCACAGAGTGGAGCCATTTGCCAATTACATCTTTTACTTCCCCTGCATTTGTTTCCCATCACTTCTTTATGTGAAATGACCCCTTGCTTGGCAGAGGAGTAATTGTTTTCTCAGTAGAGCACCAATCAATGGAGGGCTTCTGCCCTGCACTCTTGATTAGGAATTAGTTTTCTATTGGAAAAATCAAAAAAGGTTGATTTCCTTTAAGGTTTTCATGGTTTATTAGTGTGATTGAACTAAGTTAGTAAAAGAGTGTTATGAATCTGGACAGCCCTGCTCCAACATGCAGATTATGCTTCTTATAATTTTTACTGATGGGCACTAAAATATCTGGACAACAGCAGCAGTTGGACAGAAATCTGTGAGCCTGAAAGGTTAAGAACAAAATTAATGCCCACAGTGTTTGGTGGAGAGACCATTCCTGTGTACTCTGGTGTTGTTTTCCAACTTCATTTGTCTTTCATCCTCTGTTAGTCCCTTTTATTTTTGACAGAAAAAAAATAATCCTGAAGGCAGACTTCTAAATAACACAAATGATAAAATAAATTTAAAGGGTCCAGGTCAAAGAACAGGCTCTGCTCACTCACCTCCACAGACAGAAAGTAAGTAGGCTGTGTTCATCCAAAGAATATGATACTTTTCTCTCAGGAGATTTATTTGCTGTTTTTGTACAGTTAATTTTGTTTAAAGCAGCCACTATGACTTCAACAGTTCCATCCAGAAAGGAAAAACAAAGCAGAAAAATCTCCATTTAGAGCCACACTGGGCATCTTTCTCATATCATCACTCTGTAGCCCTAAAAAAATCCTTTTGTATGTTTCTTTGTTCTCTGACTGTACTTTTGTTATTGCTTGGTGAGGAAATGCTGAAGCCACATCAGAAAAACTCTCATGTGTTTGGGGCATTCTGTAAATGATACTAGCCTTGTTCCTGCAAGGCTTTTAATGAGAATTGAAAGGCCTAAACAGGCTCCTCCAAGCAAGTCCAAAATCAGTTACTGTGGGAAAAGAAATCAATGGTTAAGGAAGAGTCTAATTTACTACTTTTCAGCACTTTTGTTTGCTCTCCTTTCTTAGGTAAACATGAAATCAGAGAAAGAAAATCTGTAATCCACCCAGGCTGGGGTATTTTAAATTCTGTTTGAAAGCAAAGTTGCTGGTGGATTCCAGCAAAAAGTATGGTACAGTATTTTTTTTAAATACTGTGATGAGTCTCATCACTATTTAAAATTGGGGGGATTCATTTGAAAAGCTGATAGACACCAAGATTTAATATCTGTAATAATTAACAACATATTTAACAATAGTGGGAGGGCAACTTTCTATAGAATTTAATATCCTCCCAGCCCCTTTGTAGGAGCTCTAATTTCCTTTCTGCTATACGTAATCAACAAATTTTATTGATTCATCTGTTATTATAATGTCCCTTCAATATGGAAAAGGAAAGAATCAATATCAGAACAAGAATAAACAAAAAAAAAAAAAAAAAGGTAAGGATCAATCATACATGGGCAGTTAATGTTCACTTTACATCTGTGTCTATGTTTGGCATTTCTTTACCACTGTAAAAATATGGGAAAAAGGGTTTGAAATACGACCTGCACAGACTATCAATGGATATTTTGACTTCAAAGATTCCCACAAGAAGGCAATGGCTTAGTATCATTACTACATAATTAAAGTTCAGTTCTGCAGACTTCAGGAGAAAACCTCTGTATGAGTGTATAAAGTCCATGAAAATAACTTATATGTGTGCCATGTATGTTATTATATAATAATAATATATATTGTTCTATTATATATGAATTATATATACTAATATATAGTTTATATCTACTTTATATAAAGTATATACAATGACTAGTAGCTGCAGCACAGGAAAAAAGAAGTTTGAAATAACAAATTTAATCAATATATCATTCAAACAAGTGTTTAACTTTAAGAGTCTGAAGTGAAAGTGAAGCAGCTACAAGAGGAAGCTTAGAAGGGATCCTGGGAAGGAATCCTTCCCTGTGAGGGTGGGGAGGCCCTGGCACAGGGTGCCCAGAGAAGCTGTGGCTGCCCCTGGATCCCTGGAAGTGTCCAAGGCCAGGCTGGACAGGGCTGGGAGCAAGCTGGGCTAGGTGTCCCTGCCCATGGCAGAAGGGTTGAATTGGCTGCTCTTTATGGTCCCTTCCAACCCAAATTATTCCATGATTCAAGCTTCATTACGCAGCTTGGTTGGGAATTTGGTACAGGCTGTTTCTGAAGGAAACGGTTGACTCTTTACATTTATTTCTTGGCAGCAATGCAATAACCAATGTTATTAATGATGATTTTTTTTACCAAGAGCACAACTGAATTTGCCAGTGACAAAAATCAAATCCTTTTGTTGGGATAACCTATTTTCCATCACATCAAATTACAATGCCAATAAGATGGGTATGAGATGTGTAATAATTATTTGGAACAATAACTTAATGTGGATATTTGGACACTAGTTTTGGTTAAACAGAAGGGCTGAATGACTACGAACATTTTTAGAGGTTTCTAAAGAAGCATTTTTAGAAGCATCTCAAGAGTTCTTTCATTTTTCCTCATACTTGAATTTTTCCCAAATGAAGGTTCCAGTGTGTTTGGGGTACAATTTTGTCTGTCAGGATGAATTTGTACGGCAAACTGGAGAGGAAGTGCAGGGAATGGTTTGTAACTGGGCAATGAGAGCATGACTGGGGTCTGGAACACATGGACTATGAGTTAGATTATTTATAGTGCAGTTTACAGTAATTTGTGGCTTTTGAGTGAATTCCAAGAGTCACAAATCAAAAAGTATGAAACATCCTTCTATATAGCTGTCAAAGCAAAGTGAATGACATCTAACATTTTTTTTGACGTTCTATAGAAAATCAGTGTTTTGGAAGCTTCAGAACATAAATTTAAAGCTCTACTTCTTACCCATGTTATATAAAAAATGTATAAATAGAATTTTTTGTTTAAAAAGAATAGAATAAAAAATTTGTGCAAATGGTAAAAAAATCCTACAGCATATTCAAGCAGTAGGAACAAAGTAGAGGGTTTTTTAAACTTATTAAAAAATATTCATTTTGTAATTATATGAACAATGCATAGCATTGTTGAAGAGCTGACAAATATAGGATAATATAGGACCATGTTAAAACAGTACTTCTATTATCTGAGATTATCTTAATAAATTAAATTTGTCTTTTAGATAATGGGAGTCTAAATTGATGTCAGAATTATGAAGCTCAACTAAATATTACCCTTCTGGAATAGGTAGCTTCATTGGTGGCTACTCAAATATGGACAAATCTTATCTTTCTTATTCTTTAAAAAGAATTTCTGGAGAAAATTTTGAAGTATTAGCTTTCAATAATAAAATTATTAAAATACTTTCCAACATTTTGGGTTTAAATATTTGGAATTATTAAGCTTGATGGTCACTGAAGTCCAAATTGAAGTTTTTGAGGAAAGGGAATAAACTGTTTCCTTGGAAGATTGAAAGAAATAAATGGACAAATGTTGGGTCTGGGAAAAACTGCCTGGGAGTTTGGTGAATTTTTTTTTTTTTTTTTTTTTTTTTGGGGGAGTTTTTTTTTTA
>VZRH01001495.1:72776-86187 GCA_013397555.1 Urocynchramus pylzowi | reverse complement strand
AAAAAAAAAAAAAAAAAAGTTAGATATTCAGAAGCATTAATATTTCAGTAACCAGCCAATATAACTTCCTTTTGGTCATCTAGGTATTTTGAAAATCTCCCCTGAACTCCTTTATCAAGTGAAATGAAACCTACAAGGAAAAAATGTAGAAAAAAAGAGATCTGATACTTTTCATCCAGTGATATTATTTACACTGTAAAGAGGGTGTAAACTCTGTCCTTTTCAGACCCCTTTTGCTGAAAGACACAGAAACACAGAATCAAAGACTGTCCCAAGTTGCAAGGGACCCACAAGGATCACAAAAGTCCAACTCCTGACAGACGTTTCACTATAAATGTTATCACATGAATATAAGTTAATTGCATTATTTCTCCTAACTAGTGTGTTTTTCAGCATTTAATCCCGTATAATCAATGTAATGTTACTCAGGAATCACTTGTTACAGGATTTCATGCAGATACTAAAGATTCTAAGCTAATTTAAAATAGTTACAAGTATTAAACCCTCTTCTAAGGACAAAACATAATTCAGTGTAGACAGCACCCCCTGCTTCCATCCAAGCTTGGTGGAATCGTGAAAAGACTTGGAAAATAAGAACTTGTGGTCTGTAATTAAAATCATGCACAAACCATAAGAAATAGAGTCACAACAGAATCACTGAATCTCAGAATTCCAGAGTGGTTTGGGCTGGAAGGGACTTAAAAGCTCATCTGGTTCCTCTGCCTTAGGCAGGGACACCTCTCACTATCCCAGGCTGCTCAAACAGCAAGTCTTGACAGAGTCTTTTTCCACTCTGTGGAATCCTTATTCCAGATAAAGTTTAGAGTACAAATTTATGTCAAAATTCAGCAGGCAAAAGCAGGTGCTGTGATTTTTTTCCTTTTTTTTTGAAAACAGAGCAGAATACTCCAGAGATATGGAGTGGAGAACAGTAAAGTTTAATCCTGCTGCCCCAAAAGCATGCAAGATGAGTTTTACCCCCAGGGTTAGCTTGTAGGTGGGTGTTGGAAAGGCAGCACTGAGCAGAACAGGCAGCATAGGATGTGTGGTTGTGCTGCAGGGAAGCTCCCAGCAAGTTGGTGAGGGTTTGCTGAAGTGACAGCACTGGAGAACATCACCCAGCTCTGACAAAATCATCTTAGAATTCAAGCAGTTGTAGCCAATAAAGCTGTTCATGAGAGCAGCAAAACTCTCAAAACACAGCTCAAAAGTAGTAATGGATTGAGATAATCAAGATTTTTTTCCTTTTTCCTTTCCCTTACCCTCATTTTTGAAGCTGAGTTATTTATAGATGTGCTGATTAAACTATCCAATGTCTGATATATGTAAATTATATCAAAAAAGCTCTATGTTTACCCTTGCATATAAGCAGAAAGAAATTCTGTCAGCCTTGAAAAGTACAGGTGAAAAACAGTGAATGAAAACAATGGTGGGGAATTAGGGGGTTTGAGTGGAATTGAACACTGTACATGCTCTCAGGTACTGCCAGCACAAAGATATTTAGCCCAGGTGTTTGTGCAATCATGATGCATTATGCAAATTAACAGTGAACAACGGGCATCCAACAGTTCTGCTTTTATGTTTGAGTATTTTATTTTCAATGTAAAGGGTTATGGGATTATGTGCCATAAGATACCCATGTAAGAAGCCTCACTGATGGGTTTTCAAGTATTTTTTCCTTTTTTTCAGTTGCTGTATTACTGGGTTTTGTAAGAGACAATTTAGTATACAGAAATGCTACATGGATTTTTACACACTGAGTTCGAGCCAAAAATCTTCTTCAGGCTATTGCAGTATTGGCATTGTTCCCCAAATGTGACGTGCAAACATGCAGCTGAAAACAATACAAATGCAAATGAGTGAAAAATCTTGTCATTCTAATTCCATAATACTTTTATTTACTCAATTCAGCTGCTTGTGGTTCATTAAAAACACAAAAGAAGTGCCATTTTTTTTTCAAATATACATTATTCCTAAAAGTCTTTCAGGCATTTGGGAGCACCAGTTTTGATTTCCTTTATGAAACCATCACAGAAAGCTTTACCCTGGTAAAAAGCTGTGAACTGCAGTGTCTGGGCTGCTTTAAAGCTATTTCAAGTTGCTGATAAACAATATAGGGAATGTATTCCAGTGAAATCTCTGGCACAGCTGAGGGGGATGAGAATGGCTGAGCTTGGTGTCTGGATTCTGCCCTGACAACTGCACACCTGCCCAAAGCAAAGAAGTCAAAGTCCTGAAGGCTTTTCATCACCACAGCACAACTCTGCTCTACCATTTTTAAGTGGCACAGTTGAGTTTTGACAGGTTTTTTTTTAGCTGGCACAAACTGCAAAAACCCCAGTGGCCTCAAAAGGCTTCATTTATTTTGCAAGAACTAGACCAGTTTGTTTTCATAGAGAATATTTGTTGTGTGGAAAATATCCCTCAGCTATCCAATGGTTGTGTTCATGAAATGTTGCTGGAAAGGCAAGTTAAGTCTCTAACTCTGCTGTAAGACTCTTTTTCTACTTATGACACTCAGAGTTATTGCGGAATGACACTGCAAAACTGCATTTAAATTATCTGCCTGGATTATCTCAGAACCTTAGAATTATTTGGGTTGAAAGGGACCTTGAAGATCATCTTTTCCCAACCCCTCCTCCACCAGACCAGGTTGCTCAGTCCTCTTAATAAATATTAGCATGAATATTCTCAATAATTTTCCATAAACCTCCTTAAAACCTAATATTTCCACCCTCAAGTGCATTTAAAAACTCAAGGAAGAGTGTCAGATATATTATAAGTGAAATTACTTTTCTTCAAATAAATGTTCCTGAGCATATTTTGTAGCATTGGGTTGTCAATCTGTGTTGGCTTAGTTTCCCCTTGCAGCTCAGAATTTAAAAGGTAATTGTCTCAAAGAAATTATTGCAATGAGTACAAGAAGCATAAATCACAAGAAGAAAATTCAGTGGTGCAAATATAGACAATTTTATTTACACAAACTGTAAATAAATTAAAAGCTGATATAGGTTTTGGAAATATACACATGGAAAAGATCAGCATGCAAAGTAAATTTAGAGGTACAACCTCTTAAGACTGATTTCCCAAAGAAAAATATCTGAAATGATATTAATTACTAGTTATGGGGGAGGAAAAACAAATAAGCCATGTGTTACCCTCTAGAATCAAGCTCTAGACAAGGACAGTATATTGAGCACTCATAATTCCCTCTGTTGCTGCAACAACAGGCAAGTAACAGGGGGTGAAATTAGCTTCATTTTAGATAAGGAATAACAATTTGCAGCTCTTCAGTGTTCATTGGTGAATTTACAGAATGGGCATTCTCTGGCAGAGGAGAGAGAGCTGCTTTATCTCCTGCAAGAAAGGGAACCTGGATTTATTATGTTCAACAGTCAGGTGGATTAATAGGAGCATAAACTATTCAGAAGTATAACACTCACCTACTCTCCCAGTTGCTGCTGTTTCTTAAGTACTCAACAAACTATAAAGCAATATTAGCTGCAACTTTGCTTGGGAAGACAGGATAAGATTTAATGTTAATAGTGGTGTTATATCAATTAATGCATACAAATTTAAAGTCCAGAGCCTTAGGATATTCTCTATGTGTGCTTGTGGTTCTTCCCCTGATTTCTATCTGAAATTCATTCTTTCTCACATTCTCTTGCTGTGTCAATCTGACTTTTCCTTAGAGTTTACTCTGCTGATGTGTCCAAAGGGGAGAAAACACATCCTAGTCATTATCTTTACTTTCCTTTGAATTTCTTTGTAATAGCATTGCTTTCTCCTCATTTGACAGGAAAAGGGCCTGTTTATTACACAGTCCAATAAACTAATTTACTGTAATTTTACAACTATTGGATGGAAGGCACTGCTGTAAGTTGTCCAGTTGTCATGACTACTGTGGTGCAACAATTGGAAATAAGGAATCATTGTTCCAGATCTCTGCCCCAAACATCTGAAAGCAAATAGTCCTGAAATAAATAAGTTATGATCAATAAACAGGACGTTTTGCCCATGATGAAATAATGACAAGAGCTGTTATTTTTAAGACCTTATCTACTTTGGTTATAAATTGAGGGTGATTTTCATCCATTGTGTTAAGGACATCCTTTTGCTTCCAATCAATATGAAGTTATCCCAATATTGGCCTCTGAAAAATCAGGAGTAGTGGGCTTGAAATCAGAAATTCTTTCCTCTGAGAATTGTTTTAGCTGAGTCTAAGCTTGCACTAAATCATTCAGGCTGTGGGCTCTGATACCTGAACTGAGCACACAGCAATTTCCTGGACTATCTGTGTAACCAGTTGCATTAGAGAGGAAAACCTGAGCCTTTCTTCTTTTAGAAAAAAAAATTTATGTCAATGTTCCAGTTTTCAATTGCACACAGGGTAGGGCTATGGGATGAGATCGTTAAGTTCTAGGGAATGCTATTGCCTCTTCCTTTCTTATTATTGAAAAACTAAATAAATGAGCAGGGAAATGAATGGAGAGAAAGAAGATTTTCAAATGCAGCAGGAAATGTTATGACAGTTGTATTCTCCCCATGACTGTACCTATATATGATGTTAAAAGACTTAGATGTTTTGGATGTAGTGAGTAATTGTGCCTTCCCATTCTTTAAGAGCTGAACTGATGCTTCTGAGATTTAACAGTCTTGTAGAGAAATCAACTTTTCCCCACTGAGGATGTCTGAAGGACATTTTGAAATCTTATTGCTTCAGTGGGTACCTGCATGTAATGTTCTTACAGTGCTTGCCTTAAGATGAATAACACTTGGGCTTCAGCTGGGATCCTTCTAGCTTGTTATAGGAAAAAAAAATCATCAAATGCTGCCTTAGTAATGCTGGAACCTTCAATAATTATTTCTATTGTAATCTGGTAATTGTGTTTTCTCAGCACATGGAGGGATTAACATCCTGTTAACAGGATTAATATTCCTGTTCCTTTTGTACACTTTCCCCTACATCTAATACCTTTAGAATATTTTTGAAAGACAACATTTCATGAGGCCATAGTTAATCAAAGCACAGGCTTGAGAAAAGCAGAATAAGTGCATTTATTTTTATCCTACCCTTTCCTCTGCATATCTTCAGTGTTCAGTATCACAAATAAAAGATTTGTGTCATATGCACTGCCACAGGCATAAATACAGAGTTAAAATTTGGAGACTGTTTGATATCTGGATAAAAAGGTGTAATTTTATCCTTCACAAAAATATATACACAAATGTTTAAATACATACTGTGAAAGTGAGCCAATGTAGCAAATCCCACCTGCCAGAGAGCCCCACATGCCAGCTGGTCAAGCTTGATGCTTCCAGGGATCCAGGGGCAGTCACAGCTTCTCTGGGCACCCTGTACCAAGGCCTCCCCACCCTCACAGGGAAGGAGTTCTTCCCAATATCCAGGTTGACCTTCCTGTTGTTTTCCCATAGCCCAGCACGAAGGGTGAGTGAGCAGCTTTTCTCTTGTTTTGTCAGATCTGTGGTTTTGGGTTTTTTCTGTGCCTCTTTCGCTTCTGGTTGCTACGTTTTACCCTTAATTTCTCTATTTCCCAGGTCTCTGACCAGATAACCTCGCTGGACTGAACACTTTCACGTGCCCTCATCAGCTGGTTCTCATCACCAACTCCCTTACTTGTCAGGCAGGTTTGCATCCTTGTGTTTGTGGTTTCCTGATTTACTTATTTCTCTTTTTTTGCGTTGCAAAAGGCTCTTGACCAGAAGCCCTTAAAGGAGCATACACTCCCACATACCCTCACACAAACTGTTCCATTTTGTGTTTCTTTTCATGTTGTTATGGAAACATGAGGAGTATGAAAACAGAAGTTAGATACCAGTGCAGCAGGGAAAAAAATCATGTATTCATTACTTTGTGTATCTAGAATTCCATATGGAACATTCCTGACCCTGTCAAGATATCTGGCAATGAGGATTTGCTTCCGACTTTGTCTCAACAGAAGTTCAGAATCTATTTAGCACTCAGTGGTGATTTTCAAAGCACTGTGCCTGTGATCTCTTTGATTCCACTGCTAATCAATAAATGGACTTGTGCTTCTACTGACATTGTGCTCCTGACATTGGGATAATCCTGGATGTGTAAAATAGCAGCAGTTTTCCATTTAGGAGTCTTTGCTTATCCTTTGGAGCTACAGCAGACACCAGCAGAGCCTCCTGAAATGTACTTCTTACAGCAGCTTCTGACACCACTTGGAGTCAGCAGCCTTTAGTGAGAACAGCTGTAGTAATTGGAGTTGGACTGTAGCTAATCAGAGCCTCTGGTATGCAGAAAAAAGAACTATCATGCTCAAGTTTCTACAAGCAGTCTCAAGTTCTTATATTCTCTTTCAGGTTTCAAGACTGTATTAGTCCGAAGACAAATCAGTGGGAGACTCCAGATCAGAATTAAAATTTAATAGGAAAATTAAGATAAATGCAATAGTACAGAAACACTGACAGAGTCAGGATCCAACCTGACACCCTGTGGGTCAGGTGCTGGTAGCAGTCCCATTAAATGGTGCCTGCAATCCTGTTGAAGTGACAGATGTGGTTCTGTTGAAGTGGTTTTTTTGAAGTGGTGATCCTGTAGAAGGGTCTGGTCTTTCTCTGAAGGTCCAGTAGTGATTATGTAGCTCTTGTCCTCTGGGAATCCAGTAAGTAAGGGCTGCTGTGGTGTTCCAAATCTCAGATTCAATCCAGGTGGGAATGCTTGGTTCCTTCCCCTGGGCAGAGCATCTCACAATGGGATGATGTAATTTATGAGTCCCACAGCAAGGCTCAATGGCCCATTAACAGAAGATATCCCTACAAAGGGAGTTATCAGGGATGAGTCATGGAACTGATGAAGGACACTGCCACACCTGGTTTTAATGGATGGTGATAGAATACACACCTTTGGTTCCATCAAACATTGTAACCCAAGACATAGATTATCACTACTTTGCAACTTTAAATGCAATTTCAAAACCTTTTTTAGTTTAAATTTCAAAAAGTGTATTTCATTGAGCACAATCTCAAAAAAGTCATTTGGTTTCAAAAACTGCCTCAAATTGTGCCAGGGGAGGTACGGGTTGGATATGAGGAAAAATTTCTCCACTGAAACACAGGTCAGGCACTGGAAGGGGCTGCCCAGGACAGAGAGGGAGCAACCATCCCTGGAAGCATTCAAAAAGGAGTTGAGATGGCACTTTGTGATGGGATTTAGTGGACACAGGGGGATTTGGTCATAGGTTGGACTTGATGATCTTGGAAGTCTTTTTCAACCTTAATGATTCTGTGATTCTGTATTAGATAGATGAATGTAAATATATATATTACATTAATATTCACATTAGACATGTTTTGATAATATCACACAGTTTTGAACAACAGGTGATGAGCAGGATATTTTTATTTTCTAGAATCTTAGTGTTTGGAATTTCATAGTCCAATTGTTTTAATTGTATTTTTCTATGGCATGCTTTAAAAGCACCAGTAAACAGACTTATTATTAGAATCAGAGAATTGTAGACACACAGAATATCCTGAGCTGTAAGGAACCCACAGGGATCACCAAGTCCAAGTCCTGGCTTGAGCAGAGCAGGACAAAACCCTCCCTTGATAGGGCAGTGATGATATTTTCTCAGTGCTTTACTCACAATTAGGGACTTTTTTCACCTAAATCACCTGGGACCTTCTAAAGCAGTTGAAAGTTGCCTTAAATTAAAATAATCCACCACTATTGCAGTATAATAAATTCCAGTCTTTCAAATGAATTCATGCAAATCTATGTTGCATGGAGAAATTTATTTCCCCAAGAATTTCCTGTCGGCTCTGAATCTCTGGTCTTGCCCAGATCTGTTATTCCAATTGCAGGACTCTGAACAGGGAACTCCCAATGTCCCTGCAATTATCTAAGAGAGGAGGATTACCTCCTACCCAATACTTTTTTCATTTGGACTTTCTAAAATTTTCTTCATCTCTCTCTCTTTCATGTGTCTTTAACATAACACATCAAAAAAACCTTTAAACTCTATTTTCCTAAAATATAATGAAAAAAAGCAAGTAAATTAAAATATTCCTTCACAGTCAAATAATTTTAAATTTTATAGTGGCTCTATGCTTCTTTAATGCATATTTGGGTTCCTTATATCCAGTCTCTTATTGAACTGCATGAACAAGAGAATTACTTCTATTCTGAAAAATATGAAGATAAAGAAACTGATCATCTGCTGCAGACAATCCAAGCTTCTCATTCGGAACAAAGTCTTTTCTGATATTCAGTAAATTTCATTTAATTAAATTCATAATGACACATAAAGAAAAAAGTCCTTTCAGCACAGAAGAGCGGGAACTGACCACAGGAACTTCCTTTGTTCTGGGATCTTGGGCACTTTAGGATGTTAGAAGCAATTAATTGTTGTTGGCCAATTTAATCAAATGCACTGCTATTAACAGATCTCAAGGGCCACTTAAATAATTTCAGGTTATGAACATCCAAGCTAAGCAATCTCCATTCTGGTACTGAAAAAAATTGCTTGAAAACAACAGGACTGTTTTATAAACCATTTGGTGCTCCTAGTTGGATAAAAATGCAAGTGTGATAACACTGCTTAAAGACATAAAAGCTCAGCAACACAAAAGAAACCAAATAAAAACCAAAAGAGAAAACAAACAAATAAATAAACCCAACTTTTCGGGGAACACTGAGACCCAAGTTGTTCCCTTTTTCTTCATAATGTTATAGGGTTTTATACAGGTGAAGTAACCTATGCAATCCTTATTTCCTAAGTTTTAAGAGAAGAGACCTTAGGGTTGAGTTTAGGGTTGAGTTTAGGTTAAGATGAAGGAGTTGAGGGGGCTCAGCCTGGAGAAAAGGAGGCTCAGGGCTCTGCACAACTCCCTGACAGGAGGGGACAGCCAGGGGGGTCGGGCTCTGCTCCCAGGGAACAGGGACAGGAGGAGAGGGAACAGCCTCAGGCTGTGCCAGGGGAGGGTCAGGTTTGACAGCAGGAGGAATTTTTCCATGGAAAGGGTGGCAGCCTTGGCAGGGCTGCCCAGGGAGGTTTGGAGTCCCCATCCCTGGAGGTGTCCCAGGAAGGCCTGGATGTGGCACTCAGTGCTCTGGGCTGGGGACAAGGTGGGGATTTGGCATGTCCAGTCAGCTTGGACTCGAAGGTCTGGGAGGTCTTTTCCAACCTTTGATTCTGGGATTCTATAGCAAGACCACTGAAATTTGCTCCATTAACAATGTAGCTATATTTGAACAACTATTTTTTTCTACACATTCAGTATTAGTTGCCTTGTCCATGTGTTACCCATCAGCAGGCACTGTTTTGTAAGATAAATAAAATGGCTGATTTGATAATACATTCCACCTCCTATGACTTTATCCCAACACTTTGCAAATTCATCCACTTCCCCCTGTCACCTTCCCATGCAGGAATTAAAACTGCTTGACAGTACTAAATAGTTTCATAAAAGCTTCTCTCTCTAATGCACATAATTGTTTAATTGAATTAGTGGAATATCATGTGCTGGTCATCTACATAAATATTAACAGAAACCTTTTTGACTTATAAACATCCCATAAATAGACACAGAAAATAAAAACCATCAATTCTTTGATTTCTGAACAAAAAAATCTCCTGCCATCTGTTTTTTTCCCAATTACTTCATTTGGACTAATACTAAAAATACATTTCCCAATACATCATTTGGAAAAATATTCACACAAACTTAATAATAGAATACACCTTTTCACTCCACAAACCTTCTCAAAGTACTGTCCTGGTTTAGGGCAAATTTGTGGGAAGACCCCAAAGGGGGCCCTCCAGAAAACAAACCCACACGGCCCCTCTCCCCAACTGGTTTGGGAAGGATTTCCCTCAGAGAGAGAGATGGAAAGAACCTGTTTGTTATCAGGCCCAGCACTCCCCAGCACACAGAATGAACAATACCAGAGCACAAAACACGTTCACTGCTCTGAGGAGATCCCACCCTCAGAGAGTCTCTCCCATGGGTGGGTGGTTGCTGTTTCAGTCCCTCTGGCGCTGGGAAAGGCTGCAGAGTGGAGCCCGGCAGGCTGCAAGGTGTTCTGGATGTTTCCTTGGGCCCCGGCCTGGAGCAGGTTCAGATGGCTCCAGGGAAAGGGAAAGGGGGACAGTCCAGGGAAAATTGGACTGTACAGCTAAACTAGCTAGCAGGCAAGAGCAAAGCAGCAAAGCAAGAAGCAAAGCAGAGGGAGAGAGAGAAAGAAACAAAGCAGCACTGATACACTGCACTGTCTGTGTCCCACTGACTGTGGGGGAGTGAGCAAGCTGATAACAAAACAAAACTTCACTGTTCAGGGCCAGTTTTGGAGGCACAGAGCACAACATCCAGCACACACAGAACAGACAACTGGGGATACAAGCATCATAACGTCACCCTAGGACACGTACTTTAGATCAGGTAATGGGGTAACACATGGCAAACAGACACACAAGAAATGGCAAGCATTGTTGCTTGCTTTTCCTGTGAAAGTGCTTGATTTCAAAATCAGAGAAAGTAAAATCTTTAAATAAGTGTGCTGCTTGAAAAAATTCTTGTAGATGTTGACTGCAAAGTCTTAGATCAAAAGATAACATTGGTGACAGCCACGGAGGCTTTCTGAAGAATGTAAAAGCTTAACAAAAATTTTCACCTGTTTAAATTAAAGAAAAACATTTTGACACCCCCCAGAAGCAGAAATCTTCTGGAGGTTTTGCTTTCTGACTTCTCAGACAAAGCAATTTTTTTTTTAAAAAAAGACATGACTTTGATTACATGTGCTTCAGACAGGCCTTGCTTTATGTTTGATGTTGATAGAGGGTTTTCAGTATACACCTGATGGATTTTCTACAAATAAATTCTTGAGGATTAGCCCTGCTGTATTGCAGATGTTTTCTGAAGCAAACAGCAATCCAGAGATATGTCATTTATGCTATCACAGGCCTGCATTTCTGCTGAAACGAATGGGGTTATTTTCTTAGACGATTTGCTTTGACAGCAGAAAAACATATTTTAGAAGAAGGAAACTGATCAAAAGGGCTATCAACAGAGTACCTTATTTATTTATTTAGTTATCTACAGCTTTTAAAATTTATTTGTTAAATTTATTAACTGAAATCCATGTTTAGACATGGGTTCTGTCAGTGACAACAAGAGTTGTTACATACATTGATTATGGAAGTCTGATCCTGAAGGGACAAGAAATCAGCAATATGAAACTTTGAGCACCCCCAGCACTCTTCATCTCCCCAGTCCAAATTAGTGCTTGAGTTTCCACCAAGAGTGATGTAGAAACAAAAGGAATAAATTGACACTCTACATTTTGTTATTTGTAACTTAATCACCTCCCTCTGCAGAGGGATTTCTCTGGCTCATTCCCACCACAGTCACCTCAGAGACTTTGGAAGTGATGTGATGCTCTGAGGAGGGCACTGCTGCCAGCTCTCCCCCCTGCTCTCAGTCCTTCCCTTCAGAGAGAACTTCTGAAGAAGTGCTGAAAGCAATCTGAGGAGGAAATAAAGTTTGAAAAAGTTACCTGCTAAAATCTTACACAAACAAAGCACGATCTGACTTCCACAGAGACTCTGAAGCATGGACTCCTCCTCCCCTTGCTTATATCATCTATTATTTTTGCATCCAGCACGATATAAATTAATACCAGCAATACATTCAAAGAAAATGTGACACTGTGATTTCTCTCTCATGATTTTTAGGTAAAAGCCCCTTGGTGTCTGTCCATGGGAACATTTTCTATGGCTTCTGGGCATGAATGTGTGATGTTCCATCTGACTCAGCTACAGGGAAAAAAGATCATCCTGCCTTTTAGGCTTTAACTCCCGAGAAGGTGTTTCCTGGAGCCACTCCGTGATCTTAGCTTTGTTCACACATTTAATTGCAATTATACCAATCCTTGTACTTGGGTAACAGCTTTAATTGGGTAGCAGGAGCAGCAGTTGTAATAGGATTATTTCTCAGATCTCCGCTAGGAAATCTCTGCTGCTTCTGTTGGCAGAGTGGGAGGCTCAGGAAGTGGGGCAGAGTGAGTAAGGTCCATAAATGACTCCTATGAAATTAATTTATTGATTCCAGCCTTTTTTGTTGTGAAGGATTTCATGTGGGGAAACAAAGCCACTGGTCTTTGCAAGTGTGTTGAATGGTATTTTGCAGTGTGGAATTGTCAAGCCTGGAAAAGACCTGTCAGGCCATCAAGTCCAACAACCACCACATTCCCACTAATCCATGTCCTCAAGTGCCACATCCACAACTTTTTTGAACATTTTCAGGGCTGGTGACTTCCCCACTGCCTGGGCAGCCTGTTCATTCTAATAGCACTAAAATTACTTCTTTTTTCCTAAGTTTTCAAGTCACTATTGGGAGCCTGCTAATTTTACTATTAGAGCTCCTATTATAATGTGCAGGTTTATTTTAAATGACTTAACTGTAGTTACCTAAAGGAAATAGATTTTATAAAAATTAACATAAAATCTGATCAGGCAATTAATTGTATCTCCCCAGTCTCTGGCAGAGGATCCAATGTTTTACTGGCATTTGTTAGGGCAACAGTTTTTAATTTTGTGTTTTGTATTCCTACAGTAGAACATTAAAATAAAAATTAGAATAAATGACAATTTTTGAAATAAATAAGGAAATAATTTACCTAAGTAGCAACAATGATATATATATATATGTAATAAATCAAATTAAACACAGAAAAAAATGCAAGTATGCAAGTATATAAAATACAAAATATGTTTCTTTATATCAAGTGAAGAATATTTTTCACCTTTTTTTTTTTACATTGCTGTGCAGCCTTTGAGAGACACTATGCTGTTTATACATGTCATTAACCTATAATAAAAATTCCAGTAGCAATCGGCTACCTGTCTTTAGATTCATTTGGTTTTCTACAGAAAGAAAAATACTTCTATGTTCCCTCTCTTTTTTTCTTGAAGTTTCTTTTTTTTAGGAAAATTACCATTTATTGTCAATAAGACCTTTATCATTGCAATAGTCATATCAGTATTTTATAACTCTCTACGTCACTGTTAAACATCCCATTGACTAATTAGTAGATTTTTGTTATGTTAGAAGAAAGAAATCAAGATTTTTTTTTTTTTTTTAATAAATCCATATTTTTCTTCTATTAAGCCTACCTTAGATGACAAACTAATGTGGACTAGTCATGTACTGCCATGGCATGGAGAAATTTTAGCCCATTACCAGCAACAATTTCTTGAAAATCTCAAGGAAATCAGGAGCAGTGGTTCACAATCTCATTTTGTACACATGGACATGGCTTAAATACAATAAAGAAAGGACTGAATAACTTGAATGGAGGAGAATCACATTGTGGAAGTAATCTCTTTTTTGGATCATCATTTTAGTTCACATTCTTTTTTTT
>VZRH01001495.1:57748-72726 GCA_013397555.1 Urocynchramus pylzowi | reverse complement strand
TTTTTTTTTTTTTAATAAAGAATCCTCTCACACCTCAAGAATTCCAAAGAGGACTTGCTGAAGTAAATACTTGAAGATGATATGATATTTCAGAAATAAAATGTGACCCTTGTGTCTAAACAATGGGGAAACTGGACTTTGTATTAGTACCGTGAATCCTTCTGGCTCTGCAGCAGTGCCTAGAAATATTCACAATAAAGACCAGGTTTTGTACAAGAATCATTGGTGTGGGATGCTCCAATACAAGGCAGCTCCAAAGCTTTGGGCTCTTCTCTCCCCGGAGTCACAAACCATCAGAAGGCTGTGGCTGCCTTGTAGCACTTGGAACCTGTGTTTACTTCACATTCTCTGTTCCAACTCAGCAGCAGAAAAAACTCTGAGTGCTCTCTTCAGCTGCCTCTGGATCAGGTTTAGTGACATATACAGACCCTCCAGAATTTCTGGAGAACTGTGTTATCTGAGCAGATCATGGGAATTTGGGGATTGAAGCCTCTGATTATTTGCCTAGAAGGAAAAATGTACTTCTATGAGACCTGGTCCATGAAAAAATCAAGAGAGAAACAGCATAATTCCTATGGCATCAAGATATTTTTTAATATTTTCAACAACACTGTCTAGCTGAGAAGGAAGGAAAAATTTAAAAGGGATTGAGCAACCTGGTCTAGTGGAAGGTGTTCCTGCCCTTGGCAGGGTGTTGGAATGAGATGGTCCTTAAGGTCCTTCCCATCCCAAACCACCAATGACTTCATGATTCCATGAAATTCAGCAATCTTTTTCTCTGTCCCAGCTTGGTTCCATGACCTGGTGTTGTCACAGCTGCTGTGTGTTTATCCCAGACATGCTGTGCTGCCAAGGCACTCCAGCCTCCCAGCAGAGTTCAATATTTCTAAGACTGAAAGCACTCTTTACTTTACAGAGCTGAGAGTCTTTGGCCTAAAGATGCAGTAACCATGTCACTGTGGGATATCAACAGTTCTTCAGAGTGGGTTTCCCTTGTGCTGTCGATTTGCAGTGATGCCATGGTGATAATATTTTATCATTATGCTCTTTTTATTTTATTCCTTTCGGCAACATACAGTGCCAGTTTGACCTGAATTACCAGATTAATAAATCATATTAATAAGACATGATAAAGTAAAGCAGCCAATCACTTATCAGTCTGGAGGGAACTTGAAAACAGAAGATTGGTGGTAGTTCCCAGGTCAGATACTTCTCACTCATGGGCTTCTCTCCTATTTTGGAGTCAAGCACAGGAACCATCCCAAGCAGGAAAATTCATACCAAACTTAACAAGATTATTAGGTCATTGTCACTGTTTTCATCAAGTTCAGTGGAGATTAAAAGCCACTTTATAACCAGTTGCTACAAGATGCTGCCTATATTCTGTTATCAGATCTGAAAGGATTCTATTAACTGGTGCAATAATGAATCATGGAATCCCAGAAAATCTAGATTGGGAAGGGACCCCCAAGGATCCCTTGGTCCAGCCCCTGGCCCTGCCCAGACACCCCAACAATCCCACCCTGTGCATCCCTGGGAGCATTGCCTAAACCCTCCTGGAGCTCTGGCAGCCTTGGGGCTGTGCCCATTCCCTGGGGAGCCTGGGCAGTGCCCACCAGCCTCAAGGGAAGAACCTTTCCCTGATCTCCAGCCTGACCCTGCCCTGGCCCAGCTCCAGCCATTCCCTGGGTCCTGGCCCTATCACAAGGGCAGAGATTGGAGCTGTGCTGCCCCTCAGGAGAAGGTGCAGCTCATCATATCAAAGCTGAATCCCTTTCTCTGTAGAAACTTTTTAATAAAATTTCATAAAATTTGTTTGTAAGACTTATAAAATTTTTCATTTTTTTCTCTATCCATATAGCATGAGGCATATTGGAACCTACCTATCCAATTTCAGCTTGCCTCTTTCTTATTTTCCTTCTCTAAAATCCAGATAAAACCTCATAATTGAAAATTATATCAATATGTTGATGTAGTGACACATAAATGAGTTACTTGAGAGGGTGCATAGCACACATTTTGATCTACCTTCCCTCCAGTTTGCTATTGCACTGGTCAAGTAATTGAAGCATGTAACCTGCCCTGCTCTCAAAAATATGAACCCTGGTAACTTTCAAATAACTCAGAAGAAAAGAAGAAGAAAAAAATAACAACAAAAATATTCAGCCTCAAAAATTTCTGCCCTAAGATGAATTGGAAGATCTTACTCTTCCTTTTGGTATAAAGCTTCTGGTAGTGAACTCGATACTGCTCAATAACTTCATGTCCCAAAATTTCCAGGAAGAACCTGGGTTTCTCTATCTAGTTGTTTTCTGTCCTGGAAATAAAATAAAAGCTTTTGTGGAAAATACAAGATCAGGGTGGAGCACACTGAGTGCAAAATAATTCAGAGATTGTGCCACTGTTAAAGGTAAAAATAGGATTAAGGAAACATAAAAGCTATCACTTACACCTGCATTTGTCAAATTCTGATAGGCCAGGCCCAAACCAGGCAATAACCAGGAGAAGCTGTACTTATATATTTGAATAATGATTTCCATCTGACAGGATTTTCCCAACCATCTGTTCCTTCAGGTGAAAGTAATTTCTTACTGCTGTGTAATTCCTGAAACCTTTTCCTTACATATTTGTGGGCATTTAAAATGCAAATACTGACTTCAACGTGATACAAAATATTTGTAATTTATAAGGCTTGAAAACATTGTCTTAACTATACTGCCTGTGTTTTAAACTCAGTTTACATTCAGTGGTGACGTAGTGTGAGACATCCATGGTTTGCCATCAACATGGGAAGAAGCATTCTTATCCTGGACTCATTCCCCAGGGAACTCTTTTGACCTTGTTTGTTAACAGAAGGTTTGTGGTGAGATGCAAATGAATGTAAATTGTTGACTCAGCGCTTCTCAGCACCAGGCAGTGCAGTGGCCTTGTGTACATTCCAAAACTCAAAAAAAAAAAAAAACAAACGAAAAACACCATAGCCAGAGCTCTCATTTGCATTCATTAATCCCAGATTCTGAATTTATTGCCTTATTCTGAACTTATTGCCTTTCGCCCGCCTTCCGCAGCTCCTGTACCCCGGAGAAACCTGCCGGGGGTAATTAACAACACACTGCTTCATAAAATAATGGAACTCAGGCCCTAAAGTTCTGGTACACTTAAAGAACTGTAGGAATGTTTTTCATTCACAAATTAGGTTTGGTAGGAAAAGGAAAAATCAGTGATTTACTGAGGAAGCTGGATCTGTGTCCTGCTGTAAGCAGTTCCGTGGGCTGTGGGACAGGCTGCTCTGGCTTCGTGTGCCCTCCCAGTTGTGACAGCTGGCTGATTTCTGCTGTAATTGGGCAGCAGGGCTATGTTTGCCTGAAATTTGGTCCTTATTTAAAATACCCAAGTGGAAGATTTCAATGGAGTTCTAGGGATGGGGCTGAAGTAGCCTTCCTTAGCTGGGAGTGGCTAAAATAAGTCTCAGTTTGAACGAGCCGTGGCTGCTGGCTGGGATCCATCCCTGCTACGTGCCCTTTACAGAACAGCTTTCCATAAGATCTGAGCTGCCTAGCACATTAAATAATTATTTCTTCACTGAATACATTGGCAAAGGGTGGTGAGGCTGACTTGTTAATCAGGTTCAGGGCTCAGGGGAACTCCTTTAAGGCATGTTGCAAGAAAATAAAGTCAGATGTGTTGTGGAATTACAGAATCACAGGGAGGTTTGGGTTGGATGGCACCTTAAAGCCCATCTTGTTCCACCCCCTGCTATGGGCAGGGACACCTTCCACTAGCCCAGGTGGCTCCAAGCCCCATCCAACCTGGTTTTAGACACTTCCAGGGGCTTCTCTGAACACCCTGTGCCAGGGCCTCCCCACTGTCACAAAGAATTCCTTCCCAATATCCCATCTGACCCTGCCCTCTGGCAGTGGGAAGCCAATTCCCCTTGTCCTGTCCCACCATCCCTTGTCCCAAGCTCCTCTCCAGCTCTCTTGGAGCCCGTTTAGGCACTGGAAGGGGCTCTGAGGTCTCCTGGAGCCTTCTCTGCTCCAGGTGGACTCCCTCAGCCTGGCTCCAGAGCAGAGGGGCTCCAGCCCTCAGAGCACCAATGTGGCTTTCTCACGACTTTTTTCAGCAGATGAAAATTGTCCTCGTGATTTGGCCCCCAGATCAGGTCATAGTATTCTGGGTGGGGCCTCACAAAAGAAGAGGAGAGGGGAAGAATCACCTCCCTCGAGATGATTCTTGTAGGAGTCCTACCTGTCCTATAGGGCAGGTTTTCTATCAATTTTATAAAGCTGTGTCACAGTTGCACAGAATTTTGTTGATTTTACAGCTCATATACTTAAGGATTATTACAGATTTTTATCTTTTTTCCTAGTAGGAAGAGTCATAATGAAAATAACTCATAAAACTATTGAGGGATCTTCAGATAAAAGCATCAAAGCCAGAATTATTCAACAAGCTCAGCATCCACAATCAGGTAAAGGGATGCAATCACTCTGTGGCATTGATTCCTTTGCAATGAGTGGCAAAATCCCCACTGATTTCAAGGGGCTGTAGTCTCATCCTGCATATCCCAATGAGATCATGTTTGGGTTATAGAGCTCTTTGAACATTTGTCTAATGGGATTGCAGTGGCTGCTGCTTGAGAGCTAAGCACTGCTGCAAGGCTGGGCCCTACCCAGGTGCCTAAAGGAAAATATGATTTTTCTGGAAAAGCTGGGCAGTGGAAGGTAAATAATACTTCCACTTGCCCTGGAAGCCCAGGGTCATTTTAAATATTGATTTTGTGTGAACACCACAGGGAGAATATTGGGCTGCTCCTATCCACAAAGCATTAGTGAAGGTGGTGCTTTTGAAATATGTAGATGTGGAGTCTTGGGTTTAGTTTTTTTTTTTTTTTGTTAGGGTTGGGATTAAATGTGTGAGATGGCATTTTTTTGTTTGGACTCAGATGTTTATTAGTTTTTATTTATATTACAGTTTAGTTTCACAAACTGTGAGTTTTACAGTATTTTACTCTAACAAACAAAAATAGAATTGTATCTCTCTCTCTACAAGGCTTTTTAAGGATAAACTGTCTAATTAAGAAATGACATCTAAATTATTTTTATTTTTAACTTAATAATTAACTACTTGTGGCCTGCAATGAGGACTTTTTAATCTAATTACACAATACCACCTAAACTTATGAGGAAGAAGGGGAAGAAGTATTAGCTTTTGTCTTAAAATCTTTATTTTGTTTTATATATATTGCTATATTCTAAAACTTTAAACACTAAGTTTTCTACCATGTGATATTGTACACTTCTATTCAAACTACACACTTATAATCTTAGTTCTACCATTTAATTTTTGAAGTCTTTTCTATGGCCTCAGGTTAAATGCAGTGTTCTCTTGGGAGTCAGAGTTTGTCAGTACAGAAAGTCTAAAATTCTCTGTAACCAAGGTTCCAACATGTAGAGAGTATAGCTGATGAAATTTGATTTGGCTTTTTGCTGATCTTCACACACATCCTGGGGGGCACCAGGCAGAGCATTGGGGTGGGTAATCCTGCTCTGCCTCACCTGAAATATTGTGTGTAATTTAGGGTGCCACAATACCAGAACAATCTCCAGGTGTTAGAGGGTGTCTGAAGGAGGGACACAAGGCTGGGGAAGGGTCCTGGAGGCACAGCTGAGCAGCAAAATGAGAGCTCATGTTTATGGCCCTTGCTTTAGCAAAGTGGTAAAGCTGAATCACAACTCTGAAACAGAACAAGATTTAGGAACTGAACTTCCTAGTATCCTCAACTCGACTTCTTCCCATGAGCTAAACTCAATTTAGGAATACTTCTCTTTGACATCCTATACCTGATTTCTGTAACACGAAGTCCAACCATTAACTGCTTGTTTTCATCATAGAATTTCACCCCTTTGTGCAATGGAAATTTTCTGAGAAAAAAAGAATTACTGTTTTTTATGAAGCCCAAAAGGTATTCTGAAAGCAGAATGTGATGCTGCTCTATGCAGTTAGTCTTTATGAGTTTTGCTGGATGTTTTTTCCCCTGAGACGCACAAGTACAATTTGATTTTTCAGTTGCTGGGCCAGCTTTGGTCCAGCTGTAATAAGCCTTGCAATGAGATCCCTCTTTATCATGATATGGATTCATCTGGGCTCTTAATGTGTTGCCACAGTTTTACAGACCTCCCCATGAGGCTGATTACTGCCACAGTGGAAAACTGTAGGAAGCCTGGCCAGATCTGTGTAGTTGAAATCTTTGTCAAGGTTTCATTCTGTTTGAAAAGCTGTTTTACCTTTCCTCACATTAGCATATGAAAAATCCTGGCTAATTTCATTTGGCCTTTCAAAAATCAATTTCCCTAATACAGCAGTATTGACCAATTAATACTTTGCCTCTGTGTGAATGTATGTGCAAAAGAAAGGGAAAATAATAGCTGTAAAACCAATATAAGTTAAAATAATTGAAGCATAGAATCATGAAGGTTGGAAAGACCTCAGGGATCACCAAGTCCAACCTTTGACCAAATCCCACTGTGCCCACACATCACAAAGTGAGACAACTACTCATTTGAAATGAAATATCAAACAAAATATTATTTTCAAAAGTGAGTCCTCTTCCTGAATTTTGCTTTGGAAAGCTGCAGCATAAAGTCAGAATCAAAATGTTGATTAATCAGAGTGCTGCCAATTTACAGCTATATAACTTGGAGCAGAACTGGGATGTTTGGTGTCATATCTTCGTGGAAAAAATCCATTACATGGATGAAATTTTTCTTTTTTCTTTTGCCTACCAGACTACCCTGAGGAAAAAGCTGGGCAAACGAAAACAAACAAACAAACAAATAAACAACCAAAAAACAACAACAACAACAAAAAAAACAACAGAAAAAACCCAAACAAAAACCCAAAAGAGAGTGCAAAAGGAAAGTCAAGGGAGATCCTGGCTCACAGTTTTACCCTAAAAAATCTTGATCTTTGAGGTTCCTTCCAAATCAAGCCATTGCATGACTCTGTGATTTTATGATTCTGTGCTATTTTGCACTTGTGCAGTTAGTGTTTGAGGAAGGAAGTGATTCCATATGCACCAACAAGAGCTGCTCACATAACTGTGCAGGCAAGCCCTATGTCCTTTATCATAAAATTTTAAAATGTTATGGGGCTATGGTTTAGTTTTGGTCCTTGACCCCCTCATTATGACAGCTGCAGATCAGCTCTGCTGTCTGCTGGAGAGAGGGGAAAAGGGTACTTACAGGCCAATTGAAGTGGGAAATTGAACTTGGGTGTCCCTTTGGGTGGATTAGAAATATCACCAGGAAAGAATAGCTACATATTGTAGAGACTGAGCACTCACCCCAGAAGCAGCATCTCAGTGATGAAAGGGGTAGGAAAAAAAGTGTTATTAACTGTTCTTTGTGGGTGTGGGAAGGAGGTTAGTTCTTGATAAGAGTTTAGCAATGATTAATTGTATTTACAAGAGTTCACCATCAACTGCTTCTTTGCTTTCTCTTCAAGGGCAAATACGGAGCAAAGGGGGGTGTCTGAGTTCTGGACTGGGCTGGGTGTTACACACAGCAGGCAGTGAACCCCAGCTCCTTCTGCCTCTCTCCATCAAGTGCAGTGATTATGGCTCTTGTGCCCATTGTTTGCTTGCAGTGCCTCTGAAAAACTATCTTCCAGCCTCCTCAGGAGGGCACAGCAAGGGAAACAGGAGCCAGGAAAGGAGGAACCTGAGAGCTGCCAGCACCTCAGTGCCTGTTCCTGCCTGGCCCTGGGCAGATGAGCTGTCTCACACAGCATTTGGAGGAAATCTGGGGAATTTTGTCATCCTGCACATTGTCCTGCACATCAAGGGACAGGCACTGAGCTGCTGCAATGCTGGTTTTCAAAATACTGGGCACTCAAGCCTTTAATTTCTGCCAGCTTATGTGTGGTGAGCACAGGACCAGGAAAGCTACAGCGTTAAAGCTTGGGAATATTTTACTGAGACAAAGAGCAGCAGAAGCAGAGCTCTCAAAGGAATTGGTACACTAGAAAAAAAGAAAATCAGAAATATTTTCATCACTATGATGTGACAATTTTGAGGAAAGAAAATATGTTGATAGTCCAAAATATACAGAAAGAAAAACTGCAAAGCTGCACACGAGGCAAATTCATCAAGGAAGGTGGAAGAGGCAGCTCTTCCAAATGTGCTGAGAAGTCTTTCTGGCTAAATTGAATTTGGAGTCTGTCCCAGGTACAAAACAGTTTCAGCCATAGTGCTCCAGATGGAGATCATCCTGAGCCAACAGCTAACTGTATCAATGCTTTTCATTGACTTTGGTGCTGCAGAATGAAATGGCAGCAAAATGTCCAACATATGATTCCTTTTATTACTCCTGATGCCATAAGTGACACTTTCCCTGGACTATCACCACCATAGCAATTATTATTCACCACCATCAGTACTATTTCCACCTGTCAAACCATGAGTCTCATTGATTAGTTTGATATTTTAGTAATGAAGTAGTAATCTGTGCTACCTGATTTAATCCATCCTCTCCTCGGTAGTTACTGCCTCACGCAGGAAAAAAATGAACCAGCATGGAAACAATTAAAATGAAAATACTAATTTCTAGAGCTAAAGCCACCTACAGTGTGTATTATATTAATATAAATTCTTCAATATGACAGAAAAAAAAATTACCAGGGGAGAAATCCAAAATGAATAACAGCTTAATGTGCAAACATTGAAGAATATGAGCTGTATCAATGCACATTGCTGTAAAAACTCCTGGATTTCTCACAACGCTCTCAAGTTTCTCTCAAAAATCACTGTGCCATTTCACTTAGGATGATCCCAAGAGGCAGAGCTAGCAGGTAATTATTTTGATAACTTTTTCTTTCCTACCCTCAAGCACTTTTGTATGTACACTGAATATATTTAACGCTTCATTATTCAGCAAAAGTTTATCTCACCTATAATTAGAAGTGTGTGAGAAATACTGAGCAGTTTTTTATAGAAACTTTTCAAAACACACACAAGCTGCTGTGTGATTCTCAACCCCAGCTGGGAAAAATAAGCTAAGATAACTAGAACATACCATAAAGAAGTAAAATCAAATCCTGACTGACAACTTTTGTGTCTGGTCGAGCAGATACAATTTTGGAATTACTGATATATTAAGATTTCATCCACTTTGGAAAAAAAACCCAGAAAGCTGTGTGCTGAAAATGCTGACAAACCCCTTTCAGAGGTGTTGCCATCGAATGGTAATATAATTAGGTCCCAGAGTAAGGTACAGGGTGTTGGTGGTGCAGCTTGTCAGTAATTCTGCTGTGATTTATGGTCTGCTACAGGAGAGCACCAACAGGACAAGCGGGGCCACACACGTTGTTAAGAGGAGACATTTTCCACTAAACCTTTAAAGGGAACTCTTATCATCAGGATTCACAAATGACAGATTTTCAAAGATATTTAGGTACCTACAAGTACAAATAATTCTCTGCTATAATTCTGAAGGATGTAGGCAATTTGGTACCTTCTCATTTTTAGCAAGCACCAAGTATTTATGAATTAAAAACCTCAAGAGTGATGCAGTATAGAAACAGCATGGAATTAAAAAGGTTTTGTCCATCTGAGGAGAGGCTGAGGGCACTTGGTTGTTCAGCTGGAGAAGTGGAGACTGAGGTCAGGCCTCAGTGGGGGCTGATGGGCAGCAGAGGGACAGTTCTGATCTCTGCCCTCTGTGACAGGGCCAGGACCCAGGGAATGGCTGGAGCTGGGCCAGGACAGGGTCAGGCTGGAGATCAGGGAAAGGTTTTTCCCCCAGAGGGTGCTGGGCACTGCCCAGGCTCCCCAGGGAATGGGCACGACCCCATGGTGATGCCTCAGGTTTTAGCTTTTATATTTTTCAGATTCTGTGCTGCTTTGGTGTGTACTTCTGAGCTTCATATGAGGGGATGGTAAGCTCTCTTTACAGAGTAGGGAGACAAAACAATTCCTTCTCTAGATGGGGACCAAAGACAAATGACCCAAATCTTAGACCCAAGAGCATAAAGAATGTGGACTGAAGAGAGAAAAACAAGAAGGATGGGACTTCATAACCTAAAGCTGTAATTGAACAATGAACTCCAATATGCAAATGGACCAGAACTTATAAAAGTGAGAGACCCTGTGACTGGTTGTGCATTTTGTGACCATTTTGGTTCATTTTGGGTGTAGCCCTGGCTGGGGTCCTGTGCTGCCCAAGGTGTATCCATTGAAGCCTCCTAATAAATCCCTACTTTATTCTTTAACTCTGTCTAGCCTCTGTTCTAGGTCAGCCTTCACAAGGCATCAAAGGCTGCCAGAGCTCCAGGAGCATTTGTGCAACGCTCCCAGGGATGCACAGGGTGGGATTGTTGGGGAGTCTATGCAGGGACAGGGGGTGGACTGGAAGATCCTTGGGTGTCCTTTCCCACTCCGGATATTCTGGGATTCCGTGATTCAGTTTCCAGTTGAAATGAGTGCTGGTAACCAACCCAGTAAAGAGGTAAATACACCTAAAAATTTACACTGAGCTCAGACTAACTCTCTACAGCTCCACATGGCATTGTTGGGCAGTAGGCACCAAAAAAAGATTTATGACATGTCAGGAGAATAGAGCAGCAATTATGAACAACTGCAAACAAGGGGCTCTCAAGAAAGACAACAATATTGTTTAAATACCTTATAATATTACCTTGTCTGCAAGAAAAAAAATGCTTGAAAATAATGTAAAAATAACTTCAGGCAACCCTTACTGCACTCCTTATTCCTTCTCCTCCTTCTCCTTCCTGCTACAGCTTTTTTTCTTGCACTAAATTCTACAGTGCGTTCTCACCTGCTGATTCAGGTCCCTTCACACATCATTGCATCACATCTGTTTAGGTTGTACATTTCTATACACATATATGTAACCCTGTGGTTGCCTGATACACCACTTAAATGAATGAGAGAAATAAAAAAAAAAACCCTACCTCAATTAAAATTTATTTTATTTAAATAAATAAATAAATAAAATCAAGTTATACATTGCTCACTCCACTGTGAAAATCAGCCTGTGGAAAGAGCTGCCTCATGAGCTGATACTTAAAAGACCAGATGACAGCCAGCTAGGCAGTGAAAGACAGATGTGACAGATGTGACACATTGGAGGAAGACCTCCTAACAACACTCCTAATAAATGTGATACCACTCAGCGTGGTACAGGTGCACATGGGGATGAAGGGTCCAGTGAGAGCTTCCACTTTGATGGTATCTGTGCAAAGAAAAGAGGCATTTTAAAAACAGGATCCTTTCTCCATTATCTTTTCTTCCATAGAAAATCCAAGTTATATCTCTTCTGTGCTCATTGCAAAATGAAATGTACTAAATCTTGATGCTTTTTGGGTAAGCCACAGGATATAACTGATTTGAGGACAGAACACTGCAATTCCAGGGATATCTAGGTACAGATCTCAAGAAAGAAGATCAAACTCTGCTCCAGATTCCCACTTCAGATCATTTTGTTTGGCCCAGTTAGAGTCACATGAGCTTCATTTGGGCTTTTTATCAAAATAGATCAACTCTGGTTTTGGTGACATAATTCTAATAATAGTTTTTGTCCAATGAACTTTTGTAATATCAAAGGAAGCTCCACTTAGTTTAAAACTTCTTGATTCGGTTTAAATTTATCATCAACCTATTTTTTGTGTGTCAAGAAACAGAATCAGTGAATGCACAACAATTTAATTAAAAGTTCATCTGACCTTGGACAAAAATTTTTATCAGAAGAGGTGATTGGCAGAATTATGTCACCAAAACCACAATATATTTCATTCTGGTGAATATTTTCCATTCCGTTCCAAGGCAGGCACTGCCCTTTACTTCCTTGCTTCTCTTCCTTTTTGCCTTTTAGATCTTTAGGTTTTTTATATCACATTAAATCAAATAATTCCATTCACACTTCTGATCAAATGAACATTTTGTTCCCACAATTTAAGAACAAGTAGAGCACAGGGAGGGTGGAGATAATCTCTTATTTACCAAGATTTAAATTACTTTTCTTCTTTTGCCTCTTTTTGTCACCATACAAAATTGTGTAAGCAGCAAAAACTTTGCCCTCACCACTGTAATGTGCAAGTAGAAATTTCATAATAGTTACACTGCAACTACAATTTTTGACCAGGAAGGAACTATTTTACTGGGAGTAAATATAATATAATTGCAATCTTGGAAGTGTAACCTGGATTCTCAGAGTTATTTCAAAAATTAAAATATCTCATCAAAAATAGAAAAGGTAGGTGTCATATTAATAGAATTCCAGTTCTGTGAGTTTAATTTTTAAAAAAATACAATTCTTCCACCAAGTAACTGCACTGTCTCATGTATAAAAATACCATGTAATTATAATGAATGTATTAATTTGGTTTCAACGACATTGCACTTCATGAGTGGAATGAAAAATCTCATTCCTGAAAGGTCAGGAAGGGCAGCCTCCATCGTGGCACTTTGCAAGGTAAAGTGTTTTAGACTTGTGTAAAATCATTAGTCCTGATTATTCACCACCAGGCCTGGGAAAAGAGAACGTGGGATGGACATGGAAGTTGTGCACGTGTGAGCATTTACCAACGTGTTTCTTTCACATTTGTCCTGTCAAATAGTAAATTACTTCTCAAATTAAATTGCTCACACTGATCTGGGTTTTTGGGCTGCTCTTTGTTTTTTCTTAGGTGAATAATTTATTCCTCTTCTCGTTATAGTTGGTAAAATAGTCATCATTTCAGAAAAGGAGTTTTTCTCTTTGCCTTTGGTCAGGAATTATGATTGTGTATTTGCAAGCAGCAGACCACAAGGATACACTGTCTGTTACTATTGAGCTTTTTGTAGACAATACATAAAACATAAAACAGAAACAGAATAGACTGAAGAGCTTCTGTTCTTTGTTCTTAGCCACTATTTAAGAAAGTCTTTCTTATTCTCTAATAAAGTTACTGACTAACAACTAACAGCTCCAGGTTCTTGCCATTTAATTCTGAAATCAGTTTACTGTAAATGCTCTTACAAGTACAAATAAGATTAACGCTATCAATTTTTTCAATAAATATAGAGATCTACAATGTAGTTTTCACCACTTTACATATTATTCAAATTAGCATTATAAACTTTTAAGTACACTTTTTTCCTCTCATTCAGACTGATTCTCTTGGAAAATTGTATAAATATCACAGGAATAATCATAATTTTTATTAACTTTTCTGAGACCTGAAGTTTCTTCCTGTAAATGTCATCCAGATATTAATCTGCACAAACAACTGACAAATTATTTTTGATTGTTCCTGTAACCAAAGTGAACCTTCAACCAATAATTTAATAATTTGAAGGTATTTTCTCAGTAGCTGTGAATATGATGAAAACTCCCTCTGCCTGTGTAAACTGGTTCAGAATTAGGGAGACTTCCAAGAAAAAAAAAAGTGCCTGGAGTATAAGAATGACCTGTTATAAAACTGGGGAATCCACGCTTGCTAACACAAATTCTCTTTCTTCAGTCAGCCTTTCTCTTTAATAGACAAAAGGAGAGCAAAGAGTTTCAGGGGGCTATAAAGAATAAGAGAACAGAGATATTTCAGCTCTCAGGTCACCATTGTGCAGCCCCATGAATCCATTCTATCCCACAGACAATAAACTCCTACAGAAGTACTTGGGCCAGGTCAGTTGCTTTTGCTGGACATCTGACCTGCTCATAAAGAATTCTCTTTTTGTCCTGCAACTCCTGCCCAGCTGCTCCAGGTGGGAGATTAGGTGAGACCCACCTGCAGAGCTTCCCCAGTCTTGGGGTCCAACACAGGGAGCAGGTGGAGCTGCTGGAGAGAGTCCAGGGGAGGCACCAGGATGATCAGAGGGATGGAGCAGCTCTGCTGGGAGGAAAGGCTGGGAGAGCTGAGATTGTTCACCTGGAGAGAAGCTTTGGAGTGACCTCATTGTGACCTTGCAGTGTCTGAAGAGGCTGACAGGAAACATGGAGAGAGACTTCTTATAAGGGATGGAGCAACAGGACAAGGGGGAATGGCCTCCCACTGCCAGAGGGCAGGGTTAGATGGGATATTGGGAAGGAATTGTTCCCTGTGAGGGGGGGGAGGCCCTGGCACAGGGTGCCCAAAGAAGCTGTGGCTGCCCCTGGATCCCTGGAAAGATCCCAAGGCCAGGTTGGACAGGGCTTGGAGCAGCCTGGGCTAGTGGAAGGTATTCCTGCCCATGGCAGGGCTCAGAACTAAATAAGCTAGTTTGGTCCTTGCCAAGCCAGGCCATTTTATAATTCCATGATTCTATTTCTGGAATAAGAGACAAGAAATTGGCTCTCTCAATGCTCCATTTAATGATGTGTCCTTTGACTCGGTTGCTGAACCTCACAGTTATGACTTTAGTTGGATTCCACACTATTTTTACAACAGACTGCAACTTGTGGCAATAGCAAGGGCTTTAAGATACTCCAGCTATGAATATGTATGGGATAATAAAAAAAAATAATATAACAGCACTAGAAATATATAATGCAGAATTTCTTAATATGTTCAGTTTTGTCTTTTAGAGTATCTTTCTTAAGCAATTTACTACATCTCACTGCCAAAGCTGCCCAGTTTTGTTTTTGTTTTATTATACAATTTTTATTAGTACTGTGTCCATAAACTCTACTCCTAGACAGAAGGAGACATAGTAAAACTGTCATATTCAATTGAAATATCACACGGTGGTGTAGCCACCACTATAAATGAAAACAGAGCCAAAATGTTCCAGATTTGAAAAGGTCAAGTTAGCAAAAGAACAGCTCAGGAACAAATATTGTATCAGTGGACCTGAAACAGCCATGGCTGTTGAAACATAAATTTAATCAAGTAAAGTTTTAGGAATTAGTGTTATTAACTCAGTAAAGGTATGGATATTTCAGTTATTGAGTTCAACAGCACATGCTTTTCTGCTGCTGCCTTCTTGCTTTTTTTTTTTTTTT
>VZRH01001495.1:0-33080 GCA_013397555.1 Urocynchramus pylzowi | reverse complement strand
TTTTTTTTTTGGACTGGGATGTAGTCTGAAAGTCTTTTTGCTTAATCCTCACCTTTTCTGTTTCATATCTGATGCTATTATAAGAAGCTCTTTTATTTGTCACAGTCCAGGCTCTTTGAAAGTGGACTCAAACTTCCTTTTTTTGGGCTGAGCATCAACTGAATGCAGCCATTTCACAAAAGAGCAAAGAATGGGAACTTCATAAGTGTTCCTATAGAGCTAAATCCTATAAATTTCTTACACTGAAATATTGCCACTGACTTCAGAAATCTCAGCCAAATTAAAAGTGAATGAGGGCACATAAATTGGGGGCATTGAAAATTTGATGTAATTTTAAAGTTGAAAACTCAGGTTTCTTTTTAAACTACCTAGACTAGTAGAATGATATTTCTTTTGAAAAAATAGCAATTGATAGCACTCCAGAATCAAAATTTTAAAATCTGAAAATTATTCCTATTAATTCTTTCACCAAAATTAATATCTTCCCTTTCTTTTTTATTTTCTTTTCACTATATTCAGAAAATTGGATCTGTTTCTCAAAAGTGAGTTATAGAATTACAAGAAAGTACTGGTACATGAAGGAAATATTCTGTCCAAGAGAAAAGTTTTGAGCATTTGGACATTTTTTCCAGGGAAGATATGTATTTTCAAAATTACTTCAAATTTGAAGGAAAGGTAGTTGGAAAACTCACTGCTCCATAAGAGAATGCATAGAGTAGGATTTTCTATGCTGTATAATGCTGATAAGTGCCTGTCATTTTGTATTCCTGAATTAAGAATAGCCTCTCAAAATTGTGAAGGAAAAGATTTCATAAAATATATGTGTATCCCTGCTTTTGCAGAGATCATAAAGCAGGGAAACAGTTTTTATAACAGCAGTTTACGCTGCTGGCTTCTCTTTTGAAAGCCAGTGAGAGTGTCCAGTGGTCTAAAGTTCAGTCTTGTTGTATTTGCATTGCCTCTGTGTCTAAGACTAATTAAGATCATGTTTCTGCCTTCTATTGCAAAGCAACATGAAAAAAAATGTGGCAAGTTATTAATATTGCTGTCTTAGCTGAGGATTCTCCCTGTACAAGTCAGGCAAGATAAATAGGACAGTGCTTAATAAACAGAGATAAGGGGAAAGAATTTGTTCCTCCACTCCCAGTGAGCAGGGGACGTGTCACCCTACACAATGTGAAGGTGTCCATTGAGACAGCAAGACAAAAAGCCAGCTTCTCTTTCCACTGCTTTTTTCCCCTTGGTATATTATTCCAGCTAAAATTTTCATCTTCTGTACCCAGATATCTGTTGGGAGAAGAGAAAATTCCAAAAACCAGAGCTCCAGGAGGGTTTGGACAACTCTCCCAGGGGTGCACAGGGTGAGATTTTTGGGGTGTCTGGGCAGGGCCAGGGGTTGGACTCCATGATCCTGGTGGGTCCCTTCCCACTCAGGATATTCCACAATTGTAGGATGTTTTTCTGCCACAGCAGTGAACTGATGAAATCAAAATTAAATCAAAACTTGGATGCTTTGTCAGCACAAAGCTTGTTTGATGTGGAAAAAATGTGAAGCAAAAAAACCCAACAGCACAGCAATGAAACAGAATATACTGCATTAAATACAAATTATTGCCTTTAAAGCCCCAGTCATGCAGAAAAGTCACCAGAGCNCAAATTTGAAGGAAAGGTAGTTGGAAAACTCACTGCTCCATAAGAGAATGCATAGAGTAGGATTTTCTATGCTGTATAATGCTGATAAGTGCCTGTCATTTTGTATTCCTGAATTAAGAATAGCCTCTCAAAATTGTGAAGGAAAAGATTTCATAAAATATATGTGTATCCCTGCTTTTGCAGAGATCATAAAGCAGGGAAACAGTTTTTATAACAGCAGTTTACGCTGCTGGCTTCTCTTTTGAAAGCCAGTGAGAGTGTCCAGTGGTCTAAAGTTCAGTCTTGTTGTATTTGCATTGCCTCTGTGTCTAAGACTAATTAAGATCATGTTTCTGCCTTCTATTGCAAAGCAACATGAAAAAAAATGTGGCAAGTTATTAATATTGCTGTCTTAGCTGAGGATTCTCCCTGTACAAGTCAGGCAAGATAAATAGGACAGTGCTTAATAAACAGAGATAAGGGGAAAGAATTTGTTCCTCCACTCCCAGTGAGCAGGGGACGTGTCACCCTACACAATGTGAAGGTGTCCATTGAGACAGCAAGACAAAAAGCCAGCTTCTCTTTCCACTGCTTTTTTCCCCTTGGTATATTATTCCAGCTAAAATTTTCATCTTCTGTACCCAGATATCTGTTGGGAGAAGAGAAAATTCCAAAAACCAGGGCTCCAAGAGGGTTTGGACAACTCTCCCAGGGGTGCACAGGGTGAGATTTTTGGGGTGTCTGGGCAGGGCCAGGGGTTGGACTCCATGATCCTGGTGGGTCCCTTCCCACTCAGGATATTCCACAATTGTAGGATGTTTTTCTGCCACAGCAGTGAACTGATGAAATCAAAATTAAATCAAAANCTTCTCTTTTGAAAGCCAGTGAGAGTGTCCAGTGGTCTAAAGTTCAGTCTTGTTGTATTTGCATTGCCTCTGTGTCTAAGACTAATTAAGATCATGTTTCTGCCTTCTATTGCAAAGCAACATGAAAAAAAATGTGGCAAGTTATTAATATTGCTGTCTTAGCTGAGGATTCTCCCTGTACAAGTCAGGCAAGATAAATAGGACAGTGCTTAATAAACAGAGATAAGGGGAAAGAATTTGTTCCTCCACTCCCAGTGAGCAGGGGACGTGTCACCCTACACAATGTGAAGGTGTCCATTGAGACAGCAAGACAAAAAGCCAGCTTCTCTTTCCACTGCTTTTTTCCCCTTGGTATATTATTCCAGCTAAAATTTTCATCTTCTGTACCCAGATATCTGTTGGGAGAAGAGAAAATTCCAAAAACCAGGGCTCCAAGAGGGTTTGGACAACTCTCCCAGGGGTGCACAGGGTGAGATTTTTGGGGTGTCTGGGCAGGGCCAGGGGTTGGACTCCATGATCCTGGTGGGTCCCTTCCCACTCAGGATATTCCACAATTGTAGGATGTTTTTCTGCCACAGCAGTGAACTGATGAAATCAAAATTAAATCAAAACTTGGATGCTTTGTCAGCACAAAGCTTGTTTGATGTGGAAAAAATGTGAAGCAAAAAAAACCAACAGCACAGCAATGAAACAGAATATACTGCATTAAATACAAATTATTGCCTTTAAAGCCCCAGTCATACAGAAAAGTCACCAGAGCTGTTGGAGGGAATTACTGGTGGAAGGGGATCATTCTGTGTTTCCTGACCATGTTGAGGGCCTGAAGCTCATGACTTTTAAAGGCTTTTTCCAAGCTTAATGATTCCATGATTATGTGAATTAGACATTCAAAAAATTGCCAGAATGGATAACATCACAAAGGCATATGAACTTTTAAGCAATTATTCTTTTCCAGAAAAATTCTATTGTCCCCATTTAGAGAATGAGGTGGATCTCTAGAAGCATTTCCATGTTCTTCTGAGCTATGGGAACAAATATATAGAGGAAAAGGAAGACTAAAACTGTCAGAAACAAAACATCCCTGTAGAATAGCTCTGGCTGGAGAATGTGGACACACAGATGTCCACCAAGTTCAGTGCAAAGCTGGAAGTTGTTTGTAGTAAACAGGGAAAAAGAAACCCTTTTCTGAAGAAATTCTGTCCTTGGGGTCTCCCATCCCCTTCCCAAAGAAAGCAAAAATGCTATAAAGGATGCACTGATTTCCTTCCCAGCTCATCCCTTGCCATGAATGATTGCTGCATGCAGTGGCAAAGTCCTCCAAAGGAGATGTCTGGAGTGAAATCCCTGGGATTGGCTTTGACCTCACCTTGCTGCTGAACTCACAGGTGCAAAGCTGGTGTGATACTAAAGAGAAGATGATGCCCCTGCCCTGGCTTGGTTTGAATCTCTTGGCCAGGTTTTCCTTAAAATTCCAGAGGTACAACTCCATATGTAGAGAAAGGTTATTGTTTTCTCTCTGTAGTAGTTCTGAGCTTTACCTTGGCCATTTACCTCTCCAAACTCCAGGCTCCATATCTGCATCACTGTGATCTTCTCAGAAAAATGATCCCTTGGGTGCCCCACTTCAAATCCAGCTTGAAGTGAAAAAAACTCTAGGGGTTTTGTCAGAAGGAAAAGGACAAAAGCAATGAAAACACAAAGCCAGAATTGTTTTGCTAAACAATTTTATTTATGTTCCTCTAGATAATATGTAATATCACAATATAGTAATTCTTGTGTCAAACTCTAACTTGATTTTTAAACCACAGATCACCCTCTGTCTCAAAGCTCTCAAAAGATAAAATTGTGATTCCATTAACTTGATGTTACCAGTGAATGATTTATCAGAGGGTTAAACTGAGTCCAGTTGCATTTCTCTGGCTGAAATAAACATTTTCAAGTCACAGTTAAGAAGGATGTTAGTCAGAGATCTGGCACTGCAGAGATCCCAACACTACAATAATCACAGATCCCAAACCTGCAGTAATTAGAGAACCCACCCAGCCCTAAAAACAAGCCCTGTATTTTTAAGCATGACAGATGTGGGATGAAACAGGGACTGAACAGAGCTGCCCTGGCACATAAATCACACCCCTTTTTGCAGGGGTGCCTCCCACTAGACCAAGTTTCTCCAAGTCACATCCAGACTGACCCTTAATAATCCTAATGATCTATCCAAATTTTCTCTTGGCAACCAGTTCCAGTGTCTCACACACTCACCAATATATTCCTTCTGTCCGATTTAAATCTTCCCTCTTTCATTTTAAACCAAAGGAAGACAAAATTCTCAGTGATAACCTTGCAGTCCTCCTTAGTCACTTCTCCTGCCTACAGGGATGAATGATTCCTCCTTATTGCTGCAGAAATTTTCTGAAATATAAAGTTTAAGCTCAGTACTTGGCACAGAAAGTGTGCCTCAATTGTTTATTCATCTGATAGCAGAATGATGTCTTTGTGAAATGTACAATTTTGGAAATTGGACAGCTTGCCATTATAATTTTCCACCCTCAGTACAACTGGCTTAAAATTGTTTTCCACCATGCTTCGGTTGCTTGTCCTCACACAAAGAATTAGCAATCATCAATCACAGCTTTCATAAACAAGGATCAATCCCTAATCCAAGAAAATATGCACTATTAGATAACTTTTTTCTTTTTTGAAAGCAATCTTGGAGATGTAAGCACCACATACCAGGGAGAACTGTTCTATTCCAGACTCCCAGGTCTTTGTTTAATCCCAACCTTTCTGCTTACTACGTGCAGTAGTCTAGGTGAGGAACACCCCTTCGGTCAAATTAAAAAGAAAAAATAACCAGCTGGCACTGGAGGGCAGATTGAACAAATCATTAGTTTTAGGGTCATCAAAGTATGTGCCCATTTTTCATCAACACAGTGCATATGTGAGCAGGAAATCCAAATTACATCATCAGCAAAGCTTAAATTAAATTTATTCATTACTTCTTCCACCAAAGGTTCTCATTAACAAATGAGCAATTGCATATGTCTTCTTGTATATTTCAGTTGTATACGGCCACCAACTATAAATTAGCTACATGTCTGACCTGAATACTTTAAAGTTAAATGGAAAATGGGATATATTCTTGCACAACTTGCTCTTACACTGCCAGCCTACACCTACTGTTTGTAATTTTTTGGTTAACAGGTACACATTCCTACAAAAATCCCATCCAGGAACAGAAGAAAGTGGGAAGGAGGGGGGAGTGTGGGAAACAGCTCTGTGGGCACCAAGATAAGAAAAGAACTCAACTGAAGTTGGGCCTTGCTGAAGAGGTGTGGGGAAGGTGCTCTTTTAATTTTGTCATTACTACCCAAACCTATTTTAATTCCTAATTAGATAATACATGATATAAATTAATTGACATCATTAATTAATGAACAATTAAATAGTTATTAAGGAATAAATAACTAAATTGCCTGAGCTGGACCTGTTTTCCCTACGATGGTAATTGGTAAGGGATCTTGGTGTCTTGATCTCAACCAGGAGTTTTCACATTCCATTTCTTCCTATTTTTCTCCTCTTTTCCTAGGACCCTGTGGTTGACAGCAGCTCCACAACCCTGGGGAAGCAGGACACTCCCTCCCACTGGAGGTGCTTGGCTTGCCCATTGGAAACTTCTAAGGTGCTAAAAATATTGCGGTCCTGAAAAATGCTGAGCCCAGTCTGGGTTGTAACAGTTCTTTAAATTAACTGGAATTCAATGTGTAAAATGTTAAACACCCTTTAAAACCCATAACTGTGTTTTAACTGAGAAAATATAAACAATGTGAGTTTTTCTATTCTGGAATATGAACCTAGGAGAGACCCTGAGGCTTCATCTGCTTCACCATGAGGTTCAGCCTTCCTTATGCTGAGGGCCTGTCATTTGCTGTTCTGCAATCTGCCTTTGGCTTCCAGCTCTAGTAACTTTTGTCAATAATTTTTATGGCAAAGTTATTTCAAAATCTCTACGGAAATATTTTTCCCTTTTTTGATCTCATGCTGTGGTTTTTGTGCTTCTCATGATGCAGCATCTGCCAATCCTGATACTGTTGTTATGGTGTGTTTCCATGAGAAGAATGAGTTGCCTGAAAATCACCCCATATTTTCTCCTGCTTCCCTTATCCATTAACTTGTTAAAAATTCCCTTTTTTTGCCCTTCCCAAAGAAGAAACTTTCATTATGAGTGTTGAGGTGTGCCATCGTCTGGGTCATTGCTGATAAAGCCTTGTGCATGTAGGAAAGTTTCCTTTAGGAAACAGCAGATGCTTGATCCTGGTCATGCCTATATCCCAGCAGAGCCCTGGAATTTTCCCAGGCAGCCTATTGCACTGTCTCACTAAATCATCAGTTTGAGCCTTTCCACACTTTTCTTCTACCTCGTTATGTCTTGACCTGTTTGGTTTGTTCTGAATCATGACAGGAATAGAAAACCACTTTTTCATTTCCATTTTCAACAGTAATGGACAGAAAGTAAGTTTGTGTTTTAAGTGGAACATCACATTTGACACCTAAAAGAACCAACAAATATCTTCAAAACTTACCATGAAATGTGGCCTGTGGCAAACTGATAACCCACTTTCTGTCTTTCACTTGGATTTTAGTACCTCCAGCATTAAAAGAACCAGAGATAAAGAATTTCTGAGTTTTGTAGTGACATAAAAAAGATTAAAACCTGACCATTACCATGATGATAAAATGAGAACTATCAGAAAAATATTAATTAAAATATTTTAATAATACATACGTTATTATTCTATTTATACCTAAATAATATAAAATGTGACCAATAATAACACATCATAGATAGTCACCTGATAGATACTGTTATTTTTATACCACCATCATTCTCGCAACACTGCCAGCACATTTTGATAACAAATTGAATTAATTTAATTGATCAGACTAAACCCAGAGTTTCCATTTCAACAGTGCACTTTAACACTCCCTGGAGGTGTTCAAGAAATGACTGGGTGTGGCATTAATGCTGTGGTTTAGTTGAGGCACTGGTGGTGGGCCAAAGGTTGGATTAGTGATCTTGGAGGCCTTTTCCAACTATAATGATCTTATGATTCTATCTGATAGAAAAAAATTCCTTCCATAACAAAAAAAAAAAAAGGTACCTAAAGTATGTGATTTATTCTTGCCCTTCTTGAAGAGGGTTAATGACACGCCACTGAATGTTAAACAGTGCAGTGAGGTCAGCCTGTCTAATTGATACTTTATTGAATTAAAGACTAAGTATTTTAGAGGAAATCAGAAGCTTTGAAAGTCTCCACACAAGGTCACTTCTGCCATGGAGACTTCAGGGAAGAGGAAGGCCCACCATCCTACATGTTTACAAGAGGACCAGGCTGCCAAACTGAACTAAAGGATAGGGAACCAGTCAGCCTTTACAGGGACTGGGGTTTACAGGGTTAATTTGGTGGCTGCAGCTTTAGCTTCCAACATTGAACAGTTCAGAGTGGAATTTCCAGTGGTTGGTTAATACAGTCCAAAATCTGGGATAACTATTCTAACCTTAATTTGATTAAATTAAATCTTGACCCTTTATTGGAGCTTCAGTAGGAAGTGATGGAGAACACTGGGGCAAATCAAATTTGATCTTTTGGGGCAAAATTAATGAAACTGAAATACATATACTTCCAGGGGCAGTTGTCTATTTTATCCCTCTGCCAATCCAGACTTCTAAATCTTTCTCTAATTGAGGCAAAACCTTCACCTGCAGTTTTTATGGGGTAGGAAAAAGAGAATGAGAATTTCGTATTTAGAAATTATATTACATAGAGAGTAAACTGACTTTGGATTCACACATTTTCTGATTTATAAAACATATTATTCTCTGCATTATTGAATTTCACAGGAAAAGAAAACATTCTGAGTTAGTATAGTCATTCCCTCTCTGAGAATAATGTTGCTGAGTTCAATATGCACATCTTTCTTAAACTTCCACAATAATAAACCAAAGGCTTTCCTCATTTCCCAATTCTTTCTTTCATTGTCTTTTTGGCTGGTAGTTTTTTAATACAGTTCCAGAATTTCACATAGCGTGATATTCACAGGGAACATAAACTGATATTGCCCTGTGACTTGAACCAAATAACTGCAAATCTCATTCTGAATTTGCTAATATATTTTATTGACTCCCAGAAAATAGACTTATGCTGGGAAATAAATTTCCTCACAGCCCAAAAGATAAAGTCTCCTATTTGATGTGATGCCATAGCATTTATACAGAGGAGGGTAAGAAATCCATAAAACAAACCAGAAAAGGGTGCCCTGTTTTTCAAGTGAAGGTCTGTGAGTTGTTTAATTTTTAACTTTTGTGGACTGAGGCTGGCAAGGGAGATGAGAGGCAGCAGGTCTTGCTGTTTGAGGTCATTCAGAGCTCCTCGGTTCCTTTTGCACAGAAGAAAGAACATTAGGTTTGGCTCTGGAGAAGTGAGTCTGAGAACTAAAAATGCTCAGAGTCCCTGTCTGAGTGAGAGAGAGAAGACAACTGTTTGTGCTCTCTGATCTCTTTCCATACTGCTACCAAATCAGTGATGGGTTGTGCCTGACTATTTCTTCTTTCTGACTAGAAGGGACATTTTCTAGGATCATTTGTTTGAAAAGACAGGTGTCTGCTAAGGTAGGAGCCTTCCTTGAAGTGGAAAATGTAAGCCTTCTCCTTCTGAATTATTATAATTTTGAAATTAAAGGGCTCTCAGGCAAAGATATGGGAATAGGAATAACAGTTCTGTACTAGGAAAACTAAAAATACAAATGCAATAGTACAAAAAAACCACTGACAGAGTCAGAACAGGACCTGACACCCTGTGGGTCAGGGTGCTGGCAGCAGTCCCATTCCATGGTGGCTGCAGCCCTCCTGCAGTGACAGCTGTGGCTCTGTTGGAGCAGGGATCCTGGACAAGGGTGGAGTTTTCCTCTGAAGGTCCAGTGCTGGTGTAGATGGGCCTGGTCTTCCTCTGGGAATGCAGTGGAGAAGAAAGCTGCTCCTCTGGGAATGCAGTGGGAAAAGGCTGCTGTGGTGTTCCAAAAGTCAGATCCTACCCAGGTAGGAATGCTTGGCTCCTCTCCCTGGGTGGAGCATCTCCCAATGGGATGATGGAATTTTATCAGCCATGCAGGGACACTCACTGGCCCATTGACAGAAGATATCTCCTGGAGGGAGGATTGGTTGTGGAAGAGATAAAGAAAACTGCCCAATGAACAGAGGATAACTGCCCCACCTCTAACATGTGGGAATTGAATACACACCCAGCTACACCTTTCAACCTGAGAGACCTGTGCCCTGTGACCCAAAGCTCTGCCTGCAGAAGATTGTCTGGACTTCTGTGTGGAAGCTCTGAGGATTGTCACCTCGACAGGGAAGATCAATTCAATATTGAACATGGTGGCAACACAAATTGAGAACAGTGTGACAAAGAAATCACAACTGTAACATCAATATTAGTTTGTTATTTATCTCTTCACCCCTAAGCAATTCCTGAGGAATATCTTAAATTTCAAAATCTTCATGGGTTTTTGTCAATGATTGAACACAAATATGGTCGTGTGCTCTAGAGGTTTAATATACCTGCCTTTGAAGTCACCTATAAACCTTCATTATAGTGAGTATTGATTAGCTGTTCATACACCCATATAGAGCAGACATGATTTGCACTCTGTAAAAGTGTGCAACTAAGCAGTGAGTTTCATTAATTAATGATCCTTTACCACTGAGAATTATGTTCTTTTTTTTATTTTAATATTTGAAAGAGAGGTGGAGGATTTATCTCTCCATGTAGTTAGAATAAAGTTTATTTGGTTCCCAGATTGCTATTCCTTGGTGATCTATATTGAACCTATTGCCCACCTTCATCCATTTGATCACAAAAAATGTTTTCTCTGGAAATGCAGCTTATTGCCAAGTGTGATGAAACTTCCAGTTGAGAAAATATAGCTTAAAATAATATGAAAGTTTACTTCTCTTCATCTGTTAAACACAATGGTCTGATTAAAGATACAATGAATGGCATGAAGAGAGAGGGGGAAATATTTAACTATTCAGTCTGTAACACATAAAGCAGTAAAACTCTTTGCTTTGCCGTCTAGATTTTTTTTTTCTAACTATGGAAACTGAATATGTTAATATTAATATATTGGGGGGAAAATAAGGATACAAACAGAAGATGAATTTATGAGCAAAATTCATGTTTGTTCTTTTATCAGACCATTGGTTTGGCTGCAATGTAAATGTACATGGTTGGCTACACTTGGCATTCACTGATACTCTGGCTCATGACCATTTGCATCTCACTTTTCTGAAAGTATAGAGAGAATAATTAAAAAAACTTCTTAAGGGCTTTATTTTGTATGTTTTTTTAAATTGTATATTATCATGTAGGAGTATATATCTATATGTAAGTATGTGTATATATGTGTGTGTATATATATACATTTATACAGGTACATACATACATATATATATATGTCTATAAAACAAGAATTCCCTCAAATCTGTTATTTACTAGGAGTTCATAGGACATGACATCTCATCTTCAGCTTCATAACACATTTTGCTTTGCCAAGAGCTTTCAATGTGTTTCCTGTCTAAAGTACCAGAACACTCTTTGGCAGTATGAATTGGGATGAAACACTGAAGTGGTTGTGGCATATGATAATCTTCCAACTGTTCACAAATGTATTTTCAAAGCAGCTTCTGCTGGACTAACAGCTCAGGATAGAAAAGCTGTAGGGCACAAGCATACAGCAGCATACAGCAGCAAAGTCATACAGCAGCATACAGCAGCAGCTAATGATGATTAGGGATGATTTGGGATGGATGAAGGTGTAAACAATGTAGTCGTCCACTTTTCCAAATTACACTTTCTTTTCAAAATCCTCATTAACAGGAAAGGTGGTGGAAAATTGAAGGAAAAAATGAAATTGAAAATGTGAATGGTTATTTTTAGTCTCCTTAATCATTAGCTGCTTCAATCATTCAAAATGCAAATCCTTGCCTACACAAATACTTAAGGAATGCTCTCCATGGAAAGCCTAAGTCACATATATTAACTAGGTTGCTTGGGTCTCCTGGTCATGAATTTTTCTTCATGGGACATTATAATTCATGTTTTTACAGGTAATGTCTGTTCAAACAAGTTAATGTCATTATTTCATGTAGCCACCCCCTTTTTAATAGGAAAATCCAGTTACTCAGTCAAAACTACACAAACACATCTGACCAATGCTGAACTAATTTTATGGGCAGTGGAGCAAAATGTAAATTGGTTAAGTGAGGAGATTATGAGATTCCTCTGAGTCAAGTTTTCTTTGATAAATCATTTGAAAACAGTAAATGTTGCTTCTTTTTAAACATTTGGTTTCTGAAACCCAAAGGTTTTTGAAGGACATGAAGGTTTAATATTTTTTGCTTAGTTATGTAATTTGGCTCAGCAAATACTAAGTATATTCATTATATAATGGCATATGCTCACTACTAACCATCTAAACTTTTCCATCCCAGATGGAAGTGGATGCACATACCTATGCTCATACCATAAGATTTCCATAAGATTTAAGTAGGCTTAAAACTTACTCCACTTTGCAGGTTTCAGACTAAATTTCCCATGTAAAGTTCCTGTTAAAGGATTTCTACCCATTCCAAAGAACTTTAGACTATTAAAATTTTCCAGCAGGTAATGTCTAATTAAGCTGCTATTCTTATAGATAAATGTCTCCTGAATAAATAATATACCATGTTCAAATGTGCTTTCTTTTTAAATTGAAAGTGTAGGTGTGAGTGTCATGTTAGTAATAAAAGCATTGCTTTTCATGCAACCTAAATTCTCCTCTCATTCCTGGGGCTCCTTAAGTAAGCAGCTGGCTGAAGCCACAAGAGACTTTTTACCTGTTTGGGAAGATTTTGCACTTGTCAGGGTGTTCTGTAAAATGTCTGCACTGTACAGTATTTGCACTGTGCATTTTACATTTAAATGTCTCTGCTAAAATGTGTGATCACACTTGCAATTATATTCTCTACCTTCCCGAGCACACCTGCCCTGCCAACCTTTGAAATGTCACACTCTGAAACAAGTAATGCAGAACATTTAGGATGATTCCTTTGTTATGAGACAGTATGTATTCATTATTGGAAATATTGGACTGGGGTTTTTTCCTAGCTTTATAATGTTAAAATCATTTATATCCCTATAACCACTAGTAACAGAAATATCTCTTCTCAGACAGGGAGCCCAAACTGTGGCTAATACAACCAGGAACACTAGGATTAATTTGTAGGGTAAGTAAATAAATAAATAAAATTGCAAGGAAACAACTGGTCTTGCATTTATTAAAATCTTTTCTCCATGTTTAGTGATTTTAGTGTTCTGAAAGTGTGGGATCTCTTGAATGCATCATATATGAGGAATGAAGAGCTTTAAACCTTTGAGATTTCTAAGATCAACTAAATAAAGCACAAGCTCAGTTTCTTTATAGATTGCTATAACATGGACACATGGGCTTTTCCTCTTTAAAGCAATTAACTTTGTTATTTTGATGTTTTATCTCTTAGGTATGTCCCTTTATACACCCAAAATCCTCAAGCAAACAGGTTTTAGAAGGGAAACCTGCAAAGACTTGCTTTAAAATGTGTTATTTTCTGTTAACATTTCTTAACTAAGTCCGACACTTAGATGGACAGGTTTTCTTTATCCTTAAGTGCTTATTAAATGGAAAGCACAATTATAGCTGATTATTTACAACCATTAGCACAAGTTCATCTCAGCTTTCTGACAATCTCATTAGGCCCCCTGGATTCATTGCAACTCTAGATAATAATAATATAAAAGATATTTGTTCATTTAGAAGCCTGCTACCTTCATCAGTCTAACAATGCTTGATAATTTGCTTCAGCATAATGCTAATACTAATAATAACATTAATACATACAACTACTAATTATAAATTATATAATTATAAAAGAAATAGAGGTATGGAACACATAGAAATACCCATTTGGGCCATTGAGAAATGTCTGTGGAATTTGCCTTTATCTGGATATAACACTGAAAAATATTTTTAAATTTCGGAAAGGGAAAAATATTATATTGAGAAAGTGGCTGAAAAGGGAATCATCAGCAACTGCCTTTAATGACCTCAAGAGGATAACAGCATGTCAAACACAGAAAAATACAATATTTTTGCTCTCATGAAGCTATTTATGACTGCAGAAATATATTTTATGCTGCCATTGTTGTAGAAGGAAAGTCATGAAGGCAACACAACTACAGAGAAGGTGCCAAGTGAAAAGCTGCTGCTTGCAATTACCAGCTCCATAAAAGCACTGGCCCACATTCCTTGCCCTTACCAGTTTGAAGCAGCTGAGGCAGAAATAAGGAAAAAACCAGAATGGGACATATGCTTTTTATACATTCTATGTGCTTTTGTAGCACTTGTGTGTGTATTTTATTTACTTACACCTCTACATCCACACACAGACACAATTTCTATGTGCAAGAAAACTTTCAATAAAAACCTCTTCTACCTCAGAACTGACATAAGACTTAATTTCTGAAAGCATCTTCCTGATACATTGTGTAGCAGGGAAGAAATGTCATTATTTTGCCCACATGCCATTTGGATTTTGGATGAATTTATAATAATACCCCTAACTGACAAAATTCACGAACACTTAACTTACTTCTTCTAAGATAAAATAAACAAGTGTTTTGCCTACATTTACAGTAACCAGTAAATAATTTCTATTACCTAAACTATCATAAAATTTTGGAGCTTGGTTCTGACCTGCCAAAGTCATGATAACTGGCTCTGGATGACCAGTTTTTTCACCTCCAAAACAGTGATTATCCATCAGAAGTTGCACCATATTCATTGCTGGAGACTAACCCAGATTCCAAAAAAAATTTTAAATTCTATTTCTATATCAGATGAAATTCATAAATGTCTTTGAAGGAAATTTTCTATAGCTCTTGTTGGAATGTGACAGAGAATCATGTCTTTGTTAAAGGTTTATAGCTATACAGAGAACCTTTAATGCATAGGAGAATTACCTGGAGGAAGATAAGGAGGCAGAAATCAGCTGTAATAACACCATTACTGTGTTTTCCTCATTTATTCCTCCTTTGCACAAGTTATTCCAATTCTGTTTTGCTTGCAGTCAGTATTGGAGCATCTGCCCTTTTTCCTGCCTTGCATAATTTGTTTGGTGCTCTAAAATGATGTTTCCCAATACCTCAAAATCAGTGGGTTTTTTCCCTAGAGGTACAAGATGGAAATGTTTTAGAGGCAGTTGGTTCTGATCCTTAACCTGTCCATTCCTTGCCATTTTTTAAATCTTATTTCACATTTTATTTTAAATATCTCAATTAAATTTCAGTAGGAGACAAAAAATAATTACTGTAGTTAGTCTTTCTGCCTCATGCTTATTTTCTGTTCCATTTATCTTGTGTGCAACTCACAGGCTTTCAGGAGGGAGCTCTGAGTGGAAAGATTTCCTGTTTTATATTCATTAATGCCAGTGTCATCAGTGGTAATTTTCTGCAGAAACTCAAGGACTTCACTTTTTGGAGCTACACACACTTTGCTGCCTTCAAATGAGTTTCCATCCATGACAGAATGAAGGTCAGGGAAAGATATTGGCAGTGCAGTGTCTGAAATTTTCCAGAGCTGTTGCCACAAGTGGTGTCTACTTGGCCAGTGCCTGACAGATCTAATGGACATGGAAAACTAATGTTTTTTCCCTTGTTTCTGTTTTCCCAACAGGACAGAGCAGAAGCTCATTGCAGAGGCAGCGTGGAAAGGTCACTTGTGCTGCAGTTGCTGTCAGGAGAAGTGCTGTGAAAACTAAGATGTGTCTTTGAGCACTAACCCTGCCCTGAGGGTCGACAGCACAAGCTCCAGCCTGACAGTACAGCACCACACCTCTGTGTAGCTGTTCTTATTCAATCTCCTCACCAAGAGCATGGATCTGATTATGCCTCATCAGCTGAGGGCAAGAGGCAGATGTTGCAGCTGCTCTGCTTTGTGTTTGACCCAAGTTCACTGCCTCTTCTTGCTCACTCAAGGTGCCTCTGACTCATCTTTGTGTTCAGCTGAGCTCCTTCACTCTGAATTGTGCTGCTCAGGGCTGCTAGGAAATCACAGAATCATGGAACCGTGGAGTTATCAAGGTTGGAAGGAACTCCAAAGATCAGCAACAGCGCCTGTACACTTGGCACTGCCGTCTGTAACTTTTTGCCCCTTGCATTTTGTTTTCCACAGAAGAAAAAGGCACCACATAAAAGGTGCTGTGCCTTTGGACAAACATGTTACCCAGCAGGGAATGGCAAAATTACTTTGTATTCAGTTCTTATTTCTCCCAGTCCTGCCTTAGCCACTAACAGCTACTTACGGGTTAAGAAGGGGTCCCTGCTGGGAGTGATCTTGTGGGAGGAAACTTAAGCTGATCCTGAGAAAACTGTGTAGTGGCTTTGTTATAAAGTGTCATCAAAACAGACAGCATTGTTGTGAAAAGGAAGCTTTTGATACCATTCCCATTTTCAGCCGTTCAACACATTCCAGTGTGATAGGACGGGAAAATCTGCTTTGATATTTGAATATTTGTGCTGGTGTTAGAAACACTCGTGTTATTGTCACAGAGTGTCACAGAATGGTTTGGCTTGGAAGGGACCTAAAAGCCCACCCAGTATCACCCCCTGCCATGGGCAGGGACACCTGCCACTAGCCCAGGGTGCTCCAAGCCCTGTCCAACCTGGCCTTGGACATTTCCAGGGATCCATCCAGGAGCAGCTACAGCTGCTCTGGGAACCCTGTGCCAGAGCCTCACCATCCTCACAGGGAACAATTCCTTCCCAAAATCCCATCTAACCTCCGACCTCCTTCAGCTTAAGGCCATTCCCCCTTGTCCTGTCATTCCATTTCATCAATTCCTATTTCCAAAGTCCCTCTCCAGCTCTCTTGGAGCCCTTCAGGTACTACTCTTCTCCCATCTCAGGCAGGTTTCCATGCCTCTGAGTTTGTTAAGCTGGGAAGAAAACACAGTCTCCAGATCTGGAGACATTGTCTCAAGGAATTGAGCAACAATAGATGCTCATTTTGGGATTTTGGGAGGTTTTGTATGTTTTGTTTGGTTTGGTTTTGGTTTTGGTTTGTGTTTTGGGGTTTTTTTGTTTGTTTGTTTGGGATTTTTTTTTTTTTGCACAAATAGGCCCTGATTGCCAGTTTTGGCTGGATAAGGTCTCCTATGGAACTACTACAGAGACAGTGAGGACCTCGTGGGTTATTTTTCAAGACATGGAACTAGTGCTGATTTTTAGCTTACATTCAAACTCACCTTTCTGCAATCATAAATCTTGGATCAATTTTAATGATTCCGGTAAATTGGTTAATCATTCTTTGACAGGAAAATTGACTGCTCCCTTTTATTATTCCAGCATGTTCTCACTCCAGCTATTGTCGCATATCATGTGTAATTTTCTACAATATTTTCTGCAACTTCTTAAATATGAAATATTTAAGACTTTTTGAAAGTATCACAGCAAAGTATCATCGAATCATTTATGTAGGAAAAGACTTTCAAAATTCATAAGTCCAACTGTTAACCTAATACTGTCCAGTCTACCACCTGAACGATGTTCTCCTTGTTTTACTCCATTAGAAATATTTTTAAATGTATCCTCTTCCAACTATGATGCAGTTTGCAAGTATTCTCTAGAGGTGAGAACATTGCTCTGTATGCAGTGTATGAAAAAGCCAGTTAAGTCTCCAAAGAGCACAGCCCAATGCATTTTTCTATAGGATTTCATGTGAAAAAGAGGTTAATTTTTTTAAGGAATTCAGTGATCAATTAGCTGTGCAGTTTACTGTATGACTCCCTGACATTTTCCTTTTAAATCCAGCCTAAAATGAATCTAAGCACCATGACTAAACAGTTCACCTGAAAACTGACTTCTTAAGACCTCCACAGAAGTAAAATATAATTTTAACATAAAACCAGTAAATATAGTGCATTTTTAGTAAATATAATTTCAAAGTCCACAAAGTCCAAGGAAATATGTGTAAGGATTCAGAACAGACCTGGCACCTGGGAGAAAAAAGTTAAAATAAGAAAGAAATATATTTTGCATTCATGAGAACACTCAGGAATCAGTTCCTCTTACAACTGTTTTAACCCACAGAACAACAAGGATATTTCTCCTCTCAAGTGTATCTGTGCTTTGCAAAATCTCTAGAATTGTCTGAGGAATTATTGATTTGATGTCATTGGAAAGCACAAATATTCCAGTTATGATAATTTGTTATTTCCTGATCAACTGATTCAAATGAAACATGTTGTATAATTCAGATTTATTACTGGTAACATTTCATTAATTGGATTTGTTTGATGTGAGCCAAGTTTTGATGGAATCAGTCTGTAAGAACAAACCAGGACTACCATGGAATTTTATCTGGCTTACAGTTGCACAATTCCCTTCCAGTGTCTCCTGCTGTGGATATTTCTGGAGCAAACAAGGCAGTGTTATCAACCCTCTGTTATGATTTAATTTATGGAGTAGGAGCACCTCGTGTCACTTAGAAACATTTTGTTAGAATTTTAATTTTCAGTCAGGCTTGTGTGTTTGTGTGTGTGTGCTTTGTTAATTGGTTCGGGTTTTCAAAGTAGAAGAGTATGGGAAGGGTCATTCTGTGGCACAAAGTGGCCATGGATAAGATGGATAAGAGATCTACCAATGGCCAGCAGTTGGAGCCCAGATTAAACCATCCCAGAGAAAGGACCAAGCAAATGGAACAAAAACAGCTGGGTTGAGAGTAATATGTGAGGTTAGAAAAAGGGAGTTTCTGCAGAGGGGAGCTTTTTTAATCACTAAAGAAAGATTTAAATAAACATTTTAGTTAAAAACACTAAAATCAACTTGCCTGACTAGTAGTTTCATGTATTAACTACTGAAAGAAGCAATGTTCAGCACTTAGAGCTTGTCTCAAGACAGGGGAATCCTGCCCTTGGTCTTCCACACAATCATTGGGTTCCTTCTTTTCCAATGTGTCTGATTCATTCTCTGAGGAAAGATGGTTATACACACTTTCCCTCAAAACAACTAATATGAGATATAATAAATATATTCCCAGTTGTGAGGCTCTCAGGTACTTAATTACCAGAATTATTGCTTTTAATGATATAAAGTGTGGTAGAAACATTTGCTGTCTAACTGGCTCTGAGAGAAATTAGAATAACACTGAATTCAATATTATTTTGAAATATTTTCTCACAAATATGGAAATGCTGGATAAAGAAAAAGTAATCTTTTGATTTTTCCTTTAGTTTGATTTCGATATTGAAATAGCTGTGAAATACAGCTTTTCACTTTTTATACATCTTTGATGACTGATTTAGAAACAAAAATATACCTCTCATATATGAAGTATATGACTATATATATATGAGTATATATGAATTTTTATATTTAAATATATATATTATATTATATTATATAAATATATGAATATATGTTATAACTGTATATCAATCTACATAATATATACAATATATTATATATAATAAATATATATTGTATCTTGTAAATATATAAATAATGTATTATTTATATATATGAAAATATGAACATATAATATTTATATCTATATATTTATATAGATATAGATATATATACTTCTCATATATGAAGTAGCACTGTTGCAATATTCTGGATGCAAGCTGCAAATATAATAAGAATAGCAATGATTAATTGAGAAATCCAGAAAAAGCTGCCAGTGAGGGAGGACTTAGAGTAGGAAGCTGAGTAGGAATCAGTGATTATGACCTGATTGCATTTGTAATCAAGAGAGAAATTGACAGTCTGTACTTGTAATATAGGATAGATATATCAGCCCTTCAGATAGGTTAAAGTCCCATTTTCATGGGAAATTAGAAATTAAAACTATCAGAAGAGAAAAATAACCTGAATAAAACAGATATTTATTGAAACCAGTAGAAACAACTTAGGAAATCTCTCTATGCTTTTCAGGAGAAATTAGTGTGTTCTTGGTTTGTGTATGACTGCACAGAACCACAGAATCACAGAATCATTAAGGCTGGAAAAGATCTCTGAGATGACCAAGCCCAACTTTTGGCTAAATCCCAGCATGCCCAGTGAAACATATCATGTAGAGCCACATCCAGTCATTCCTTGAACACATCTAGGGATGGGAACTCTACCACCACCACCTCTCTGGGCAGCCCCTTCAAATGCCTGACCACTCTTCCAGTGAAAACACTTTTCCTAATATCCAACCTGACCCTCCTCTGGCACAGCTTGAGGACATTTCCTGTTCTCCTGTCCCTGTTTTTCAGCCTGACCCCACCCTGGATGCCCCCTCCTGTCAGGGAATTGTGGAGAGCAATAAGCCTGTGCAACTCTGTTTAGTTTCTTCATATGGCAGACACAAAAGTGTTATTTATTGTGAGTAAGCATTCCAGAAATTTACTCTCAAAAACTAAGTAAAAGCACAGCTGAGGGACAGAATAAGAATGACTCAACTGGAAGTGAGCTAGAATAATAGTCTGTCCAACTTCAACTGCAGCAATCTGGGCAAGTCATTTCCATGTTTTATGTATTTCAGAAGACACATGTTAAATTACAGATAGCTGTAAAGAAGCTGCAGCCCAGCCTGCAGCAGGTTTATCCAAGAGGACTGCCAGCCATGGACAGGACCATGCTTGAGCAAGGGAAAAGCATGAAGAGGAAGGGCTGGCACAGAGGAGCTGTCACAGCCCGATTGCAACTCCTGTTCCCACCACTCCTGCATCTCTTGGGGGTAGGAGGCAGAGGGAAGGAGTGAAATTAAGCCTGGGAAAGGGGGTGGGGGAAGGTGATTTAGTTTTCGTCTGTTTCTCACCATCCAACTATTTTTATTTGGTAATAAGCTGAAAGAAGGCAGATTTAGATTAGATATTGGGAAAGAATTCTTCCCTGTGAGGGTGGGGAGGCCCTGGCACAGGGTACCCAGAGAAGATGTTGGCTGCCCCTGGGTCCCTGGAAGTGTCCAAGGTCAGGCTGGAGCAACCTGAGCTAGTGGAAGGTGTCCCTGCCCATGGTGGGGGATGGGACTGGATGGGCTTTTATGTCCCTTCCAACCCAAATCATTCCATGATTCCATGATTTTTTTGTCCCTGGTGGACACTGGTAAATGATCTCCATGTCTTTGTCTTGACTCATGAACTTTTTCACCTTATTTTCTCACCCTGTGCTGTTGGTGGGGAGGATGAAAAGTGAGAAAGCAGCTGGTGGGTGTCTGGCAGCTCAGCAAGGTTAACTCACCCCAACTGCACACAAAATTCACTCAAACTTTGTGTAGAAATTCCTTACAGTCCTACAATGTATGGATATACAATGTAAAGATAGGCTTTCCTACAAGATATAGAAGGCTGAAGAGCATGAATAAACATGACCTGGTAAACCATTTGTAATAGAGACCAACCAAAATGGTGCTGAAGAACCAAAACCCACTTCAGACCATATCGTCAAGGGGACAAAACATGAGATCATAGAAAGGAGCTGTATATTTATTTCTCATGTGAATAAGAATACCAATGTGGAAAGACCATGAGTTAAGAAAATAACTCTAAATTGGCATTGCATCAAAGAATGAACTGGTCTCTGCTTCTGAAGTTTCTGGTTTGCACAATAAGTGGCAGTGAAATTACTTCACATGTGAAAAGCTTATTCACTTCAGTAAATGTCATGCTCTTAATACAGTCACTTTTCAAATACTATCATATCATAAAATGTTACAGAAAATAATAAGGCTGTTTTATTATTAGAACTATGAAGGATCACAATCTCAGATTAATCATTTGCTTGAGCATTCCTTTACCACCAACTGTCTGTGCGACATTTGAATGTCACAAAGATCCTGTTATTAATATTTGCACAGTAGTGTGCAATAATAGCTTGTACATTTGCAGTGAACTCTTCTGAGATCCCATGTAAGCCCTAGATATGCTCAGCTCCCTGCAGAGTCAGGCATTGTCCTTAGGGCTGGATAAACAGCTCCAGGGAAGGGGTAGGTTCAGGTTTTTAGGGGGAAGAGAACCAGGTATAAATCAGCTGAAAGAAATACATAAAAAGGTCCCAAGAATAGAGGTAACAACATGAAAGACAAAGTCTCAGATGTTACAAGGTAGTACATCCCCACTAATTTTCTCCAGACCCACAAAGTGAAGGGACCAGGTTTAAATAGGGAAGAATGGCAACTTGTTAGTTACCATCCTTTGGTTTTACAGCTTGATGCTCTTAGGCCTCAGAGAGCTGGGTTTTAGGAAAAGTGGTGGGAAATTATCCTAAATGGGTATAGTGGATGTGTGCCTAAAGAGATGTTTCAGTCTCTGTTTCATGTTCTAGTGCACAGAGATCATTCCTACCCAGAATCATAGAATTGCAGAATATTCTGACTTGGAAGAAACCCACAATTATCATCAAAGTCCAACTCCTGGCCCTCCTTAACATACTACAAGTGGGTTCTTTTTCATTCTTCAGTTCTCAGCTGGTGGATTTTTGTTTGGTTGGTTGGTTTGTTTTGTTTTGCTTTTGATTTTTTTTCTTGTTTTTCTTAATTCGTATTTAAATTTTTTGGGTTTACTTGAGGTTTTACAGGATTTGTCAATGGAGAATCCCAGGCTCTGGAGTGACATTATTGTCCAAAATAAGGAAAGGCAATAGATTGATTTATGCAACTGAATATATTCCAGGATAGATTTTTTTTTAATTTTTAGTAGCTTTTTGCAGCATAAAAAGTCCTCTTCTGTAATCACTTTTAACAGGCTACTGGAAAACTTTGTGTTAATTCAGGAAATGTTAAAACTACACCTGCCATGCTTCTACTGTGAATTCTTATCACTCTGACAAACACCACCAGAAATCTAGAAAAAAAGTGATTTTTCACTATTTTTTTTCTTTAACAAGGAATCCTAAGGCTTATTCACTAGGTGCAAGATCTAGATGTAAAACTTGTGCAATTTGTCACAGCTTGTACCTACATGCTTGACAAATTTACTGCTCCAAATATGATAAATATCTTCAAGCAGTAGTGAGAAGTTAACAAAATAAATGTTTTCTATAAATCCTGCATTTAAAAACAAACACACCTTTTTCCTTCTGTATATCTTGTTTAAAAGAGCAACAATAATTCATTAAACCTTTTAAGCCAAAGAACTTTTTCCCTTGTGGACATCCAGCTTAGCTCTTTCTAATGTCTTACTACAAACAGGTATTAATTTCAAATTGACTCACACAGGATCTTATTTTATTTCCAAGATACAGATTAAAAACGTAGAGGGTGGGATTTTTAGGGTCCTGTGCAGGGCCAAAAGTTGGACTTTGTGGGTCTCTTTCATTTCAGGATATTCTGTGATTCCATGAAAATAATAATAATTGATATCTGAACTATTTATTATAAGGAACTCTCTTAGTCTTCAAACATAATGAAATTGAAAAATGAATGAAACAGAAGGAATGTCAAGCCTGCTGTCTCGTGCATCATTTCACATGATGGAAAAACAGTTCCTTTTAAAGAAGGACCATTAGGAAATTTTTCCTGAAAGACCTTAACTTCCAAGGAGTAAAAATCCCTCATCTCCAGCATGGAAGAATATCTGATAGACTTTTTATTCAGACATCACACCAGAAAAAGATCGACTTTGTTCAAACCACAACAGAATTATTCTGAGGACTGAAAGTAATTTTAAAAAATCTTGACCCTCTCAAGCTATTAATTGCTAAATGCTAATTTCAGATCTTAAATAATTTGTATTTCCCCTTTTTCAAATAGCTGCTTTTGAATGAAGATACAAACCAGCCAATCTATAAAATGCAAAGTGTTTCAGGTTTTTAAAGTCACATTACTAAAGGAATTTATCAAATTTGTTAAGTAGTTCTTTTTCTGATCATCCATTGCTATGTATTTATAAATACTATAAATACATCGCTTTTAATTTAGCGTCCTTTCTATCTGCTTTATCTGGGATGTTTCCTTTCTTGTTCCAGATAGACATTAGGAATCTCACACAGCTCCTACTCCTTGTGACAAAGTGCCACTAAAAACCTGCAGGAAGCTTAATTGGATTTTGAGTCTAGATAGGGAACTATTTGCGAATAAAGTTCTCAGCTGTCTCTTTGCAACAAGAAAATTAAATATTTTCCTTTTGTTTTCAATATTTCATGATAATTTTGATTTCTGACTTGACTTTTACTTTTTAATTTCAAGTAGTGTTTTTTCTCCCATGTGTATGATGTATTATCTTTTCTTTACACAGTATCCTTTTAACTTGCAGATCTCTACTTTGCATTATGTTTTTGTCATTCCTGACGTATTTCTCTTTGCTGTAGGCTATGAGGTGGGACTGAAGTCTGTTGGAAAGACTTGCTGTACCATTTTCCATAAGGGTATTTCTGTTCAAGCCTGAAGTGATATTTAAATGTCTTCTCTAATTCCAGTTTCATAATCCTTTTTCTGAAGCAGAACGTTAAATGACATTTTAATGTAGCCCAAAAGTCTTGAGAATTGTCATTATCTTTGGAGGTCCTGAAGGAAGATGTGTGCTTGGCAACAGCAGCTGAAAACCGCAGGATCCCCCAGCCTGGACACTGCCTGTCCTTGGGGCTCCTTGCAAAGCAGCTGCTGGGTTTGTCTTTGCAGTCTCAGGCTCCTGCTTGCTCCAAAATGGGCAATTGCCAGGAGATGTGGGCAGAGCTGCCCGGGCTCCCTGAGCAGGCCTGGCAGCAGCTGCAGCCCATGGGGTGGCAGCCCAGCCTTGTGGGGCTGGGAATGTCTTGGTGCTGGCACAGAGGGGAATGGTGTGGGCTGAAAGGCTCCGTGTTTGCCAGGGTGTTCAAAGGGAAAAGGGAAAATCCTCCTGAACTCAGCCAAAGGGACCTGCAGCTCACTGAGGTGGGTGCTGAGCTCCTCCAGCACCAATCCGGTGCTAAGGAGCTGAGTCATGGAATCCCAGAATCCCAGAGTGGTTTGGGGTGGAAAGAACCTTACAGCCCATCCAGTGACACCCCTGCCATGGGCAGGGACAACTTCCACTAGCCCAGCTTGCTCCAAGGCCCATCCAGCCTGGCCTTGGACACTTCCAGGGATCCAGGAGCAGCCACAGCTTCTCTGTGCCAGGGCCTCACCACCCTCACAGAGAACTCTTTCCTTCCAATTGCCCATCTATACCTACTCACTGTTTGAAAACATTCTCCCCTGCCTTTCATAAAAAAGTATTTCCTCATCATTTTTTATATACTCTGTTTCTTTGGTGTCAGGGTTGTGATTTTTGGTAATTCAATAACAGTAATTTACTAATGGAAGTGATTTTTATTTCAAGTCATTATCACAAATAGGAACAAGTTTAGATAGCCTGGGGATGAGTGACTGAAACACTTTGTGTCTTTAAATTATGAAATTTTAAGTGCAATACACAAGTTTTGAGGAGATGACCCCCTCTTTTCCCACGTCTTTTACTTTAAAGAAAGAACTTTGTTCCATGGCTCTAATCACCCATTTGAAAAACTGTTCTCACACAACAATTATGATTTTAACTCTCTATTACAGATTCTTCATATAATATTGTTGCAGTAATGTATTTAATAACTGCCCCGATATAATTCAAACCTGAGATGTTTTCTCCAAATATAGACAGCTGAATAGCACATTTAATTCCATTTGTAAAACCTCTGATCAGCAATTAATGATGGTGTGTTTGGAAAGAATATGCTTAATCATGCTCTTTAAATTTGCATTTTGGGTTTGCAAATCCAGAAGACTACAGACATTCACTAATGAGAATTACAGCCTAAAAGGCAGGTTTTGCATTAAAAAAAATTAGCCTAAAAAAAGGGAAAATAGTATAAAAAGAATCATAAAAGAAAGATGAAAAACACAATAGCCTTTCTTCTTGATTTTTAGGGAAATAAAAGTAATTATTGGTACCACTTCTCTAGGGGTTTAATTATTAGTGACAAATTATTACCAGGAAATGAGGGTTGATTTTGAAAAGTGTTCACAGAGAATCCAGGTGGGCATCAGGAAATAAGTGAAGGAAAGATGCAAAACAGTATATTTATCTGAAAATTAAAATATGTCTGTGGTAGTGTTGTTCACAAATTTGTACTTTATAAAGAATTATTCTTCAGAATGCTAATCATTCCATAACAGTCCAAATTTTAGTTGTTCTTGGATATACTGGGAACTTAAAACCAGATAAAACCAGACAAAACCAAATAAATAGTTATTTCCTTTTATAGTTCCTTTCCTTGTGGTATATATAATAGTAGTGCTGCTTCTCTCAGCAGTCATCTCCTCAAAACTTGTGTTTTGACACCTAAAATTTCATTATTTGAAGACAAAAAGTGTTCCTGTCACTCATCCCCAGGCTATCTAACCATGTTCATATTTGTGATAATGATTTGCAATAAAAATCACTTGTATTAGTAAATTACTGTTATTGAATTAGTAAAGATCACAACCCTGACACCGAGGAAAAAAACTCCAGAGATGAGCTGTTGGAATACAATTTCATAAGTGGCTGAAATGTCCACATAGTTCCAATTTAAACTGGGAATTTATAAGAGGAAAGACTGGTGAATACTCCAGTTTAGAAGGGTTGGTTTAGATGGGCAGTTGGGAGGAAATAGTTCTCTGTGAGGTCCCCTCCTACTCAAACCACTTTGGGATTCTGTAGCTGTATGATGGCACCAGAAAGAAAGAAAGAATTCAGGATTCTTGGGGATAATAATGCTATTTTTATCCTGTGCTACAGACCCTAAATTCTTAACTTTTCTTAAAATCTTTACATAATTTATTATGCACATCTATTGTCAGCAGATGATTTTTTTGTGTTTGTAATCCCAGCTGTTACTCACTTCCCTTGCTGCTAGGATTATTTCCCAGGAATAAGGAGACTTAGAGTAAATATCTGTCTTCAGAGTTTCAATATCTGCTGGCTTTAGACAGCATTTTTTATCTCTGTCACTTTTGCTTTACAGAGACTAAAGAAATTGGCATTTTCAGAGGTTAAAATAGGTCCAGGCACAGAAATACAGTTCAGGCATCACGCAGAAGGCAGACAGAGGTCAGGCTGTCCTGCCAAGAAAGGAGTTCACTACCAGAGCCTTCAGGAGAGCAGCTCTTGGGCAGTGAACTCACGTGCTTTTTTTACATTGTTTTAAGATTGTATTGGTTTGAAAAGACGGGTGTCTGCTAAGGAAGGCAGAAGCTTCCCCTGAAATGGAAAATGTAAACCCCCTCCCTCCAAATTATTATAATTTTGAAATTAAAGGGCGTTCTCAGGCAAAGATATGGGAATAGGAATAACAGTTCTTTATTAGGGAAGAAAATAAAAATAAAATAAAAAATGCAGTAGTACAAAAAAAACCACTGACAGAGTCAGAATAGGACCTGACACCCTGTGGGTCAGGGTGGTGGCAGCAGTCCCATTCCATGGTGGCTGCAGCCCTCCTGCAGTGACAGGTGTGGCTCTGTTGGAGCAGGGATCCTGGACAAGGGGGGAGTTTTCCTCTGAAGGTCCAGGGCTGGTGTAAATGGGCCTGGTCTTCCTCTGGGAATGCAGTGGAGAAGAAAGCTGCTCCTCTGGGAATGCAGTGGGAAAAGGCTGCTGTGGTGTTCCAAAAGTCAGATTCCATCCAGGTAGGAATGCTTGGCTCCTCACCCTGGGCAGTGCATCTCCCAATGGGATGATGGAATTTTATCAGCCATGCAGGGACACTCAGTGGCCCATGGACAGAAGATATCTCCTGGAGGGAGGATTGGTTGTGGAAGAGAGAAAGAAAACTGCCCAATGAACAGAGGATAACTGCCCCACCTCTAACAGGTGGGGATAGAATACACACCCCCAGCTAACCTAAGACAAAGATTTAGCCTATTTTTCCTGCTGAGAGATCTCCAAAGGAGATTTTCTCCAGCTTTGAGTTAGTTTGCACTTGATGTTGACAAGATATGAAATCAAACATTAATGTACAGGTAATGACTGAGAAATTGCATGTTTGCACTAGTGGATTGCTGTTCATTAGCACACTCCAAGCACAAATCCTCATCAATCACTGCATATTCACCACGGCTGCTCTGCTGATTCCCAAATGGATTGCTTTACCAGAGGAAAACATTATCTTTTATGCCATGGTCATGTTTCTGTGTTTAAAGGCTGATCAGGAGGTTTCCTGTCAGACCAGAGGTTTAGAGGGGGAGGGTTTTGTTTGTTTTATTTGTTTGTTTCTGGCAAATTGCTTGCAGGCTTGAAACTGATACCAAGTTTCATCTTCATCTTAATAAAGTCTTCCCATTTGAACACTAATACAAGTTGCAGTTTGTTTACAGCTGTTTCTTCTAAAACCAAGCTTTCTGACTCACCATTCTAAGAGAAAAATTTAAACCAAAAAATAAGTCTATTCTATAAATATTTATTTATATTTTTTTCTTGATTTATCTCTGCACTGCTAACATCTTCCTTTTTCAAGGGCCAGATGGCTGCTGAATTCCACCTCAACATGGATGTAACTGTGTTTAAAATACCAAGTTCATTGCTGACTCACTGTGGACAGATGAAATAACAAAAACGTGGATGTGACAATAGTCTGATGGCTGGGGAGGGGGAAAGAACCTTGTTATGCTGTAGGCAGACAAGTAAGGAAGGCTGAAGTCCTGAAAACAGGGTTTTGTGGGATTCAGTTTTAGCAAGATACCAAACAGGCAATTAAAGACATTTGTGAATATTTTAATTAATGAATATATATGCCAATAGTAATCTGATACATTGTGAAAAATGACCCTATTTCCTGCCAATTTCCCATTCCTGTGTGTGTTTCTCTGTGTATTATGCATGCACACATCTTTAATTTTCAGTATTGTAACTCCCATAATGGGTCTTTTTCCCTCATTGCCATTTAAGAAGACCAATAAAGAGTATTTATTAAATTCACAGAGTTCTTGTTGCTGCGCATACCTGAGTTTGCAGACTCTGATGAAGCCAAAGCTTGCAACCAATTTTGATAATCACTAAAGGCAAGCTATCTTGTTAACAATTTAATGTTTCTTTTTCCTTTGTACCCACAAATCCATACATTTCCCATTTGATTCACTTAATTTCTGAAGCTGCTTTGCCAACATGACATATCTTCTATTTAATTAAACTACTTCTTACTTAGGCAGTAGTAACTTTGGGTTGTTTGTATGTGTTTGCACCATGTTTTTTTATTCTGCAGCAGTATTTATGTGGGTGTTATTAAAGGGCCTGCTCAGAGAAAGATGCCCCAGGGAGTTCTGAAGGAATGTGTCCATGAAATCAGGTCAAACAAAGAAATGGAAAAAGCATAAAAACCATCACTGATTTTTTGTTGCTGATTTTTTGGTTTTATTTCATAGGATTTATTTTGAGGGTTTTGCCTGGATTTTTTTCTCTCTCTTTTTTTTTTTTTTTCTATTAATATTAACCTGGAATTGGGCAAAATGAAAATGAAGAATTTTCACTTATTAGTTATGGAACTCTTTGACAGGAGATGCAATCTGGTATTTGACTTATATTTAGCCTGTGTCAGTACTGATGGTCTGCACCATCAGAGCATGTGATTCCATGCAAAAGCAGTTCACTCAGGAGACAGGAGGCAGAAGGTGGAGAGTGCTCGCAGAACCAGGATCTCTGCAGTCCTTATGCCAACTCTGCTCTTTCTTCAAAAAGAAAAAAACGTGACTGCAGGCAGCAAAATAAATGAGTGAAGAGAGGAGACAGATGGTAATGCATTTTTAGTACTAATAATGGGCACTTCTAGAAATGCCACTTGCAGTGTGAATCACCTCCTTCTTACATATATTTGCTTTATTTTAAGGGAAAATAAAGAAACCCTCCATTTCATACAGTTTAAATAATTGTTATGTGGAGATTAATTCATGAGTGCAATAGACCCTTTTTTACAGTCCCATACATTTGAAATATCTGCTGTGAGAGACCATGACTGATTTCACTGGAACTTTTGTGGACATTAGGTATATAATAATTTTTGAAGTCGTGGACTTCAGAACCCCACACCCTACAAACACAGTTACCAAAGCAAATATTGTTGATACAAGTATTGCATAGATTTTCTCAGATGTGTGATATGCAGGAATGAAGAAAACACTACTCAGGCAGAGAAAGGCTTATATCTCATGAATTAATAACCTAGTGGGAAAAAAGACATTTTAAAACCTCTTTCAACCTAAGGAACATTAGAAATGCTGGAACTGTCTTTAACAGGGGAAACAGGTGTTTATTTCCTACATTTTAGTTGTATGCCTTTTAAAACTTCATATTTTACTTAACACATTTTCTCCCAGACGAGAGCACAGAAGGTTTTCCTTAACTGCCAAAATCACAAAGAAAACATGCTCTGTCTATTTTTATTACATATAAAATATATGGATATTTATATAGACCACAATTTTTTTCTCTGGCATACATTTGTTTCCATGTTAATCCATATATTCTGCATATCCATATCCAGCTCTGGGCCTGTAGTGACAAGACTGGGGCAACTCTTTTAAGCCAAAAGAAGGTAAATTTGGATTTGTATAGAGACCATGTTTTTTATTATGACAATGGGGAGACCCTGGCACAGGCTGCCCAGGCACAGACCCTGCCCAAAGAAGCTGTGGCTCCCCCTGGATCCCTGAAAGTGTTGAAGGCCAGGCTGGCTGGAGCTTGGAGCAGCCTGGACTAGTGGAAGGTGTCCCTGCCTATGGGCAGCTCCCAGTTTTGGAATGAGATTATCTTGAAAGTTCCTTTCCAACCCAAACCACTCTTAGGTGCTATGATTCCAACATACATTCTGTGGGTCTACGTACTTATATAAATTCATCTACTGAATATGTCACCAAATATTTGCAATAATTTCAATAAAAACTAAATCTAGGTGTCATTAGGTATTTCTGTTGCTCCTTAGAACAGAATCATGTTGTTACTGTCTGCTCAGAATAGGTAGGGAATCTGATTTTAGTAAATTGAATGTGGGCATGCTTTCAAGTAATATAGTTATTAAAATCAATATTTCTTTTCTCCACACATTCAGATAGGGGAAAAAAAAATCTGAATTCTTAAGGACAACACCAAAGTATAGGAAATACAGAGGAAAAAAGCTATCTGGAAACCTTCTGATAGAATGTCTCCAACTCATTTTCATAAAAAAGATTTGTTAAGTCTAATTTATTAAGCTGTCTGCTTAGATATTCTCAGAACACCTGAAAAGCTGTGGCTGTTTTGTGAAGATTAAAAGACTCCATTTAATTCTAAAACATTTTTTTCCCTCTACTGTGATGCAATCCTTTGAGGAGTGTGGTATTTCCATTTGATGGCTGCATCAACTCTAGCATCCAAATTACATTATTGATTGATTTTTACCTGTTTGGTAAAGGTGAATTCACAAGGTGAATCAACTTCTGAACTAATTACTATGAGCTTGCTAAATGGGCAGCTGGATTTGCAGTGCATAATGTGTAAGACAGACACTGACACATTTCTCATAGTTCTGAAAGAGAAAACAGGAGTTTGCTTGGTTCTCTGTACTTCCTGAACATCAAGTTTCACCTGAAGACAGAGGAAATATCCAGGAACAAGTTACTTGGTATTAAAGCCAGCCTCAAGATTTTTGATATTGACTCTACATTGGCACATGGAGATCCTGGAATCAGCTTTGTTAAGGGCAGTAGGCTGATGCAAGTAATTTTATGGAAGTTAGTTCACTATTGATTCCTGGATTTTGGGTAGTTTTAGTGGCTCTGAGTAATGGCCTTCTATTGCTATTTTATTTTCTCAGAGAGTTTTGATCATTGCTAAGCCTGGACTGAAACAGGAGCTTAGGTCCACACATAATAAACAAACTTCTTGTCATTCAGCAATGAAAAAATGCAGGTTTTCTTCCTATGAAAAAAATATGAGGATAAAATTGGAGCCTGTTGAAGACAGAAACCAAACTCTTCTTGGTAGCAGTGAGGGCAGGATTTTATCCACTGTCTTGATTCTTCTCTGTAATGCACCGGCTCATTCTTAGACCTGTTACCAAATATTCACAGAAGATGATGTTTGGTGGCCTGACAGTATTTGGAGTCATACAAATTCCAGTTCTTTTTCAAGTCCAGAACTAAAAGCATCTTCTACTAAATCTCAGTAACATAGTACGAATAGGAAGTTATACTCTACATAGACAGAATCCTCTGAGGCAAAAGGAGCTTTTAGAAAGTTAAGGATACCCACTTTGTAAGTAGTCCTTCCTTTCCTGGAGAAATATTGGAAAGGGCAAAATTTTCCAGGAGGGCAAAAAAGATGCAACAAGCCAACTTGTCCCAGAAATTCCCCACATAAATCCTTCCTTAATAAGTTCAAAAGCAACATCCCTCCCTTTGGTGAAGCTTTAAAATATCCCCAGACTTGTTCCCATACTCCCTGCATAGTCAATGCCCCAATGTTCAGAGCTGTGGCAAACAAAATGACAGCAAAAAAGCAGCAGCAAGCCTTTATAGATGGTTTTTTGACATGAAACAAATGCAATTCAATGCTGACAAATGCATGGTGTAGGAGTTTGGTTGCCAATAGAATAAAAAATAGAAAAAGAATTAAGTGTACCAGCCTGAGAGGGCTGAAAATCATCTTAGCATGTACAGACACGCAAAGGCTTCACAACCCTTTGCCCTCTTCTTGCTGTGTCTAGAGTCAGTCTTTTTTATTATTATTTGGCTTTGTCCTCTTAGAAAAGCCTTTGACTTTATTTGTTTGTTTGTTTGTTTCTGTGTTCCTTGTGCCCTTTCCCTTTCAGGACCGGTTAAGCACAGGTGACACAATGCACAGTCTGGCTCAGCTGTAACTGCCCTGGGAGGTTTGATACCCCCACCACACACCAACAACTGAATATGACTTTAATACACTCTCACTCCAAAAGCTGGGTTAGACATGGCCTCCTCTTATTTACAGTGACACCATAAGAGTGTGGCCATTCACAAATACCAATGTATTTGCATTTGTTTCAAATTCATCCTGCATTCTCAAAGCCAAGCTGGTTTTGTGCTCATGTGTTAATCACAAGAATTGCATTTCGATAACCACATCCCTGTGAGGCACTTCTGCTTTGCAATCTTATCATACATCAGTCAACATAAAACTATCAAAGAATCAGGTCTATAAAATGCTTTAAACATAATTCTTGTAATAAATGATTTTCAATACTGTAAGAGGATGAATCACTGCAAAAAGGAACTAAAAAAAAAAAGTAGTACACCTGTCTAGACTACAGTCTAGTGAAGTCTCAGATGCATAAAACTGTGTGTCAACTAATACTACCCTGACAGGAAATACTGGCTTTATTAAAGACAATCCAACCAAATATATTCTGCTATTTGGATATCCAGACGCCTGCACCGGGGCACGGGCTCAGGGACGGCGGCGGCAGCAGCCCCCGCAGCAGGGGCCCAGAGCCGGGCAGCTGCCCCGCACGGCCCCCGCTGCGCCCCCAGCCCCTC